>CM032233.1:68235000-68402500 GCA_019009955.1 Riptortus pedestris | reverse complement strand
AGTATTTAAAATAATGGCCAAAGCATAACCGATTGAAATGGGTGATTATCGTTTTTATTAGTGGTCACAGGTTTAAGTTAATTTTAGTTCAATAAATCTTCTGTGAGGGAACCCTGATTTTCATTAATGCGTATACTTATTATTCTAATATTCTGAGGGCGCCGGTAGCCGTGTGGTTTAGGCCATCTACCACTAACCTCAGTAAGCTGGAGGTGAAGGTTTGACCCATGCTAAGGGAGAATATTACTTCAAGAGTTCGCTACCAGAGCGCTCTGGTGTCTCGGCGCGTGTGGATCAGCGAGAGTCTAGCGTTTATATGCGTCTGACAGCCCCTCGATATGACTAACGATTGTACCACTCTTAGATCCAGCCCAAAGACAAGCTATTGAGTGAGCAGACCATTGACCCCCCCCCCCGGAATTATGAGGTATATCAGTCTTCTCAAGGCAACTCATTCCAGGACCTCCTTGGCTAACGGATGTTATGGGTGAGTTGATCAATCCCTGCGTAAACCTGTGATCACGAATCTTTCGATTCTCACTCGGGGGCCGGGGTAAAGATCTCCAAGATCTAAGGGCGACCGAAAAAAAACAACAAACTAAGACTGTTCTAATAATGTAATAATAGACTGTTCCCTCTACGAGTGATTTGAATCAGATGATGGAAGAAGAATTTGAAAATGACAAAGATTGCCTCTGGGTCGAATTCCTGCTGGCATACACAAGCGTGGACGAGATTGACTTGAGAGGGTAGTTTCGTAAAGCTACATCATTAAATTCGTATATTACTTTGCTTAAGACCCACTATCACCTGGTATGTTCATCTTTCTACTCAGGATGGTTAACCAGAAAACTAGTTAAATACTATAGGCATAGTATACGACAGGGTTACACAGATCAATGATGTAGAGTAGATGTAGATGGTATCGTGGTCACAGGTACAAACTTCGCAGCAAAGGTGACACTGAAGAATTAGTATGAGGGGCATAAAATCTAGTTCTCTAAAAAAACCAGATAACAATTAACAAATGAGACCATCAATATAGCCTAGGAAGGACTTCACATTTCATAGCAATAAATAATTTAATTAAGAATTTAAATAATTAGTAAACATTTTAATGGAAAGCAATGATATAGAAACCAATGCAACATCTCTATTGCACTTAAGTCGTTCAGAATCCTCTATGGTTTAAAAGCCTCTTCAACAAAACTACTAATATATCGTGCCTTGCAAATGTCCTCAATAAAGTATATCCTTCAGGAATCTTCATTAAATCAACAATGTGGCACGTTAAAAAAACATAAGACGTCGGAAATATAGGGCCGTTCTGGTTGGGAAAGAAGAGCTTTTTGAAATGCATTTGGTGTCTAGAGAGACCAGCACGAATGAAGAATCGGAGACATGCCGAACTGTTACATCCGTATGGTGTAACTGATATCTTTTCTGTTATGGAAGGGGACAGACATTAGTACCTCGGCTAAGCCAAAGAAATGGGTCAGATAGTAAGAAAAAGTGTCGGGTTCTGACAGAGGTTGTTCGAGGATCTATGAGGGAAATAAAGCATCTTTGATTGGATAAATCAACAAACAACAGGCAAGACAAATTTAAAATGGTAAAAAAAAAACACAGCTCCATGCTATTGATGGCCTTAATCTAAGCAAGTGATGTCCCGCCATCGAGAAATACTTCACATTTGATATGGTGTTAAGGCACTTTCTAGAACTGCGTTTAAAGAAAAACGTCTATAAACAATCATTTGTGCAAGAGTTGCTCTTTGTTGGTGTGAAATTATTGGTTAGACACTTCAGAATTGGCACTCCTTATTTACAAATTATACTTTGACGTCAATTGAATCCGTTGATGACTTTTATTAAACATTTCAACAGGCTTGAGCTCGTTTTGACCTCAAGGAGAGACACGTCGCTCGTGTTCAAGGGTCATGCTTCAAGCTCGCTTTGACGTCAATGGAACATCTCGGTCCTCGACTTTATTTATTCTGATTGATAAAATTTAGAAAAAAGAACAATATCGCATAATTGAAATTAGAATAGCTATAATATTAAGATAATTAAGTGAAAACAATTTTAGTCTCAAGTGCACCTATTCACTGAAAATACGCATAGCATCCAGCAGGACAACATTTCACAGAAAAAAGGATATCTCTACAATGCTTATTTTTTATAAGTCAAATTAACAGTGATAATAGAATTTCGTAAAATAAAAAGGGAAACATTGATCGAAATAAAAGTACCTCGCACAGTAGTTCTGCGTACTTATTCGCCAGGCATTATTTTATAATGTGCAAAAACATTTTCTGTATTCAAGAGGTTTAAGGTAGCTCATTGCCATATATGAACTAAGGAAGGGATAGGTAACATTTTAAACGAAGACTTTATTTAATTCGTATACGTTCTCTGGACTCTTATCATTTCTTCCAGTTTTTAATTAACAATTGGAAGGGTTTTTGCCATGATATTCTTAGAACCTATACCATAATTACATTTAAATTATTTATTAACGTCCACTTTTTTGCAACTAAGGCTAATTAGGATGGGTTATCTACAGGTTACCACCCTTTTCTAGCCAGGGTGGCACTCAGGATTTTATTTAATGAATTCCGTCACTAAATAAATTCCTTTGTCCAGGCGGAAATCAAACTGGCCACTCTATGTTTACCATGTGAGATTAAAGGCAACGCCTTAACTCACATGGCCAACCTGCGATTCAAAGAAACAGGGCGCATTGGTGAAGGGTTTGGTCCAGAAGGAAATGGAGTGATTCCACGTTGCCATAGGAGACCATTATCTAAGTAAGGCATACGGGGGCAACAACCGACCTGCTGTAAGATTTGACCCGGCCCTCGAGACATTTTGAAAAACCTAATTATAAAAAATACTACACTACTTACTCCAAATGAGAAGAGATGAGAGAAAATTTTATGATTTAATTATAATGTTGAACCCATTTTTTAAAAATTGTATTTTGTTATTTTAATAAATTTTATTATAATTACATTGTCGTCTGATATCAAGTCTGATATCTATCCTTAAAAATTATGAACACTTTAAAATGCACTAATTTTAAACGCGGCCCGTGAACGTATTTGCACAATAAAGTTTAGCCCACAACATGTCAAAGGTTGCCCATACCTGATCTAAGGCATTAAGAAGATGCATTTGACCTCGAAACAAAAAACTGTCATGGCTCTAGTAACATTTGTAGACTGACTAATGTGATAAGCGTTTGCTTGTACACATATGGAAACAACAACTTAAATGTAACTGTTAAAATCCAGATGATGAAGTCAATCTGCGAAAGTTGGTCGAAGTCAAGACAGAACTCTGCTAGAAGCTATTGAAATATTAGTAAAGTGTTCAAAAAACATCAGCAAATAAGATGCCCAAAGATAAAGTCAACTTTAGTTTCTCATTATTCTACCAGTATAAAAGACAATTAACAACAAGGAAAACGAAATCCCTAAGGAACTATTACAAGTATCCGAACACTCCACACAAAGCAACGGGTAGGACAGATGTATGTATATGTCTGAATAAAAAAAAAAGAGCTTTTTAGTCTCAGAGAAAGCCCCGTGGAAGCTGGACACATGTGTACCGAAACATCAGTCAAAACATGAAGACACGTCTAATACCCGTTAACAGACCTTAATAGAAATAATGACAAAGACCGTGAAAGTATAAGAGTATTTGTTAAAGGCTTCCTATAATATTTTATCTGTAAAGGAGCTAGGAAGATAAAATCCTAAAAAAAAAAGTCCGTCATGCGGGGCTGCGTAAACTAAGGAGATTTCCCACGTGAAGTTATACAATAGATAAATCTCCATACGAGAGCCGAACAGTTACGGCAAATGGTCGAACTAGCTTTTGGCGGGAAATTCAGTCATCCGTTATCCGTTATCGGCCCACAATTAATAAATATGCAAATATCTCGGTTAGTATTCAAGATAGAGAATAAATTTATAGATATTTATAGTATATTTAATTTACAATAAGATTGGTTCTATACAATGTTTTGATCCGACGTATGGTAACGGAGATATTTCAAATTTTCGAAAATCCCCCCTCTAAACCCCCCTCCCACTGGTCCGATTTCAGCCATTAACGAACTTGATCTGTCTTTTTGCATAAAACGTTTAAATATCGAGTTTGGTTACGATCAAACAAAAATTACGACCGCTAGAGCGCTAACAGACAAATATATATATATATATATATATATATATATATATATATATATATATATATAATTTTGAACGGACCTCATTTTCGTCATCTCCTGGGTAAGATCGATGGACATTTGAAGAAATTTTTCAAAAATCGCGTCATGAGTACGACCTCATAGCTGATTTCCCTTAAGCTAAAATGGAAAAAGGATGGATATATAAGTTTTTTTTTTAAAAACATTGTAACATTTATTTTTATCATATTTTATCTTATTCACTAAAATCCATTCAATTCTTTCCCTGGGTAAAGAAGAATTAAGAGACAAGAGAATTTCTTGCTTGACGATAAATGGGGACGACTGGAATCTCTGACTCTTGAAAATAAGTTTCAGGAATAAGTCAATTTACTTAGGAAATGATTCTTTCCACAAAATACATTTTCAAGAAATTCATGGATACATTACATTCTGTATAGGAATGTTCAAACATTTTACTTAAAGTAAGCAGCATATGAAAGAAATCTATCTTGTTGTGTATATACGGAGTCATTTTCGTATATCAATGTATAGCATAGGAAAGTACTCGTCTTCCGTATCTAGCGAGTCTATGTAAATGTAGCTCCTCGGTTTGACTTTATTTGCATTTAAATTCGGTGGGATAAATGTTTTTTCTCGCTCCAAGCCATTCTATAACTAAAAGACCAAAATGAAAATGCTTGCCTGTCGTTTTCCAATCCTTTACTCTATCACATACAACATCAAAAAATCCGTCACGCAGGGGCTGCGTAAACTAAGCAGATTTCCCACGTAAAGTTATACAATACAGAAATCTCCACACGAGTGCCGAATAGTTACGGAAACGGCTGAACTAGCTTTCGGCGGGAACGAAGCAGCGGCCATAGCTCGTCCGTTACACTTAATAAAAATGCAAATATCTCGGTTAATATTCAAGATAGAGAATAAATGTATATAACAATATTTATAGTAAATTTAATTTGCAATAAGATTGGTTCTATACAATATTTTGATCCGACGTATAGTAACGGAGATATACCCACTGGTCCGATTTCAGCCGTTAATGAACTCAATCTTTACATATAAGTTTTTCTACATAGTGTTTAAGAGTTTTACATATAATGATTGAATACCGAGTTTGGTAACGATTGTACAAAAATTGCGACCACAAGAGTGTTAACAGACAAATATATATATATATATATATATATATATATATAGTTTTGAACGGACCTCATTTTCGTCATCTCCTGGGTAGGATCGATGGTCATTTGAAGAAATTTTTCGAAAACGTGTCATGAGTACGACACAAGTGCTGGCACAAAAGCATGGAGTAATTTAGGGATTATGTTAATGTTATTTTTATATTTCAATGAACACCCGTATTTAGTTCAACCCCTCAACGAAGGGCAGATAAGTTAATTGAAGAAAAAAAATGATTGCTTAAAAATATGCATTAGTTTGCACATTCATGTTAGTAAATTAGGAATTTGTTCGGAATGAAGATGATAAGGAGGCTCCAAATAAACAACAAAACTAATGTCTTTTGTCTTATGAAATTAGATAAATAAGCAATGCCTGCTGTTTAAACACCTGTGTAAGTACGAGCATCAGTATCATTTAAACACTTATTCTGTATACCTCTTTGTGAAATAGGAACACATGAGCGAAAAATAAAATTGAAAACAAGGAAGTTGTTAAATACGATTTAAACAAAATATACAATGCAGTAAATGTAGGAAAAGTAGTAAATAAGCTTTATAAAAACATGGTTAGGCCAGTATAGACTTGGGTATAGAATGTGGCCAACTACTGGAAATGGTGAAGGAGGAAATGATCGAGAAAGGCTGTATTTGAATATTCCCTTGGAACCATACAAATAGGGAGACCTACTATATGGTTGGCAATCGGATTGGACTGAGATAGCTGGTGGAAAATGATCCAGAAGGCCTTTATTCAACAATGACTGGTTCTGCTGGCCAAGTACCTAAGCAAACAAGAACTCATGAATAAAAGAAATGAAAGAATAGTGGAGTGAAAATTGGATCAAATCTTTGATCTTTACTAGCGGGTATATATTCATTCCATTTACTCTAGGTGAGCCGTGGAGAAGGATCGTTTCTTCGGTTCAGAAAGGAGGGAGGTCCATGCATGAGGGAATTGACTCCTGATAAGGTGGTGTTACTCCAAAGAAACGAGTAGAGGAAATGAAAAATGGCGCGTCTGCGCAAACTAAGCAGATTTCCCTCGTGCTGCTATGACACACTGCTGATATCATCTACCCATTTATTCTAAATAATACTCGGTTGAGTAGAAGTGGAGGTTTACTGATGGCTGAAAATAAGAAAGTATGGAGAGCTCCCTTAATATTTGAGTTACAAGCAAATGTATAAAACAACAATTCTATACTATCAATAGTTTTATAAGACAGTTTTTTATAACATTTTATGAACAGACTCATAACGGAGATATTTTGTATTTTCAAAATTCCTCCTCTCCCAAATGTCCGATAGGTAACGAACTTGATTTTAAGTTTTACATAAAACGTTTAAATGTCAAGTTTGGTAACGATCAATCAAACACTGCGAAAACCTCTAAAATATACACGAAAAAAACCTGTTTGTGTTTAAGGGGTCAGGTATGAAATTTTGAGAGATACTATATCTCAATCTACGACAAATTAAAATCGATTTAAAGTAAAGTGCTTCTTGAATGGCCCTATACAGTTTCTATGGAAACATTTTATGCATCCCTGTATTTTGTAATAAAATCCTTAATCCTACCCAGGCTAGAAAAGGGTGGTGGCCTGTAGATAACCCGTCCCAATTAGCCGTGGTAGCAAAAAGTGGACGTTAATAAATAATTTAATTCAATTTTGTAATAAAACTATCGATTTAATGTCTTCTGGAGAGTTTGAATGAAAGACTAGTGAAGTTTTCTTATCAGGAATCCTAAAACACCAGGGATGCGTGAATATTACTCTAGGGTTGAAAAGGTGAATTCACACTACTCGGGAACAAGTCATTACCAACCACCGCCTTCATGTCTTAGGATTTATTATTATTATTCTTACAATAATCGCATTTCGCGACTGGGACGATTTTGCGAGGAATCGGTTAAATTCCTATAATCTCTTTATAATATTTATATTGTATAAGCATGCTCATTTCTGCAAATAGTTTCAGTATTATCCTACATTATAATTTTTTGAAAATGTTGTTATGTTTCAAGTAGTGTAACACGCGGTCTATATACTGGCTACGGTTATGTAGTAATTCAGTCAAAGTGTATGGCAGGTCCATGTGAGTCCTTTGATAGCAGTCAGTTAGTATATGTTTTATAGTAAGTATACAGTTATAGTGTTGGGAGTAGGGTTCCTCTTCTCCAGTAAGGAGGTAAGTGTGAGTCAGTTGTGAATGGAAATTCTGAAGCTCGTTAAAACTACTTCTTCTCTTCTAATTAGCCTTTTTGAGGAAGGCCAATCAGCAAGTGTATGTTTCAGTCTCGAAGTTTGTTATCAGTTGTGGGAAACCAAGATTTCTGCCATGAATTGAGTATCATACATTTTGCTTGGGCTTGAATATCTTGATGTGTTGTCGTGAGTTCTTTTTTGAGTAGCTGATTTGGCGAGTTCGTCAACTTGTGCGATTTGTCTAATGTTTGTATGTCCGGGTAACCAGCGCATAGTTATTCTTTTGTTTAGTGTCTGGATTTTGTTTAATATGTAAGCGATGAGTGAATTCATCTCTTAGGAGAAGAGATGTTCAGAATTGTTGTTCTGTGGATTTTTTCGTAACTCAAGTATTGGGCGAGTTATTCGTACTTGTTATCAGCTTTCAATAACCCCCTCCCCCGCCTCCTCTATTCATCGGGTTTTTACATAAAAAATAGAGAATATGAAGTCTCTAGTGTGTTATACCAGCACTTAGGAAATCTGCTTATCTTGCGCAGCCCCTGCCTGACAGACTTTTTATTTCGAATTTCCATTAATTAATGTATTGTAAAAATAGGGAATATATTGGAGTATTTTTGTGCACTGCTAACTAAAATTTTAAGTTTATTCGAAAGTCAATTTTGCCACACTAATTGCATACCGTCTTGATATTTTGTATTTCTTTAGAAATAGCAGCTGCTGGCCTTCGTCGCATGACTACATTACTCAAAAATCCCTTCAAATCTTCACAAATCGTAGTAATTGAATGCTGAAAATATGATAAGTTTGAATTTGAAAATTTAGCGTATATGAAGTTTTTTTATATATATATATATATATATATATATATATATATATATACACCCATGTATATACGGCAGATTCATACACTGACCATTTATTATTTAAGAATGTTTTTGAGCCATAAGGTCAGACAATAATAATTCCTTCATATAGTCATTTATTGAGCGAGGCAATTAAAGGAAATTCACTCAAGTTTACTATAATGCCTAGCTAAATTGATTTAAATGACGTCCTAAAATGTTTTAGCCAATTATAGCTTTAAAGACGAATGTATTATGTAATATATTTCATATATCATACTATAAGGATTGTTTTAGGTGGAATTGATTGCTAAATGACCCCCTGAGAAGGAGTGGTGACACTCGAAACGAGTCAGGGATGAAATAAATGATTATATGTAGGAATTATTATTGGCTGACCTTATGGTTAAAAAAAAAGCACAGACACACACACACAAACACACACACACATATATATATATATATATATATATATATATATATATATATATATATATATTGGTATGATGACCCTCTGTTTTTACCATCAACGTTTTGAGCCATGAGGTAAAAAATGTTCCTTAAGTCCTTATTTTTCTTTAGTATGTTATTATTCATTATGTAAGACTGGCATACATTAGAAAATAAAGTGTTCAAAAATCGCATCATGAAGGTAATCCCAATACCTGATTTTCATTATAGGGGCTAATAATTTAGAAGTAAATTGCTTGCCTAAATACTGCAATCGCGGAAATACTAAAAAATCTAAAGTAGATGAAATTCTCATCAGGAATTCATTATTTCGACAGACATGTAGTGCCTATGTCCTCTCGTTGTATATTTCTTTGTGTTCGATAACATGCTGAGTGGCCAGTGCTAATTTATTTTCCTTTCGTTTCGTTTGCTGACTTAAGATAATATTGTTTAATTATTAAAGTCAGTAATAGGAAATGACGTTCTAAATCTTGGCTATTATTCAGAAAACCTCCATACTATATTTAGAATTAACATAATTTAACTTACTGGCCTAGCAGGGCCACAAAATGAAACAGTTAAAGGAGCCCTTGTAATAAACAGTCTCATAAAGAGGTGGAAAAGATCGTGATTTCCACCGCTTATACTAATTCCCATAAAGTGGATCTTTAGAGTTGGACGTCTGCATTAATTCTTCATTACTTCGCGTTTTATAAATAATATCCTCCTTTATCCCTTGCTTAATATAGATAAATTAACAAATTGTCTTCAATAATTACCTACTTTATATAATTAAAATATATGTTAAAAATAAAATAAAGTATTGCTGCAAATGGAATTAAACCTATTTTAATAGGAAATTTCGGTTCTGATTGAACTATTTTAGTACTAAAAATAAGACATAATTAATTATAATCTGAATAATCAGTTAGGTATATATAAAAAATGTTTGGAGAGTCTTTTAACAATTAATACCAACTAATGGCATAAAATAAACATATTTTTTCAAATTTATTAAAAACATTGAAAGCGGTCCTTACACAAAATAACTTCTAATTTGGAGCTAATACACTTTATTACTTCAAAATCACATATAATTTGCACTAAAATATTAAAATTCGAATTAAAAAAAAGTTTCAATAAAAATATGTATGAGAGAGAGGATAGTCCAATAATTTCTCTTTGTATCAGCTATAGAACATTTTTTCAATTGTGTCATGCATTAAAGTATTATTATATGCAATCAAAAGTCTAATTTTATAGAATAAAAATGAACACTACCGGTAGTGGAGGAATGGAGAGGCATGAATTACAAAACGGGTATTGCATTCTGGACTAAGAATCCCAAATTTGATATTGCTAACTGGAAACTGATGTTTGACTACCACAAATAGGAAGAGATAGGAAAACGACGAGGTTAATTTAGAAAAGCAGTACCACAGTAAACAATTTATTACAATGGAATATAAAAGGGAAGCTAGAATTTAGAAAAGAGTGCGACATTGACATCTATCCTGTTACATGCTTTCATTCAAGAAATAAAACCGAAAATGAAAGAATGACTCGAAGATATGCAGATTTACGATATATTCGGTCTTTGTATCAAGTTTGCTCATGTAACTGCATTAGTGGTATGTGGTCTTCGCCATCAATCTCAGACACATAGCCCCATTATCTCATAAAGTCTGATTCCCATAGAGTTATAAATTCGGAATGATGTATCCATGATGGGTAAGTGTGACTCATCAAGTCTCCAAGTAGAAACGAATAGAACGCTGCTCGCTTTTAAGATAGCCAATTATCTGTCGATAGCCAACTATCTCAAGAGAAATAACAAAACAAGAATACATAAATGCATGGCTTTCAAAAGAACCCAATTGAAACTAACCTTTAGACTGGCAATACCTCTAACAAACATAACGAACCTTGAAATCCGGGTAGAACCACGAATGACCCCGTAAAAAAAAAACAAGAAAATAAGTAAACAGCTATAAATTTATACTGCGATTCTACTGGGCTTTGTTTGGCCACGATGTTTTTCCGGAAACTAATTATAAACAACCGTTACGTACTTACACTGAGAATCAATTGGATATGTAAGTAGTATTTGTTTATTTTCGTTAGAAAGTAAAGGGAAATAAATGCGGGCAAGTGAGACAATTCCTTTTGAAGATGGGGTGTAATAAGGGCTAAGCATAGGTCCCTTATAGCATTGATTGTCTTACGTATCGGGAGAGGCCCTTAGGAGTCTCGGCAATAACATGACCTCTCTAAACCAAGCTCAAATAAGGGCCATTCTGTTCTAGTAGACAATGAAATTGTTTGTTTCTTTAGCCGCCTAAAAAACTATGTGCTCAACTGCGCGTGGAATAATGTCTGTCAACGCCTGTAAATATCTATGTATGAAAGTTTTGTCTGTACAATGTTTTAGTGTAATCTCAATTTCATTGAACAACGGATTTCAATTAACATTAGCAAAACGCCCATCACTCGGGGTTTCGTAAACTAAGCAAATTTTCTACCTGACACACTACTGATCTCATCTCGCCACATATTCTCTATTTCTAAATTAAAATTACGAGGAGTAGAAGTGAGGGTTGAGTAATTTAGTATGAGGTGTATTGTCTCTTTGACGTGGAGACATGTTTTTCATCATACATAATGCAATTTACGCTTCAGCAGATTTAAGATTAATTACGAAACATGTCAAGACATTAAAAATGTATGTATATTTAGACTGTTCTTAAGACTAACAAAAATAATTGATTTAATCAATGTATTAAACTGATAGATAATGGAAAAAGTATTCTTTGAATTTGGGGAATTTTTCAACCTATGTATTTACTATGGAAGAATAAGTAATGAAAAATTAGTAACTTTGTTAAAGTCAACCAAAAACATTGTTGACTTATCCAATTATGTTTCTAACATTTACTGGATTCAAATACATTTCATTTCATTTCGAAAATGGGAGACTACAGGATTTCGCAAATGCTTTCTTTGTTTTACAAACAACTGCTTGCAAATAGAGGTCGGTCCAATTATTTCTTGTCTAGACTGACAATAATGAACAGGGTTCAGATGGTGCTATTAGATTGTTTTGTGCTTGAGCAAGTATTTGTACTTGAAGCATCATGATCTTTAAGTTATTAGATAGCAATTTTATTCCAAATTGTTAAAGAATATCGTTAAAAAGGCGTAGTTGTTGATGTAGCTGCATCTGATAGTTGAAACACAACAAAGTAAGAGATTCGCGAAAATTAAGTGACCATGAAATTGGAGTCTAGAGGAAATTGAAATTTATTAAAAAATGACTTTCCCCCTGAAATAATCATTCAACGACCCGAGGTTTACAATTTTTTTCTTCCGATGTTAAGTCCAGTGAAATAACTATATTGCTACATATTACTGTTGCTATATTAAAACATGGTCAAATAATCTATGGCATAGTTCACTGTTTATAGAAATTTACTGTGCCATTGTCACTATATTACGCAATGAATCCAATTATGTACAGAGGATTTAAGTGGGAATATATTGAACTTAAATTCAATTCAGAGAGCACTAAGCATTAAATTAATTATTAACAAATACAAGCTCGGCTTAGATAGACCTTGGTACAATTTACTACTATCGTATAGCCTGTTTAAATATTCAACAATCTAAATTTCTCTGTATGTTTATTATATTCATACCTTGAGTTTTAGTAATTATTAGATATGCTTATAATACACAAACATTTTCATACGTAGAATAAAAAATTAAAAGAAACAAAGGGATCACATAATATAATCAAAATAGTCATACATTAAAAATTCGTGTTCTGCTGAGAAGGAGAAAGTCATCTGGTATTTACATCAGAATTATTGTTTTTCAGAAAAGGGTCTACAAATTATTTACGACACATTGTACTGCTTTTAGCAGATTTCCCGTAAGGGAAATCAGCTATTGAGGTCGTACACATGACGGAATCTTCAAATGTCCATCGATCCTACCTAGTAGATGACGAAAATGTGGTCCGTTCAAAACTGTATATATCTATATTTGTCTGTTACCGCTCTAGAGGTCGCAATTTTTGTTTGATCATTACCAAACTCGATATTTAGTCGTTTTATGTAAAAAGAAAGATCGAGTTCGTTAACGGCTGAAATCGGACCAGTGGGAGGGGGGGTTTAGAAGAGAGGATTTTCGAAAATTCGAAAAATTTCCGTTACTATACGTCGGATCGAAAACTTGTATAGAATCAATCTTATTGGAAATTGAATTTACTATAAATATTGTTATATACATTTATTCTCCATTTTGAATATTAACCGAGATATTTGCATTTTTATTAAATCTGGGCGGATAACGGTTGAGAGTGAGTTTCCCGCCAAAAGCTCGGCCGGCCGTTACCTTAACTGTTCACCTCTCGTGAAATTTCTCTATTGTAAAACTTCACGTGGGAAATCTGCTTAGTTTACGCAGCCCCTGCGTGACGGACTTTTTGATCGGATACTTAGCATCGGAGATGTTTAAAATACACATGTCAAGTACATACCTTAGAGTACTGTATGCAATCTAGGTAAGAAGGAGTAAATCTACCCTAACCATTGATGTCACATATCTTAAAAAGGTTCACCCAAAGATATATATATATATATATATATATATATATATATATATATATATATATATATATCTTTGTCTCCTGACACATGGAACAGAATCTCAAAAGATTAAATAAATAAAAGTGAGAACAAAATACTTCCATAAAGGAGAAACTTAAGAGATTATCCAAGTAAATTATATTTCCCGCACAAGATGAAGAGAAGTAAATAAGCCTATAAAGTTTTAATGTTTTCTTCGTTGGAAATAACCACCTCAGCATAAGCAATTCGCCACAATACTAAAGGAGGCTGAGACAGTACTATAAAATTATAAAGTGTGACAATATTATCTAACAATATATATATAAAAGCTACGTAATTTCCTTCTGTATAAATAGAGGCTGGATTACTTTAAGTACTCTCTAAAAAGCCCTCTCAGGGGCTACTTAAATCAAGCAGATTTAAAGAGTGCGCGGAATGACACAGGATGACGACATCTGGCCATTCTATTTCTCCCATAGTAATTATTCTACTTAAACAAGACTTTAAAAAATAAGTTTACCAGCTTAAACTGAGAATCACGCTAGTATGGAATGGGGGATTACTGAAGATTGCTAATGAAAAAAATACAAGTGACTGTCAATTTTCGAGATAGAAATAAATGTGTAGAACAGTAATTGTGTAGAACACTACATTATCACGTGAATTCTTTTAGAAAATGTTCCAAGACAACCCTTAACAACCACTTGGTTTGATAAGTTTTTAACCTTCTCGAACATTTCCATCATAAAAACTAATAAGTTAAACTATAGCGATAAAAACAAAAAAAAAACTTACAGCTGGTAGACGTTAACAGACAAAGGGACACATATGTATGTACTAGTATCTGTGTGTATATATACATATTTTTTTTTCCCACCTCTGCCCCCGCTGTACCTTTGGGTTTCCCCATACCAGCGGTCTCCATTTAATAAGATATATAAAATTTTGAATACATAAATTTGGCCAGATAACTTAGCCTAACTCACCGAGCACGGCTAAGCATTAAAGTGCAACATTTGGGAGATTTGGTTTAAGTCAGAAAAGTCCTAGGGGAACCCCCAGCTGCGACTCCTTTGCCTCTGTTCAAAGAAGTGGCAGCAAGAGCCTAACTAACTAGCCCACATACCTATAGCCTAAATACTAGCGTAAACTCACATAAAACTATACATATAATTTACAAATAAATACAATTTTACTTGTCTTTCAACACCTCTTGGGCAAATGTCCTGAAGGCTGAAAATCTATCAACGTCGTTTACAAACATGTCGTTGCTCTCAGGAGGCCAGTTCGCATATGAAAAAGCACTCATTAGCCGAATACGCTTGGCGTTGAAACGCGGACATTGGAGGATCACGTGGTCAGCTGTATCCAACTCGCCACAGGAGCACAATGGGGATTCATTTCGTTTGAAGAAATGTAGTTTGTTATTAAAGTCCCCGTGACCACTGATAAGTTGGCTGGAGAAGAAATCTGGGACGTACCATGTCATCTTAGTTCTGGTCCTGACATCTGAGAAAAAATTTGTAGGTCATCCTACCTTTGCTGGAGTTGGTCCAGCGACTCTGCCAACTGTCCCAGATGGTTTTCTCAATATGGCGGAGTGTTTTTTTTTAGGTCCTGCTGTCCTATTGTGAAGATACTCTCCTATCTTGTAAGGCAACCCCCTGACTGCTTGGTATATAGCGATCCGCTTTGCTACCTCCAGGTCTATCGGAAGCTGGTCTGCCATCACCTGCAATGCATCGCTCGAAACTGTCCGATTCGTCATCTACCAGGCGGAATTGGTCGATATTTAAAGAAATTTTTCCAAAACCTCAAGAATTTAAAATTGGGTCATCACAGTTCAAAAGTCACAAATTCTGTCACGCAGGGGCTGCATTAACTAAGGAGATTTCCCACGTGCGTCATGTATTTGCATAGACCTCAAAACGTAAAAGTTCAATGAGAACAATATTTGGTATTTAGACATCAAATAATGTGCTTCATAATATATAATTTTATTGTAAATATGATAGTAGCAGGAATGGGGGGTTTATAGAACATTTATAGACCATTAGATGTGCAATTAGATTGGTTTTATACTATTTTCGATTAGACGCATAATAACGGAGATTTTAAGAATTTTCGAAATTCCCCCCCCCCAATTTCAGCCATTAACGAACTTGATCTTTAGTTTTACATGAAACGTTTATATATCGAGTTTGGTAGCGATCAAACAAAAATTGCAACAGCTAGTGCGTTAACATACTACACACACACACACACACACACACACACATATACATTGATTTTTTTTCTTAAAATTTCACGATACTTTTTCGTTTTAGATGGAAATGAAATGATATCAACAATTTTTGTCTTTCTTGTTTGTTTGCACAACATACAGTATACATTTAAAAAATTAATTCAATCCGTGATCATCATTCAGTGGATGATTGTTTTGAAAAGTATGATGAATGATAAAGAACAGATTATTTTTATTCCTTCAGTCTCAACAAGAAGTACAAAGAAGTTGAAAGGAATAATACTTTTTTTTTTAGTATGTTGAAGGAAAAGTACGTATCGAGACGGTAAATGTGACGTGTAAAGTGTAATTTTCAACTATAAAATTGGAAAAATCATGACCGACAAGCAGCAAAATTGACAGACAAGATCAGTGACAGTCTTCCGGTCAGTGGAAAGACCAAAGAAAACCTTCGAAATCGGAAATTCAATGTATAGTGCACAAAAAAAAAAATTACCCAAATGGAAATTATAGTCTGATGTTGAACTTTTCCGCCTGGAAGATTCCATTTGGTTCTTAATTTGCCATTCTACATGGATACTTTTTTTTTATAAACTATTTCTTATAATGTCATATATAAAACCAATATTACGGTCTTCTTCGTAGGAACTAATCCGACACAAGCCACCTCTATACAAGTGAGTATTGATTAGATGCCCCCCATGATCTGTTAATACCCCAAAATCTCCTTTTCAGAGAGCACTGCCCAAGGAGGCCTACCATTATTGGGCCAACTTTTCCTTCAGAGATTACCTCCCCGTAAGAGCTTACCTTCTAATTTTAGACAAAATTTTCCAACTACGTTTCAATATTATTATTTAATACTACATTTAAGGTATTTGTGATTTTATTTTTAGCAGACTTCCCTTAAGAGAAATCAGCTATTGAAATCGTACTCATGACGCGATTTTCGAAAAATTTCTTCAAATGTCCATCGATCCTACCCAGGAGATGACGAAAATGAGGCCCGTTCAAAATTATATATATATATATATATATATATATATATATATATATATATATATTTGTCTGTTAACGCTCTAGCGGTCGCAATTTTTGTTTGATCGTTACCAAACTCGATATTTAAACGTTTTATGCAAAAAGACAGATCAAGTTTGTTAATGGCTGAAATCGGACCAGTGGGAGGGAGGTTTAGAGGGGGTATTTTTGAAAATACGAAATATCTCCGTTACCATACGTCGGATCTAAAAATTGTATAGAACCAGTCTTATTCTAAATTAAATTTACTATAAATATTGTTCTATACATTTATTCTCTATCTTGAATATTAACCGAGATATTTGCAGTTTTATTAATTGTGGGCTGATGACTTGAGTTTCCCGCCAAAAGCTAGTTCGGCCCTTTGCCGTAAATGTTCGGCTCTCGTATGGAGATTTCTCTATTGTATAACTTCACGTGGGAAATCTGCTTAGTTTACGCAGCCCCTGCGTGACGGACTTTTTATAAATAGAGTTTTGTTACGAATGCAAACTATAATATTTACACCAAAAGCATAAAGACATATATATGTCTTCAACAATCGATAACCGTTCAGGACCCTCACACAGGGACTGCGTAAACTAAGCAGATTTCCTAAGGGCTGGTATGACACACTGATCATCTAATGTCGCCATCTATTGACTGTTTCTCTTCTAGTAAGAAACATTTAACAGAATTTGGAATAACCACAGTACTTATAGAAAAAAATCAGACTATTATAAGTGGGGGTCTACTAAGGCTGAAAACATGACAATAAATACTGGCTTAATATTCCAAAAATATATATTTAACAACAGTTGTAGAAAATTAAAATTCCTACAACATTCCTCACATAAATGTTTTCGGTCCAAAACATAGCAACCGATATTTTTGAATTTGTCTATTAGCTCTCCCTCTAAGGCCGATTTCAGCCATTACGTAATATGATCTTTAGTGATGAATCAAATGGTTAAATACCGAGTGTGGAATAGATAATATAGACATTTTCTAGTGAAGAACGTAAATATCTCATCAACACATAACGTATTTGCAAGTATCACAACTGTTGAATACAATATGTGGTATTTAAGCTTCGAATAGACAAGAAGTGAATCGACGGTACAGACTCCTACTAAGACTACTTGACAGCAGATCTAAACTATCACTACACAACAAACGATTGATTTACACGACAGTACTCCAACCAATATGGACATACGGACTTGAACTTTAGGGTTCCACTAAACCTTCAAATTCCTACAAAATTCAAACCCTCCAATCCAGAATAATCCGCAAAATTGGAGATTCCCCATTTTACGTATCCAATTTAAGTCTACATAACGACCTCAACATTCTTTTTGTCCATAGTCTCGCAAAATCCAGATATCAGAAATTCCACTCTCTCCTTCCAGCACATCCAAATAATTTAGTTGAGTCACTTTCATCTACCCATATTCCAGAAAACCCAAGACGACGTCTGAAGCGTAAGTGGCCCAGAGATCTTGTGTAGTGCACTGTATAACTCCATACAGTACAATCCAATGTTCCCTCCAATGTGGGTATTGGCAATGGACAACTTCCCACCTCAAGTCAATAATCAAGCCAATTGTTATTATCATTCATATTATTTGCTTGTAATATTTAATATTGTTGCAGATAAACGAATAAATATATTAGAAATAAAAAAAAGAAGCTTCGAATAAAAAGATTCATTATAAAACAGAGAATTGTTCATGTGACATAAGTAAGAGTGGGGGTTTACTAAAGACTGAAAACTAAGAAATTCAAATATCTCTGTTATTATTGAAGATATAGAATAAATGCATGCAAGAATATTTATAGTACATTAAATTTTCAATTACAACTACAAGGTGTTGTGTTACCTTTAGATATATGTATATATGATATAATATATATATATATATATATATATGATATAATATATATATATATATATATATATATATATATATGATGATAATATATATAATTTTCAGAGTCTCCTTGTTGTCAGTTTCTATGTGGAATCGATGGAAATTTGATGAAACTTCTTGAAAATCGCATCATGAGCACTAACTCAATAGAGAATTTCCCTTAAGGAGAAATGTGCTAAAGAAAGCACGAGACTCCAGACGACAATCTATTATATAAGAGTGCCAATAGGATCTTCATATTCAAATTTATTGAAAAATATGTGCATCCACTTCTGTCTTGAATCCTAGTTGTAATAAGGTCACCCTTTCCAGTGTTCTAAATTACTCCCGCGAAATTTAGGAACGCCCGAGTACAGATGAAACTAATAAAAACTGTCGGTCAACATCCTATTTTTTCTAGCATTACTGGAAACGGGGTGATGAATATTTGTAGATTTTCTATAATTCACAAAAGAAAAAAAAAAGTTCTTCATGCAGGGACTGCGTCAACTAACAAGATTGCCAACTCGCTGATTATTTCTGGGATTCGTTTCTGTATTCCTCCCGAAACAAGGAGCCTATATAACACAAGACATGACATTTTAGATGGGCATTCGGTTACATTAGTAGTAAAATTTACCTTGAACGGAAATTCATATGAGTAGGAGTGGGTTTTACTGTGGGCTGAAAACGAATAAAAGATAAATACGGATGAATTTAATATTTGAGTAGAAAACTTCGTAAAACAATTGTAGGAAATATCGTGATTAATAATACTGTTTACATAACAAATATATGAACGTATATATACTCTCTGCTCACCCTTTTTTTCTTAAAACGTTTGAAAATTTCGACCTTGGTAGGTCTTGGCTATGGAGAACCTCTTGCACTTACACTCTGCATCTACAGCGCACCTAACTCTGATATTTCTAATGGATGAGCATACTTTTAATGGAGGGTGCTCATACAAAATGCAATCAATATGGATCTTATATGGATGATTTTGACCTGACTTGCCCTGAAGGCATAATCGTCAAAAAACACACATTCTCAGACTAAACATTGCACCTTGATACATTTTAAATGTTAAATGTTTAATAAACATGAGGTCCTGTTATCAGTTCTATTTGTTGAGGGGGATAATAAGTTTTGAACATCTACCCTGCCCTTTTCAAAAGTTGGGCAAGTGAACTGAAATTAAGACGACAGGACTCCAAAGAATAGGTAGAGTACCAGCTTGTTATTGTTACAACATTAATAATCATTTAGGTAATGTTACGTTTTCAGTTTTTTAAACAGCAGTGAAAGCTTTTCTACATAAATACAGGAAATTTCAATGTTCTACCTAATACAACTAACGATAGGCTTGAGGATAATGATATTGCATTGAAAGCACTTGTACTCCGACATATAAGACAATATTATATATACTGTCAGAACAAATCCACGATTTGATGTGCCACACACCCACACACACACTCACACACACACACACACACACACACACACACACACACACTCACACGCACACACACACACACACACACACATGTATATATATATGTATATATATATAATATATATATATATATATATATATATATATATATATATAAAATTGTAACCTCTGTTGTACATTGATGTTTTCTCGAAATTTCACGATACTTTTCGTTTCACATGCCATAGACACGATATCTGCAATTTGTAGCTTTAGTGTCTGCTTTTTTGTTATCTTTTCACTAAAAACTATGCCTGCGGAAGTTGTGCGGAATCAAACTCTTTAATTACGGTATATGTATTATCTTATTTCCTCCGATATGTTGACCTTATTGAAATCACTATGTACTATCTATAACTATTAAACGTTTTTTGGTAACGTCATTATAACAAAAGACAATATGCGTTTAAACTCAATATGATTATAATTTGCAGGGAGGGCTACAATCTCTTTACCTCTCCTCGCTTTTAGAATATAAATAAATTATTATTAGGATATCACTGTTATTTATTTACACCAGATGTATAAATTACTAAACGAATACTTTTTTTTTCTTTTTTTTTAATGTTTTAAATAAGTAATTTATATAAAGCAATGTTAATGCTGAAGCGGGGGCGGAAGTTGTCGGGAGGCTAACGCAGTTAATTGTGTTAACTTATTTCCTGTGAAATGATGGAATTGCATTCTATCCAAATTTACTATTATGTATATAACTAAGCTCACAATCTTGGATTGGTTTCTGACAGGAAATATGTACATTATAGATAATATTTAATTATAATAAATGCTACCCATGATAATGATTTGAGTTATTAATGGTGTATCAAATAGTGGAGAGGGATTGACTAGGGACTTTTTTCATTTATTCTTCAAAACTAAAATTTCTATTCTATGTCTCCTACCTGACCCTTTCGTGAAAACAATACGCCCTGTCGGGAAGTGTAGTTGTACACATTAAAGTCTTTAAAAAAAAATAAAAAAATACCATCATCATTCAGCTCCTAATGATTTCCCGAGAGAAAACGAGCACCTTAGCTAGTGTATATATATATATATATATATATATATATATATATATATGTGTGTGTGTGTGTGTGTGTGTGTGTGTGTGTGTGTGTGTGTGAGTGTGTGTTTAATATGCTCACATTTGCCTTGCGTACTGGTAGGAATTGGTTTCAGTTAGATAAATTAAATTTAATCTGACCTCAGCACCTCAACCCAGTGTGCAACAGCGTAATCAATGATCATAATTTAAGATGCTAACGATTCTGAGTCAGAGTTTATTATTATTTGTATCGCATACAATAAAATGGTAAAAAGAGACAGCTAAACGTCCGTCCCTCGAAAGGTGAGGTAGGAATATTTATCGAAAAATGAGAGATTAGATATTTCTATTGTGCTAAAATAAAACAAACCACTTAACCTTATTACTCAGTATATTTACCATTATCTTCAAGCACTTAAAAATAAATTAATGTTTATTATTTTTTTAACTATTAAAACAACGAACTAAATTAAACAAAAGGTGCTGGTATCAAAATTAAAGGAAGTATTTTTGTAGCTTTTGAGATTAAGACAATGTCTTCTGTTTTTATAGAATTATGATTCAGCCCTAATATACCAACCGTAACTTCCCGAATTTCTTATTACCTCAGAGATAGGCAGTTATATTCTGAACAAAAGATTAAAAATTCTTAAAAATATGCAAATATTGAGAGCAATGTTTTTATTTATATTAATTTTTTAAAATAGGCCCTGAACATTATTTTTAATTACTTGTGTGATTATGTTAGTTTACATATGACGAATCCATATTTTATGAAATGTATCTGCCAGTCAGTGGTGTTATAATTAAGTAGCTTTTATTAGCAGATTTCCCTTAAGAGAGCTTAGCTATTAGTAGTACTCATGATCTGGAAACATTTCTTCAAATCTCAATCGAGTCAACCAAGGAGAGGACGAAAATGAGGTCCGTTCAAAATGGTATCCATATATGCTAGAATCTTACCGCTCTAGAAGGTCGCAATTTTTGTTTTATCTTTACCATACTCAATATTTACGCGTCTCGTGTAAAACTAATGAGCAAGTTCGTTAATGTTGGAAATAGTTTAGGACGGGGTTAAATAATAAAATATCTACAATCAAAATATCTTTTAAAATTTGAGTTGGATCGAAAAATGTTATATAATCAATCTTGATATGATTTAATGTCCTACAATTTATATTTTATATAATTTTTCTCTAATTTGAATATTAAGGAAGTTGTTTGTATTCAGCCCCCCCCCTCCTACTCATGGGATTTTCACTTTTCACCAAATGTATCACTAATCGTCTCATGTCCAATTTAAATTTGAAGATGTGGTTGAAAGGCTTCGTATTAGTGAAATAATAGAAAAATAGTTTTGTGATGATATCAGATTAACATTCCAGCACGTGGGAAATCTAAGCAACACATACTTGAAGGGCTTATTTTTTATGAGATACTTAGTCCAGGGAAATATTTTGAAGCTGCATAAATCATGTTCGATTATTCCAAAGAATCGCATCTGAGCTTAGAATATAGTTGCTATCATGAGTTTCCCTCCACAGCAGCATTATTCTCGGGCTCCCTTGTGTTAATTTATTCATCGTCCTATTTTGAGGCGCTTTGTCAGAGGTTTGGGGTGTCTTATGACAGGCGTGTTACGGGTTGATGTGGTGCGTGAAAGCACTAAAAGCAAAACCTGACGTTGGTACCAAGTGACTTCCTTGTACTTCAATTAAATGAAATAAACAAATATGTCTAAACCATTTCATTTAACATGGTTTCATTTGATAGTTACATACGATGTCTCCTTCCAATGCACCGAACCAAAAAAACGTCATAGAACTTTAGATGATATACAAAAAACGTCCGTCACGCAGGGGCTGCTTTAACTAAGCTGATTTCCCACGTGCACCACGTATTTTCATTTATATTAAGAAAGTAAAAGTTCAACGAGACCAATATTTGGTATTTATGCTTCAAATAAAGGGCTTCATGGTATAACAGCTTATTGTTAATATGACATGAGTAAGAGGGAAGTTTACTGAAGACTGAAATCTTAAAAGTACCAATACCTCGATTCATATTGAAGATGTATGTAACAACATTTATAGAATATTAAATTTGCAATAATATTGCTTTTATACAATTTTTTGATCTGGCTTATAATAACGGAGATATTAAGAATTTTCGAAATTTCCCCCCTCTTTTATTATGCAAGATACGTAAAGACCTCACGCCGAAACTAGTAAAAATGGGATCGGGGAAGGTCAAAACGGATACTTCCTTTCAAGTCTGAAAACAGAAAGTTCTTGAGATAACAATACTTCCTTTTCTTTGTACAAGAAAGTAAAAATCAGCCATTGGGCATAGTGCCTTGTTGAAGACCCGGTACTGTACACTAGATTTCATTAAGATGTTACCGGTATTTTCCCGTCCCACCGGTGCCCACTCAACCCCTGGCTCTTCGAAATCAATGCCGCATCCCTGCACGGGATGTTGACATTTTTTTTTTTTAATTTAGAAGATATTTAGTTCAGGGAAATATTTTAAAACAAGGAGAGTTTGAGATTACCTTAGATTAGTTCAAGAAGTTAAACAATTTGCCCCTGAAGAGAGGACACCTGTAGCTGATATAAAAATTCCATTATAGATCCACTGTTCTCGTTTACTAAAATCTTTATGAATTTAAAGATACATTTAATTGTGCTGACGTTTATAGATAGTAGCTTTATAGATTTTGCCGACATTCTGTTATTAGGTTACAACTGACTTAGGGGTTCGCACCATTACTATGTAAAGCCTAGGAAAGATTGAAACAATTTTAGCCTTTCAAATACTGAATTAAATTTAAAAAACGTCCTTCATACAAGGGCTGAGCAAACTAAGCAGAATTCCCACGTGCTGTTATTACACACTAGTGATCTCATCACACCATGTAAAATATTTATAAGCAAAATACAGATCAAATAAACATTTTCGGGTCTTGCGGTAAAAGTTCTATGAAAACAACATTTAATATTTCAGCTACGAATAAAGCGGTTCGTGATATAACAGCTTATGGTTAATATGACATGTGTTGGAGTGGGGCTTACTGAAGGCTGATAGCTAAAAAATGCAAATATCTCGGCTAATATTCAAGAAACAGAAAACAATTGTTATATATTGTATAACATATACAATTGTTCGATCCCGACGTATAATAATGGATATCTTTTGAAATATCGAAATTCCCCCTTCTAACCCTCCCCACCCCCTTCCGAGTTCAGCCATTAACGAATATACACCGTAGTGTTTAATGAAATATATAAATATATATATATATATATATATATATATATATATATATTTAGTTCTGAGCTGATCAATGGAGATTCGAAGAAATGTTTCGAAAATCGTGTAATGAGTTCAACCTCAATAAGTGATTTGAATCTGCTAAAAATGGTTCCCCATGGATTTTGGGAATAAATATCTTGTAAAATATTAAATATAAATTGATTGATTGATTCAGAAAGAACATACATTTATTTTATTAAGTGTTCTAAAAATAATATTGATAAGGGACTTACCAAGTAGGAGGAGCATTAAGTCGGAGACTGCTAAGCTACACAAATAAAAATTGGTAGCTGAATGCATGTTACTGTACTTGACAATAACAACAGCTACCAATGTGTTTCCCAAGACTCCAGTAAGGAAGATGAGAACGTAGACAGCAGTAATTGGAATGACGATAGGAGTTGGGAGGTACTTGGGCCCCCGGAAGATGAGGAGGAAATCTGCCCTGGAGACGTTGGCATAGGTGTCGTTGACCATCGGCACGTGTCTATAGACAACTGAAGGCACTTCCACCACTGCAAATAAAGCCGGGCGGGTTGGGTCACCAGAATCATCGTATACAGCAATAGGCCCCCCTGGGATGTAGTTCAGCTCAAAGTCAGTTCCATTGGTTTCCTGAAACAAAACAAAAAAAAAATCCACTTTATTCGTTTATTTCTGAATGAACAGAATAAACCGCCAGTATGTATGGCTTAAACTACTCTTTTTAGTAGATTTTCTTTATTCCGTCACGCAGGAGCTGCTTAAATTAAGCAGATTTCCCACTTAAAGGTTTACAATAGATAAATCTACATACTGGTAATACTAACATGAATATTAAGTGAATAAATGCAAACGGTAATGAGAAATCTTTCAGTCAATTTACAAGTTAATGATCATTACAACGGAAAGCGTCTGAATTGTAAACAAATAAGTCTGCCAATCTCGCAGAGCTGAATATATGTGTATGCTGAATATATGTGTGTGTGTATATATATATATATATATATATATTGAAAACTATTTAATATAGCTAGTGCTGTAATTTATAATAAATCAGAATTATTTTTATATCAATCACACAAATTTTAGTAGTCCAAGAATTTAAGCTTGGGGGGAGCGGATCAACAGAACGAATTTGCATAAATCTCAAAAAGTAAAAGTTCAATGAAAACAATATGTGGTAATTAACCTAGGAATGAAATGGTTCATGATATCACAGCTAATTATTAATGGTTTATTGAAAGCCGAAGAGAATAAAATCCAAATATCCCTGTTAATATTCATGATACAGAAAATATGTATAGATCACCATTTATAATAAATGTTATTTGCAATAAGATTGATTTTATACAATTATTCTATTCGACGTATGGTAACGGAGATATTTCGAATTTTTGGAAATTCCTCCTCTAAACCCCCCCCCCCCAGGTCCGATTTGAGCCATTAAAGAACTTGATCTTTCGTTTTACAAAAAACTATTATATTATATTTCAAGTGTGGTAACTATCAAATAAAAATTGCGACCGCTAGAACGTTTACAGACATATATATATATATATATATATATATATATAATTATTAATGGACCTTATTTTCGTCATCTCCTGGGAGAGATCGATGGACATTTGTAGAACTTTTTCGAAAATCGCGTCATGAGTACGACTTCATCAATAGCTGATTTCCATTAAGGGGAATCTGCAAAAATCAGCTATTGGCACAGGTGGCGCGAATTTCGAAATATTTCTTCAAATGTTGAAAAAATCGATCCTACCATGGGGATGAAATTGAGGTGTGTCCAAACTTATTATATGCTAGCTGTCATCATTAGTCGATTTCTCTAAGGAACTCTAGATACGTTGAAAATTTAAAATATCTCTGTTATTATGAGTCGGGACAAAAAATGTCATAGATACATATTTATTGCATTATTGATACACTAATATTTTTATTCTATACATTTTTTCGTAACTCGAGTATTAATAGAGTTATTCTTACTTTATTGCTTTCCACTACTTCTACTCATCGGGTTTTTACGTAGAAATAGAGAATATATGGTGAAATGAGATCACTAGCGCGTGGGAATTCTCCTTAATTTACTAAATTTTTGTTTTCATGAGACAAGAAAGGGAGTAGGGGGGGGGGTTTAGAGAGCGGCCAAAATGCAAAAAAACGAAATATCCCCTCTCTTACGAGTCGAATAAAAAAAAATTACATAACCAATCGTGTTGCCTGTTTAATATTCTACAAGGATTGCAATATTTTTCCTCTAATTCAAATATTAACTCTGACATTTGCATTTTTTCAGGTTTCAGTCTTTTGACAACTCTTCTTGATCGTACGGGTATAGGCATCAATCACCAACTGTTCCCCGAACACCACTCTTAAGTTCTAGTAGACCTTGGCACAAGATTGGCTCTGTAGTAACCAATCCTCCTTTATCCTTAACAACAGCAACTCTAGAATGAATTGGCTGCTGGCTTTCCCAAGACGAGGATTCCTATAAGGAAGTCTGGCTCGGATAAGTGAAGAAAAGAATAAAAAAAAAATCGAACCAGATGAAAATTTTAAAAGGATAAAACAATACAAGCTATGCAGAAAGCATATTTCTGTAAGTACGAACGCTAAAAAAACCAAGTTCCTCATAGCGTTCGTAGCAACTCTAATCAATTACAAATAAGAATAAGCAAAAGCCCTTCTTAAAAATACATATTGTTCAACATCAAAAATGCATTTGACACAACCCCGCAGCTCAGTTACAACTCCCTGCCGCTTTTGGCGGGAAAGTAACTCTCGTCCGTTAGGCTCCGAGATTAAATTAAAAACAATTCAATCTCAAAAAAACAACAAGAACACAAAAGATGGACTTGCCTGTAATGATAGCAGCGCTCTGAACACTTATTACACCAACACTAAATAGTACCACAGAATATCTATTATTTGTAAGACTTAATACTGCTGTATTAAGTAAACAAATAAAGGGCAAGTCGAATGGTAAGAACCTTCCTGATAGCAAACAGTCTGAGTTGTAAACAATCAGGTTAGCCAGCTTTTACCGGAAATAAAAGCAATTAAGGAAATATATTTGAATATAAGTTATAAATTTTATTCATAACTATTTATTATATCTAGTACTGTAATTAATAATAAACCAGAATAATTTTAATCACAACCATTCCAAATTTAGGAATCCGCTAAGAAAATAGAAAGGGGGGGGGGCAAAATACGATTCAGAGGGTTATGAGATTTTCACATGATTAAGGAACAAGCAGGTTAGCCAGCGAAGGTTTACAATAGATAAATATACATACAGGTAACACTTCCGTGAATATTAGTGAAGAATTACAAGCGGCAATGAGAAATCTTTCAGTGAATTTACAATATAAGTTAATAGTCCCTACAATGCAATACAGCTGGATTGTAAAGAAACAGGTTAGCCAACCTTGTAGCACAGAATCGATAGATAGACCGGAAAAACAAACAATTAAAGAAATATATCTGAATATAAAATATTAATTTTATTGGAAACTATTTACTATAGTTAGTGGAGTAATTTGAAATGAATCAAAATAATTTCTATTTCAATCACTCAGATTTTTGTAGTCCAAGAAAAAAAGGGGGGGGGGGTCAACAGAATGTATTTGTTTGTACCTCGTAAAATAAAGCTTTGTTGAAAAGAATATTTTGTATTTAACCTAATAATGAGGTGGTTTATGAGATATCAGCTTATTATTAATATGCCCCTAGTAGGAGTGGGGTTTTACGGAAAGCGGAACTCATTACAAAAAATACAAACATCTCGGTTAATACTCATTATACGGAAAATATGTATAAAACAATAATTATAGTAAATGTAATTTGCAATAAGATTGATTCTATACAATTTTTCGATCCGATGTATAGTAACGGAGATATTTCGAATTTTCGAAAATCCTCCCCTCTAAACCCCCCTCCCACTGGTCCGATTTCAACCGTTAACGAACAAAAATTGCGACCGCTAGAGCGGTAACATACATATATATATATATACAGTTTTGAACGGACCTCATTTTCGTCATCTACTAAGTAGGATCGATGGACATTTGAAGAAAAATGTCAAAAATTCCGTCATGAGTACAACCTCAATAGCTGATTTCCCTTAAGGGAAATCTGTTAAAAAACGGCATCCTAAAAGGCAGTGTCCTAAGTGTCACGTTATTCATCTATGAGAGAAACGGTTTTGCCGAAATCTTTATTCGACACGTCTTCTCTACTCAAATGATTTTGCTCAAGTATTTTAGTATATAAGGAGCCTCTTGCAATTTCTTTGTTAATCGAATATATGGGGTGAGTAAAAAAAATCGAAATTTATTTTTTTCCTTAACCCTCCAACCGCGGGCGACGTGGAAATAGCGTTCTGCTTATTTGGTTTATTTTTGTGGGCTACGCTATATCCGCGTCGCAAGTAATTTGTTTGAATGTAGTCAGCGGGAAACGTTTACCATGGAAATTTGAAATAAGTGGGCGTGTTTCAGTTTCAAAATATATCATACGCAAAAAAAATATTTAAAAATACGTCAAACGCGGTAAACGCGTTTCCCGCATATGTATACATTTCATAAATACATTTTTCACTAATTCCAATTTTTTTTTCTATGTCTTTTTCAAACAAGTCATATTTTCAACTTAAATAATGTATTAAAATTGCCCACATTTCTTGACAGAAAAAATGAAAATCGGGCTGCGGCCGGAGGGTTAAATATAACCACTTCTTCCCTGTCTACCAACTATCTCGACACTTGGGTAAGCCTAGACAAAAAATTACCTTTGTATAACTCTCTAAGAAAGGACATCTTACAATTCTAAACTGCACCATGTGGGGAGCAGAACGTAACACATTGTTGAAGATTTACAATAATCTCAAACTTTGCCTACGGATATCAAATATATAGTTCAGCAAAGCCAATGACGCGGGGCTACCCACTGGCCTTCAACTCGCTACAGAAGTGTTCCTTCAGCATTTGTGATTAGATTAGCCTATGAATGGAAACGTAAAATGCCCTGCTACTATTTCGCCATCATAATCATGCTCGTCTAAACCCACGCTATGAAAGCGCTTTCTGTCTTAAGCAAATCAACATCAAGAAAGTCGTCAGCGTCTGCTGTATATTTTGCTTCAATTACGAGGAGTCCGTCATGCAGGGGCGGCGTAAACTAAGCAGATTTCCCTCGTACTGGATGACACACTGCTGATCTCATTTCACCATATATTCTCTATTTCTAAGTAATAATCCGATGAGTAGGAGTGGAGGTTTACTAAAGGCTGGAAACAAGAAAGTACGAATAACTCGCTCAATAGTTGTATGAAACTCCTTTACAATTTATAGAGCATCAATAGTTTAACAAGATTTGTTCTATAACACAACTTAGCATTACGAAGATATTTTCAATTTAAGAACCCTCCTCCTCCTATTCCGGGTCAGATCTCAGCCATTAACGAATATGATTTTTAGTGTTAAACAAAACGGTTAAATATTGTGTATGGTATAGATCAAAAAACATTTTCTTGTCAAAAACATGTTAATTGATGACTCCATCATACAACGTATTTTCATGGTTCCCGCGTCCCTTGAAAACTATATTTAGGATTTAGGGTAGGAATAAGGTGGTTCATGGTATATTGGTTTATTGTTAACGTGCGATAACTAAAGGGGTTGGGGGTTAGCGAAGACTGAAAATTAAATAAATGCAAATATTTCCGTTAGTAGTCTAGATAAAACGTTTATTAAGGAAAATTTATAAGAAATTAAAATTGCAACAAGATGAGTTATAAACGGTTTTGGAGATATTTTAAACCCCACCTCCTGCTGCCCGATTTCAGCCGTTAACGAACTTGTTCGAGTTTGGTAACGATCATATAAAGATTGCTTGGTTACAGGCGAGGATCATCTACTAGATAGGATCGACGGATATTTCAAGAAATTGTTCAAAATCCCATATGTACAAACTAATAGCTGATTTCCCCTGTGGGATGCTAAAAAGACATAACAATAACAACCATTCACCTGAATGGAAAATATGACAAGATTCGTAATGTACTTGTTTTATACTCAAGGAATAACGCGTATACTTCTTGTGCTCTCGCCAATTTCCAGACAAGTGAGATTAAGTTCGATCCATAGTACGAGTACACTGTATTTACAGCAGAAACCCATGCAATTGCATCTGCGCCAAATTACTCCGTTTCTTAGAACGTCCATGTATTACACCAAATTCATATTTACATTACAAAATTGTATGTACATTACATTTAATGCCCATATAAAAATGAAAAAAATATAATCAAAAAGTCCAGCACGACTATCAGGAATAGAAATGTAATGTAAACACGGGGTGAACAGATACCCAAGTGATAACAACAGCTTTTTTAAATTAATTGACTAATATAACTTTTCTATTAATAAAACGCATGTTATTATAAATGCTATCGAGAAAATGTATTAATACATATAACCTTAAAATTCCTATTTATAGTTCCGAAGCCCAGAACTGTTTAATGATTGCCAAAATCGTATCAAACAAATCTTCTTCTTCTTGTTTTTTTTCTCCATATCCATTCACATATATTCAGGAATTTCAACTATTTCTAATTTGAATTTGTGAAAAATCATTTGCACACACTTTCCCTGAGATAGTTTTTCCAATGAGTTATACAGTTTCCGCTTAGTCTTTCACGAGAACTGCATATTAGTGTGCTCGTTAGCAAGGAAAATAAAGAATAATGATTCTCCAATGACCTACCATCACTATTCTGATATCACTTGCAGTAAAGAGTCAGAATTTATTTTTACTATTAGTCCTTCGTTCACTTTGTTGTAATTCTACGTATTTCACGTTCTTCTTCATTTCGCCTCCTGAGGAGTACAATATCCCTACTACTAAAAACAGAAACAGCCTATGGACTAGAGAGACATCCTTTCTCTAGACCCCCTCCATCTATTGTCTAGTGTTTCTGTAAATTCTGACCGTTTGGCTTCAAGTGACACCAGATACAAATAATTTCAGGAATGATTCCTGAATGCTGGAGCATTAAAAGCATTTTAATTCCTATACTTAAACAATTAAGATAAGTCTGGCTTATCAAATTACAGGCCAATTTCTCTTACGAGCTCTTCTTGCAAGTTATTAGAAAGAATCTTAAATAAACACCTAATGTGAAGTCTAAGGGTTTACTACGGGGATTTCAATGTTGTTTTAAGAAAACCAATCAACAGTAGACCACAATGCCAGAGTGGAAGATAAAAACTTAAATTCATTAATAAATAAGAAATCCATACTAGCTGTTTCATTTGACATTACACAAGCCTTCGACATTGTATCAACAGTTCGTCAAGACGTAATCATTTCACGATTTTATGAATGGGGCATTTGAGAAAAATGTTAATAACTTTATTAGATCTTTTCTCCCAATAGAACATTCAAAGTAAGAAATGCCAATTGCTAGTCAGATCTCTGTATACAAGAGATGAAGGAAGCGTACTCAGTACAACATTGTTTCTCCCTAAAGAGGATACCATTCAGGAATACATCTCAGGAGACGTTACATTTTAATTTTTTATCCTGATTATTGTGTTCCAAAAGCACAAGAACGAATACAATACACAAATAACTGGCAGTGGACTGAAATTCTCGACAGACAAAACATCACCCATATTATTTACCAGTAAAAGACGAAATACAAACTTTCAACTAACACTCTAAAATGCTTAATTTCTTAAACAAATTTACCGAAATTGTTAGGAATACAATTTGACCACCTTCTGACATTGGTGTCCTATTTAAAGAACCTCCTCGCAAAATATAAGAAGTCGTTACAACTTACGAGAGTAGGCAATACGAAATGGAGTCCTGACGGAAACTTAATGCTATATCCTTGTTACACAAGATCACTTTTGGACTACGCTAGTGTAGCATACGCGTCTGCCAAGCCCACAGTACTTAATATGCTTAACACTATACACAATTCGGGTTTACGAGTAGCACTAGGTGCATTCAGACCAAACCCTACTATTGACAGTCTCGAGATAGAAGCTGTAGAACCCTCTCTTGGAAAAAGAAGAAAATATTCAATAGGAAAATATTTTCACAAGATAAATATATTTCCCATGCCCTCGTGTATTGGAAATATATTAGAGAATGAGTAAGAAGTACTATATGAATGGAGACTTACTCATAAGCGTAAATACGCTTCATGACGTTGGAGCATAATTTAAACCTCTCAAATATTGCTGTTTGTCCTCAAAAAGAAACTGGGACACGCCCTTGGCGTATTGGATACAACAGAGACTTATCAGTCACAAAACGTCTGGTACACTATCCAAATTTCAATACGGGAAACACGAACGAACACGAGGTGTGGTGCACTGACGGGTCTAAAAACGAGAAGGAGGGAGCCAGACTCCAAGGTATGCTATCAGCCCTGAGGAATGCCTATATATCACTAAACCAACACGTTATCAGTTTCACAGATTCTTCAGGTTCCCTTCAAACTCTGCAAAATATTTACATAAATCACCAAATAGCTCAAAAAAATAAAACAAGAACTTATCAACTTACACGAACATACTACATTCCTTTGGTTGCTAGGACACGAAGAGTTAGGAGTGAGTAAAACTGTGGATATAAAGGCCAATAAAGCAGCTTAAAGACATGAATATGAACAAATAAACGTACTGCATGAATAAATTTCAATACCTCATTTTAGATGCATGGTAAAACAACTGGACTAACATCAGTCGAAGAAGAATTGAATAAAATGATAAAAATGATTTTTTTATGTCTCTGAACATTTGTTCAACAACTTTTTTCATAGGACTGTATGTTGATTTTAATGAGGGCTGCGAGATTTATATAGTGGGCTAAGGCTATTAGGACATAGGGAGGAGATAATGTATTTCAGTTAGTCGCCTGCAACTGCCCGCCTCCCCAAAGTTGATCTTTCACCCTTTGTAGCCTATCATGTTCCTCTCCTATTTCAGTCCCTCACCTAATCGAATACATTAGTTAAAAGATGTTTAGTGGAGTTAACGAATAGGGAACGAACTGCATAAGAGGCGCAGACATTTTTATAAATGTCATCCTAGAGTTAAAGTATAAAATATTTTGAAAACTTATTTTAACTTCTTTTTTTTCAGAAATAGTAATTCTTGAGACAGTTCACATGTCAAAATTACACAAACATGCCTTAAAACCTTCAAGAATTATAGATAATGAGCGCTTATACACAGGGCAATTAAAATTTTGAAATTTGACACACACCCTTGTCACAACTTATATGTCTATAGATTCTTTGTCTGTTCACACTCTGGTGGCCAAACATTTTGAGATATTGGAACCAAACTTCATATTTTAACTGTTATCCTGACAAGATATATTCAGTTCGTTAATTGGAGTGGAAGGGTTAATCATATATGAGTTGGATCGAAATTTTAAATAGTAAATCAAATGAAATTATGAGTTTAATTACATATAGTAAAGACCATAAATTAGAAGTGTAACTGAGCTAACATGGAATATACCGCACAGTACTGATTTTATAGAATCTAGGGAAGAGGACTATATGAAAATGTAATAAAGTTCAGAGGTGTACCACATGGATCATATAAACGAAGGCATGAAGTGAAATATAAAAGAGTTAGACAGTGATAAAGGCCCCACCCCAGAGAGGGAAGGCCAATAAATTGTTATGCCACTGATAGAATTTATAGTAGAGTTAGCCATGAAATGAATTCTACATATTATTGAAAAATTTATTCCACCTCATTACTCGTTTTAAAATGACTAAACACGCAATAAAATGACTATTAGCAGATTTCCCTCAAGGGAAATCATCTATTGAGGTTGTACTCATGACGCGATTTTCGAAAAATTTCTTCAAATGCCCATCATTCCTGCCTAGTAGATGAAGAAAATGAGGTCCGTTCAAAAGTATGAGTCAAAATTATAGTGGTCGAAATTTTTGTCTTGTCGTTACCAAGCGTATATATATAATCGTTTTATGGAAAGTGAAAGATCAAGTTCGGTAACGGCTGAAATCCGACCAAGGAGAGGGGTTTGGGGTTTAGGGGGAGAATTTCGAAAATTCTTAATATATCCATTATGATGCGTCAGATCGAAAAATTGTATAGAACCAATTTTATTGCAAAGGTAATGTTCTATAATTGTTGTTAGTTAGATTTTTCACAATCTTGATTATTAACCGAGATATTTACATTTTTTTTAGTTTTCCTACTAATGACGTATTAACAATAAGCTGTTATATTATGAAGCACATTATTTGAAGCCTAAATACCAAATATTGTTTTCTTTGAAGGTTTACATTTTGAGGTAAATACAAATACGTGGGATATCTGCTTAGTTAACGCAGCACCTGCATGACGGACTTTTTTCGAGAAATGTATCTTATAAAACATGTGACAAAAGATGGGCGAACACAACTAAAGGATGACAGTTACATAAATACACAACAAATACTCTTAACAGACAAAGAATTACACTTGTCAAATTTGAACTGGTGCTGTTCATTCAGGACATGGACCTAAGAAAAGTAATTTATTTAATTTTAAAGTAACCACCTCAAATACGTGTAAAGGCGGCAATAAAATCAAACAGACTTATGATCATCTCATATGTGGGGTGCACATAACTTCTCTTTTTTTTTTAGTGTTTATTAATGTCGTCATTGGCCATCGTTAAATTATTAATGACACTGATATCACAAAAGTGCATAAATGTGTGCAGTATACAAAGGATGGAGCACTCAACATTTAAATAAACCCCACGATAGAATAGCCTAACTACCGGACTAAGATTAGACTTTGGCCCTCATGATGTCCTTACAAGTGGATTTATTTTCTCAGTAAACGCTGATGCTATAAATGAAAGAGTGAAATTTCTGAAATTGCACTTAAAACTTAAATACAGTGGGTTTTGAAAAAAATTTGTTTCTTAGAAAGAAAGGAGCCAAAAATAATTTAGTTTATGATGGATATTGAAGTGTTTACCATTTCATAGGAATGGAAGCGTTTTATACGAACCTTGTTAAGGGTAATTAGAAACAGGTCATAAAACTCTCCCCATGAACTTTTCATCTACTGGAATTAAGACCAAGGGCCCCTTTACCCCTCTTCTTACTTTTTCCACCTTAAACTCGCTTATTATTTAAATACAGTTTTTGCCTCTTAAAATCCATTCTAAATCAAAGTGTTATATATTATGACTAGATATTACATTCTTGGCTTCAATCGTTTTTCTTTTAGCAGATAGGAAATCAGCTATTGAGGTCGTACTAATGACGCGAGTTTCGAAAAATTTCTTCAAATGTCCATCGATCCTACCCAGGAGATGACGAAAATGAGGTCCGTTCAAAATTTTATATATATATATATATATATATATATATATATATATATATATATATATATATTTGTCTGTTAACGCTCTAGCGGTCGCAATTTTTGTTTGATCTTTACCAAACTCGGAATTCAATCGTTTTATGTAAAAAGAAAGATCAAGTTAACGCATCTCCATCTAATTAAAGGGAGAAACGCGCCCTGGTGTGCTGTTTGTCGGAAAAGCCTCTCAGTCAGGCACATTATTGAGGAGTGCAAAAAATACAGAGGAATCCTTGCTCACCTCAGTATTCCTAGAAGTTTATGCGAGGCACTGGCCGACGATAGAGCGGTCATCAACAGGATGATTAGGTTCCTACATCTAACAGGCCTCTCCAGCCACATATAACTCTGCCAAATATCGAAACAACCCGGTATCCTTTGTAAGTTACCACTTATTTTTAAGACACTTTGTTAGTTACCAAATAGTTTTATGCTTATGTAGTAGCTTTCATGTAAATTCTCACTTAATAGCTTTAATTTTAATGTTTATTGTTAGTTTTAATTAGTTTTAATAGTTTTTAATTTTAATAGTTTTTGATATTAATAGTTGTAGTCTATTTAATAGGACTGTTTTTAGTTTTTATGTAGATAGTTAGTGCTAATTTGATTGAATTTTAATTGTGGTACAATATACCTGTGATACCGGTACGTAGGTTTCAGGGCACATGCCCCCTTACAAAAAAAAAAAAAAAAAAAAGTGGGAAAGGAGAAAAATGTGAAAAAAGGGGGAAAAGGAGAAAAATGCATAATAAAAAAAATATAAAATAATAAAAACAAAAAAAAAATAAAAAAAAATTATATAAAAAAAAAAAAAAAGTAAATAAATATATAAAAATAAATAATAATCAGAAAAACGGGTTGGTGTGCATTTGTCGGCGATTTCCCGTAGTCGGGGAATTTTAATACGGTTTTGCGAGCGCTGGGCATTGATGACCATGATGTTTTATGCCCAAAACCCAAACAAACAAACAAACATCAAGTTCGTTAATGGCTGAAATCGGACCAGGGGGAGGGGGGTTTAGAGAGTGGGATTTTCGGAAAATTCTTAATATCTCCGTTATTATGCGTCGGATTGAAAAATTGTATAGAACAATCTTATTGCAAATTAAATTTACTATAAATATTGTTCTATACATTTATTCTGTATCTTGAATATTAACCAAGATATTTGCATTTGTATTCTGCATTAGTCGGCAGGAGTGAGCTGTTTGGTACTTTCCGAAGAGAGCTCTGGCGGCCGTTTTCGTAACTATTCGTCCCTCGTGTATAAGTTTAGTGATCCCTTACTACTTACTACGCTTGTTTTTGGGCAGATTTCTCTATTGTAAAACTTCACGTGGGAAATCTGCTTAGTTTACGCAGCCCCTGTGTGACGGACTTTTTTTTTTAATGTGTCACCAAAAAACTGGTTTTTAAAATTTATTTAACAACTATTAAACATGTTGACAGGTATAATTTTGAAACGAGGACTAAAAGAAAGCAGGTGGCTTTTACTGTTCAAGGAGAGAAAACTCACGTTATTACTTAGTCATTTAGCCACAGAATTATCTTACAGGGACTGAAGAAGGGGTGTTCTTTTCACTGAAATAGTGGGACTGTATTTCAAGACGGTACTTTCTCTTGCATTTTTAATATCCTAGGATAATAAAAGAAACTTCAAGATACAAAGAAACGTTTAGACGCAAAACAATCACTCCGAGAACATGAGTAGACATGTACTTAGCTCGTCCCTGAGCTCTTGTTTGCCAGTCTCCTCTTTTATTAGTTTCGTTGCTATGGGGGATGCCGGGGTTCCACTAATCATTGACCTCAAAATCACTGTCGGCGTTTATAAGTCTACTCTGAAGATTAAGGGTGGAGTCAGTAGCAATTTCTTCAATCTTTGGAAACTAGAACTTTACCTGTATATACCAAAGAAGCTTGTTGTTTTTTTATTTTTTTAATCTGTTGATCATAGGACGAAAGTCGAGTAGCTCAATGGTAACGCTCTAGACAAGTACGGGTACAAAACGGAAGGATTAAATAAAGTAACTGGTTCTTGTAAAAAAAATGTTTATTATTTTCTTAGCTAGCCTGCAAGTACAAGAATAGTCATTATGAATACAATACGAAAAAAAACCCTATTATTTTCTGAAAACTACGTCTGGCAAGGTCCACCAGTAAGGCCGCCTATATTCATCCCGTTTCATTGGCATACCACGCAACTTCATACCGTAAAATTGAGGGTGAAAAGCAATGCACGGTGTGAATACCTAGGGGTGAATCTCAGCCGAACCATCAGCTGACTTTAGAGTACGGTTGGCTATGGCACTAAGGAAATCTAAATATCAAGGCTATTTGATCGCCATATATCTTAGGAGTGCCTGAGAGAGGAAAATGAACATAACGGACTGGACACACAGTGTTCTCAATATAACATTTATATTGGGGAAAAAATTGGAATCATTTATATACATTAGTATTTACATTCATTAAAAAAATCACTCTTTGTCAACCTTCTCCAGCCACAGGCTTCTGAGTAGTCATTCTCATGCTCATTCAGCCACCTCTCCTTGCACTTCATTGCGTACCACTTGCTGAGCCATACAAGGTTCTCTAGTAGAACGTGAACCAGCTACTGTAATCTACTCTTTCAGAAATTTCTGATCCTTCCTCTGTAACGATTTTTAACCGTTTTAATTACTGGATCGTAGCAAAAGGCCTCCTTAATCGTACACTATGATTCATTTTTCAGACGTAGCACATTCAGAGCACACGGTTTATCTATGGGATGGAACTTGCGCTCTGAATGTGCTCCGTCAAAAAAATGAACCATTGTAACGGATTAGGGCCTTTTATTACGATTCTGATCCGTATCCTTCGCCTTCCAGCACTAGTTTGATTTTTTTAGCAGATTTCCCTTATGGGAAATCACCTATTGAGGTCATACTCATGACGCGATTTTCGAAAAATGTCTTCAAATGTCCATGATCAGTGTACTTCAGTTGCTGCACGATAACTTTCAACACACATGTCGTGCCAAAAATGTCTCACCCTCAACAATCTGAACCCAAATATAAAAGCTATGGAGTATGCAGTAAGGGGGCCTTTAGTCATAAGAGCGGCTGAAATTGAAAAGGAATTGAAGGAGGCATTTATAGAAAAAAATATATTAGTTTTCTTTTCCCCTTTCCCTTTGCATCTTTTGAGTACATATCTAAAAATTTTGGTTTCATCCGTCTTGATGTTGTCAAGTTTAATTACTTTTTAAAATAGTATATTCCTTGATTAGACGGTGGTATTGGTATTATAACCTACCTGGAGGTTCTTCCTTTATATTGAGCTAGATTTGGTCGAATTCACAAAAACGTCATGACAACATATATAACTTAACGAATAAATTATTATGACACACATACAAACTAGCCTTTGAGTACTGATTATCCTGCTGTTTGACTGCCTTTTAAACTACCTGGAAAACCCCAGATTATGACTAATGGACCTTTACTGTCTGAGAATTGTCAGGTTTCCATAAAAAAATAGCATCTATCAATTCCTTTCCAATACATGATTTTTTGTTTTTCGGTTGTCAAAATGCTCTTAATTATAAAAATATTGGTTAGTGGTTGTTTAATAACAATTAATAGGTGTTGTGTATATAAATAAAAAATAACTAACTTCAAATCTCCTTCCCAGGAGATGACGAAAATGACGTCCGTTCAAAATGATATATGTATATATATATATATATATATATATATATATATATATATATATATATTTGTCTGTTAACGCTCAAGCGGTCGCAATTTTTGTTCCATCATTACCAAACTCGATATTTAATCGTTTTATGTAAAAAGAAAGATCAAGTTCGTTAATGGCTGAAATCGGGAAGGGGGGGGTTAGAGGGGAGATTTTCGAAAATTCGACTTTTCTTCGTTATTATAAGTCGGATCGAAATAGTATATATAACCAATCTTATTGCAAATTAAAGGTGCTATAAATATTGCCGTATACATTTGTTCTCTATCTTGAATATTAACCGAGATATTTGCATTTTTAATAAGTGTGTGTGGATAATGGACGAAATGAGATCGGCTATTGTTGGTTCTCGTAGTAAGTTGCCGGATTAGTTCGGCCGTTTCCTTAACTGTTCGGCTCTCGTGTAAGCTTCTTTTAACCGTTCTTGACGTGTAAGCTTTTACTTTTTTGACTCATTATAAATTGCAGTAATAGATGTAGTAAATAGTTTGCAATAAAGGTAATGTGTTATATTCTGATATGTATATACACTCAACCGCAAAAAAAACCGGACACTTCATTTATCGTATTAAAAGCTAATTTTCAGCAATTTTCTTTATGTGGGTATTCTAGTTATTACAGAGAATTTAGAGTCTAAGTCCATTGAACTAATCCCTTCAGGATTAGTAAACAATTAGATAAAACTCAGATTAGATTTATTTGTCGTGAAGTTGATCTATTCTAAACTGTAAGTAGTTTTTCGCATATTTAAACATCTTTAATTATTAACCAAGCATTTTCTTTAATTAATGTTTTATTTTTATTTCGGTCCAGAATAATGGGTTTTTCAAACTTAGATGGAAGGCCGGAGCTTACGTTACATTGCCGAAACGCTTGGGGTAGTGAAGTCTACCATTCACTGTAATAAAAATGAAGAATAATTTTTTTTTTTAAATATGTTAATTTATCTTTTTCTTTTTTTTTATTTTGTATTTTTTTGTAAATAATCAATAAAAATTATTCACTTTTGGCAGATTTTGTTTAAATAACCTATAGATTAACCAATTATTTTAATTAAAAAGATTAATATACATGTATATTAAGTATTTAACAAAATTATAAGACTAAATCTAAGTGTCCGGTTTTTTTTTGCGGTTGAGTGTATCAGTAATTTTTATTCTCTCCGGTGAAGAATATGTCAATCTATATGTTCAGCTCTGAGTGGTTGGCAGACCAATTTGTTTACAATTCAGACGCCGTTTCCTTTGGGAGGTTATTAAAATTAACTGAAAGATGTCTCATTACCGTTTGTATTTACTCACTCAGTGGTGTTAAGTGTTAGCAGAGTGCAGATTTCTCTATTGTAAAACTTCACGTGGGAAATCCGCTTAGTTTAAGCAGGCTCTGCGTGACGGAGTTATTTTTTTTTTCAAAACTTGGAATTGTTTCTTTAAAACTGACTTTCTTAAACGAAGAGCGTTTTTCAGGGAACTGAAACCTCTGGTCCCATCGACACAACAATTTATATATTTTACCCGTTGTCCAGTATGATGAAACTGCTGGGAGCTTCAAGTATATAGAAATAGTAAACTGGTGGTCGGTATGACACAGCAATGAAGGGATTGGCTCTGGGTCTTCATACGTTGTTTTTCCATTGAGCACAGTTATAGCATTGCAAACAAACATCAATAGAACTAGAGTGCATTTCCTTCAACAAATAGTTAGGAGTATCTAGGACTCATATATAGAAGAAGTATAGTCATCCGAATGGTAGAAATAAAAAGGCAAGTGGCAATTGGCGGAGACCCATCGGAGACGGCTAGGCTGGCGGAGGGCATATCGAACCGAAAGGCAGACACCCCCTCCTTGAAGCCCCGGCATCAAGCCAACACAGCTTCCCAAATTCTACTCCCTCTCACCATACGAGCTTTATATTTAGATTAAAACCATACTAAGAATGAGAGATGTCTTGTTTCAGAATAATTCACGCTAAACGGGTTCTTGGTGAAGCAATTATTTCGAAAAGGTTGAGTTTGGTTGTAAAGGAATCACATAATACATATGTAATAATTTCAACTTTCGAAAAATTTCTTCAAATGCCCATCGATCTTGCCCAGGCGACAATCATGACGAAAATGAGGCCCCTTCAAAATGAAATGACTAATACCACTTTAACCGCAATTTTTAGCAGATTTCCCCTAAGGAAAATCAGCTATTGAGGTCGTACTCAGGACGCGATTTTTAAAATTTTTTCAAATCCATCGATCCTACCTAAGAGATGACGAAAATGAGGTCCATTCAAATAGATATATATTTGTCTGTTACCGCTCTAGCGGTCGCAATTATTGTTTAATCGTTACCAAACTCGATATTTAGTCGTTTTATGTAAAAAGAAAGGTCGAGTTCGTTAACGGCTGAAATCAGACCAGGAGGAGAGGGGGTTTAGAGGGGAGGAATTTCGAAAGATCGAAATCTCTCTGTTACGATACGTCGGATCGAAATATTGTATAGATGCAATCTTATTGAAAATTAAATTTACTATAAATTCTGTTATGTACTATTCTATTTTGAATATTAACCGAGATATTTGCATTTTTCAGTTTTGAGGCTTCAGTAAACCCCCACTTCTACTCGTGTTACATAAAAAATACTCTGTTATATAATAAACCACATTATTCGAAGCTCAAATACTAAATGTTGTTTTTCAGAGACCTTTATTATACGAGATAGATGCAAAAATGTTTTTGTGACCCCCCATCTTAAATTCTTGGACGACTAAAATTGGATTGATTGAGATAAAAATTATTCTGATTCATTATAAATTTCAGTACTGGGTATAGTACATAGGTTTCAATAAAATAAATATGTTATCTTCTGATGCTTCAGTTATTATTTTTCTTTCCGGTGGCCGTTGGGAGACCTGTTTATTTACATTTGAGACGCTTCCCGCCGGCAGGGAAACATTTCTTATTCGTTTGTATTTATTCATTTAATGTTCACGGTGGTGTTGTGTTAGTATGTAGGTTTATTTATTATTAGATAGATGAAGTTCGTTAGGACCGAGTGGAAGGTGGGAAATCGAAAATTCAAAATATCTCCGAAATTATGTGTCTGATTGAAACTTTGTATATTAACAATCTCGTTGCAAATTGAATACTTTATAAATATTATTCCGTATACTTTTTGCATTTTTATATTTTCAGCCTTCACTAAACAATCATATTTACTTTCATACCCGGAGTGGACTTGCTTTTTTGCATTCATTTCCTATGCCTGGCTAAGATTTAGCTGATCTGAAGAGCGTATTTTCTATGTGGTTTAGAAGAACAATGTGAAGTATCAATTAAATCAAAACTAAAGGGATAGCCGAGTAGTAGCAATCGTACAGGGGCTTAAAGCCGTCTTCAACTCAAGTATACTGCTTGTAGTGTAAAATTTAATACTTGAAACATTAACAATTATTTACTCACATCCTTTGGGGACTCTACACATTTATCGATGTTTTAACAACTACAAAAATAATTCGACGTAAATGCTAAATTCATAAAAACATTTTTTTTTTCTCCTCATAGTAACCCTATAAGGAGTTATTTATTTGAATACACGTTCAATTGCCACGTGGTATTTTTTTACATGTATGATTATGTTATGTACATTTTTATTTTACAATATACATATATATATATATATATATATATATATATATATCTCTATATATATATATATATATATATATATATATATATATATATATATATATATATATATATATATATATATATAAACTCAACCGCAAAAAAAACCGGACACTTAGATTTAGTCTTATAATTTTGTTAAATACTTAATATATATGTTTATTAATCTTTTTAATTAAAATACTTGGTTAATCTATAGGTTATTTAAACAAAATCTGCCGAAAGTGAATAATTTTTATTGATTATTTACAAAAAAATACAAAATAAAAAAAAGAAAAAGATAAATTAACACATTTTAAAAAAAAAAGTATTCTTCATTTTTATTACAGTGAATGGTAGACTTCGCTACCCTAAGCGTTTCGGCAATGTAACCTAAGCTCCGGCCTTCCATCTAAGTTTGAAAGACCCATTATTCTGGACCGAAATAAAAATAAAACATTAATTAAAGAAAATGCTTGGTTAATAATTAAAGATGTTTAAATTTGCGAAAAACTACTTACAGTTTAGAATAGATCAACTTCACGCCAAATAAATCTAATCTGAGTTTTATCTAATTGTTTACTAATCCTGAAGGGATTAGTTCAATGGACTTAGATTTTAAATTCTCTGTAATAACTAGAATACCCACATAAAGAAAATTGCTGAAAATTAGCTTTTAATACGACACAAAATGAAGTGTCCGGTTTTTTTTGCGGTTGAGTGTATATATATATATATATATATATATATATATATATATATATATATATATATATACACGTTAATCAACTATCTATAATATCTCTAAATATAATATAAAAGAAATAATAATAATAAAATAAAATATTAAAATAAGTAAGATAATTACAAATAAAATTAATAAATGAAATGAGAAAGTAAATAAATAAACAAAATAAGAACAAAAACAAATCAGTTAAAGTAAACACAACCGACGTTTAGTTTGCGAGTCTATGTAAGCCAAATATATTGAATTATGATTCCCATCCCTCACAATCAACTTTACAATGTATTTTTGCTACATCCATATCTATACATTTGATAAACTTTATAAGTTCTTTATTATATTTGTTAAATATAATATGAGGTGGTCCTGGCCAATTACCTCATTTTAATATTATATTCATTATTAAATTTGATCTATTTTGATTAAATTTTGAACAGTCATAAAGCATATGTAAAAACGTTTGTGTTGTTATGAGTCGGATCGAAAAACATTATAGAACCAATCTCGTTCTACAATTTTGTTTTCTACATTTTTTCGTAACACAAATATTAAGCGAGTTATTCGTACTTTTTTTGTTTACTCTAGCTCCAGCTCTACTCATCGGATCGGAATATGATGCGAAGATCAGTGAAAGTCTTTCAAATAAATTGGTGCCTCTTAGTTCCTGATTAATTAAAACACCCTCTCCGCTCTAATATTGATTGCTGTTTTGATCTTTTAGCCTTAACAACGCTAAAGCATTCAGCATTTACGTCGAATTATTTTCTATGAGTTAATCTCTTGATAAATTTGCACAGTCCCCAAAGGATGTGAGTAAATAATTGTTAAGGCTTCAAGTATTATATTTTACACTACAAAGAGTATGCATGAGTTGAAGAATTAAAGCCTTCTTGTTACTAATCGGCTCTCTCTTTAGTTTTGATTTAATTGTTCTTCTAAACCACGTAAAAAATACGCTATTCAGATCAGCGAAATCCTTTGCAAGGCATAGGAAATGAATGCTAAAAAGAAATTCCACTACGGGTGTGAAAGTAAATATGATTCATACATATAATATACAAACATCTCCTTCAAAAAATTTAAATATGAATGACGATAAATTAGGTATTTTTGAAAATTAATTTCATTATTTTACTATTAAGTTATTTTATTAAATATTTTCCTAAATGTTTTTCAAGATTTCTTTTTATTATAGCCTTTTATAAGTTGGTAATATTTCTGTTCTATTTTAATGAAATACTTATTACAAAAGTATTTTGCAGTTTTACGTAGTAACTGTTATAGGAGCATGGTATTAAACAATGAAACGCGATTTTTATAACTCAGTTGGTAGCTTCATTTCATAAATTGTTTAGTAGTTCAGCTAAAACGTATCTAATATACCTGTTTTGATGTACATCTTATGCTACATTCTTTATTAACTATCATATTTTACTTTATGGCCTGCTGATAAAAAGAACCCTTCAAGGATAATTAGTTACAGTTAGTCCCAGCCAATGGGGACAGAATAACATATTAGATAATTTATTATCAATTTAGTCCAATTATTGAGGATTCGCCAAGAAAACCTTTAGATTCGGACATGAATTTAGAGTCATCTGGGGTTCATTATCGTTTATCATATTCTATTCTTAATACGTGTACCGACCAAGTCCATTTCTTAATATCTTTTTGTTAATGCTAAAACGGAATTATCCGTATCTCGTGTAACTCAAAAACAACTAACTTCAGAATATATAAATTTCTTCTTTAGGAATGTTGGTCCGTCTAGTTGTTTACCTCCCAATTTAATCAAAATCGACTAAATGGGTTTAAATTGGGAGTAAATAAAGAAAATACAAATTTCTTCATACATATTAGATACTTAATATTTGTATAGTAACATTTTTGTTTATCATAAAAGATTTAAAAAAAAATGTTCTATGACATTTTTCGAAACGATGTGTTAGAACGGAGAAATCCTACATTACTTTCAAATGAAATAATTTTGAATAAAATGCATGAAAAAATTTTCATAGTGCTGGAGAAAATGAAAATAAAATTTAATATAATGCCATCAGCGATTCCATTCTAGTACGACTGAAATATGCTTATTTTAAGCAGGACTAGTTTCAGTTCTTTAGTTGGCGGTGGATTTTTTTTTACACCATGGTGGCCATGGACATCTTCTTAAGTGTTCAAGTTCTATAGAAAGGGGATGGGGAATTGAAAGAGGAAATAAGAGGAAGAAATTGAGATGGATCGGGATGAGGGATAGCACTGTTCCAATATAAACATACCATAAGACAGAGATTCCCGCTCAAAACCCTCCCAAGAATCCATTATGCATCGTTCTATGTGTCCAACAACGCCACCCATGGGAATATTGATGTATTCTTCGACGTCATAGCCAAATCCCCATTCCTATCCTTCTTCTCTAAATGCTCTGTTTATCATAACACACCAGATCCATCTTAATGGACACAATTCTATGTCCCAAGGCCACCTTACATAAGGGGAGAAATACGTAACAATGTCCAACTGTATATCAAATGAAGGGTTAGTTACGCCAGTATATATAACGATGAATACTGTCGCCACTTGCTTATCATGCAGTACGACTGGCTGACGCTTTTTATCACTCGGTTTTTTATTGAGCCCTGTTAGCCCCAAAAGAAACTTTATTTGGTTGTGCAACTGGTTTCGAGACCAATTGACTCAGGGATAACTAACTCAGTACAACTTTTGATAATTCTGCCCGAAAACGCTTGCCAGCTATGAAAGTCTCCACCAACAGGAATGCCGAAAGTGTCTTTTTGTATTGATTTTTATAAACGAGTAAATAAATAGGCATTCTCATCTTGATAAAAGTCCGTCACGCAGGGGCTGCGTAAACTAAGCCCATTTCCTACGTGAAGTTTTACCAAAGAGACAACGGCTTTTGGTGGGAAACTCACTCTCGTCCGTTATCTGCCCACATTTAGTAAAAATGCAAATATCTCAGTTAATATTCAAAATAGAGAATAAATGTATATAACAATATTTATAGTAAATTTAATTTGTAATAAGATTGATTGTATGCAATGTTTCGATCCGACGTATAGTAACGGAGATATTTCAAATTTTCGAAACTCCTACCGTCTAAAACCACCCCCCTCTCCCACTGGTCCAATTTTAGTCATTAACGAACTTCATCTGTATTTTTACATAAAACGCTTAAATATCGAGTTTGGTAACGATCAAATAAAAATTGCGACCGCTAGAGCGTTAACAGACAAATATATATATAATTTTGAACGGACCTCATTTCTGTCATCTCCTGGGTAGGATTGATGGATATTTGAAGAAGGTTTTCGAAAATCGCGTCATGAGTACGACTTCAATAGCTGATTTCCCTTAAGGGAAATCTGCTAAAAGTCCTGGACGCTGTGACTGCGTAAATAAAGTAGATTTTCAGTGTAGGACTGACATACAATTGCCGAAATAGGTACATTCTCATCTCTATTTAATTGTTAGCAATTGCCCAATGCACTTGAAAGAATTGTAGCTTACGCTGGATATGATAAATTAATAATGTATGTAATAGCTCAAAAGGAAAAACACCCATCACTCAGGTGCTGAGTAAACTAACCAGATTTCCAATGTACTAGTAAATGACGCTGATGATAACGCCTGAACATCTATTCTGTATTTCCCCCTAGTCTTAATTTAACCTGAACATGAGATAATTAGTGGCTTAAAACTATTCGCCTCTGCAATACTATCATAGCCTAGAGCATATGTGGGCAACCCCCGGCCCGCGGAAAGGTTTGCTCCGGCCCGCGAGACGTTTTGAAAAACCCAATTAAACAAAAATAGTACTGTTCCACGGCAGTATTTGTTGGAAGTGAAGAATGTTTACTTGGAGAAAGAGAGAAAAACGTCCAATTCTTCACAATTTTTTTATTTCAGGGCTAAGCGCTTTCGAAGACTATTGTCTCCATCTTCAGAGCTACTTGCATGCACTCATTGGGAAAGACAGCAACCGACTCAAAGTCAATTATATATAATGGAGTTCCCCTGAGGAGAGTAAAATAACAAATAAACGAAGTTAAGAGTTTTAAAAAGTGCCTGTTACGCAATAAAATATAACCAGATTTAAATATAATATAATGAAAAAAAAGTAATAAAATACCTGCGAGCATCTCCAACTGGAGATATAAGGAAAGAATAGGGAATATTCAGGCGATTTGCATCTTTCGAATTTATTTATTTCAAAATGTATAGATATATAGATACATAATATATAGAGGTATTAAATTACAAAAAAGTGGTTTAATCTCGTTTTATCACATAAAAGATTAAAAAATGAATTATTAAAATAAAACATATATTAAGAATATAACGAACCAGACCCAACCTACGGAAGCTTGGGCCCCGCCAGTCCAGGTCTCTAGCTGGGAACTGTGATGAATGCTAGAAGACGATGTAACAAACCCAGATCCCCCTAACCACCCCAGATCTTAGAAAGAAACGTGTCTAATTTTATAAATGTCCTTTCATTAGAGCGGTATTACCTACAGCCCTAGAACTGAAGAAAAACGCCCGTCACGTAGGAGGCTGAGTAAACTAAACAGATTGAAATGGCTCACTGATGATCTCACCTCACCATAGTAAGAAGCCAATGGAAATAGGACTTAAATTGTTCCCTTGATATGAGATGTTTAGTGACTGATGTACTTAATGTGAAACTCGGAGGAGCAGATGTGGGGATTTGCTAAATGCTAAAATCCAACAAATACAAACAACTTGACTAATATTCCAGTTTGAGCAAACATGCATAGAACAATAGTTGCAGAAAATTATAATTTCGACAAAATTGGTTATATAAAAAGTTTTGATCTGGCTCATTGTAATTAAAATCCACCCCCTCCATCTTAATTAATCCATTACCTCATATAAACTTTAGTATTCCATGAAAGGGTTGAAATATCGTGTTGGCGTATAGAACATGAATATTTGAACAAGATAACGGAAATATTTAGAATTTTTGAACTCCCCCCCTTTAAATCCCAACTCCTTGTCTCTACCACCCCTCTCTCTCTCTCTCTCTCTCTCTCTCTCTCTCTCTCTCTCTCTCTATCTCTCTCTCTCTCTCTCTCTCTCTCTCTCTATATATATATATATAGATATATATATATATATATATATATATATGTATATATAGTTTTGAACGGACATTATTTTCGACGTTTCCTGAGTAGGATCAATGGATATTTGAACAAAACGATTTCGAAAATCGCGCAATGAGTACAACCAATAGCTGATTTCCCTTTAGAGAAATCTGCTAAAAGACAATTAAGAGTCAGAATTTTTATATCTAAAAAGATTATATAAATTTTATTCAAATCTTTCACGCTCCAATTTTAGACAATTTTGAAATGGCTTTTTAAAGCTCTAAATAGTGTATGTCGTTTAGTATTATGGGGTAAGTATCTTAGTTTGTCTGGGCTCTTCAGTTATATTGATATCCCTTGTAAATTCTAATTCCCAACACTCCTCAATTTTAAATATCTTTACCTTGGTTCTTAGTCATCATAAAAATTTGAATAAAATGCGTTCATACGAATTCTAAGTAAATGGAGTAGCACGAATGAAACGGCTGTTTCTGTCGAGAAACAAGGAGATATGGGAAATATTTAGATAAAAATAAAATATATATACTTGCCGATCTTATGGATTCTAAGAGATGATCCCAATTCTTTGGACACTAACTTCTTATTTAAAATATAGCTTCGTCATTAGAGCTCTTCGTCAATGAAGTGACTAAGTAACTTTTACTCGTGTTAAAATGGTGGACGCAGGGGTGTGTTAGGACGTTGATGAACTCTGCGTTGATACCAAACCGTGTACGCCTAGAATGATGGGTTTTGAATGCCATGTACAGCCGCCCATTCCAACTAGGTTTATAGTATGAAAAATAGTGATTATATTGAGAATCTGTTTCCGTTGACTCTCAGTACCCATACCGTCATTACCAAACTTATTTTTAATAGATTTCCCTTAAGGAAAATCTGCTATTGAGTTTGTACTCATGACGAGATTTTCGAAACTTATCTTCTAATGAGCATCAATCCTACTCAGGGTTTAGGGTTTGGAGGAGGAGGTGAAAACGGATGATTCCGCTGGAATTTGAAAACCTAAAATTTCCACGATTACAATACTTCCTTAACTTCGTAAAGGGAAGTAAAATAATAATAATAAGGTAATCAATCGTTTATTCAACATGAAAGGATTTTGTATGTATGTTTAACCAGTATATAGTTCGGTTGAATGAGGCTGGGTTTATCAGTCAGTTGTGCCAACGGATAGATCCCGAGAAAAGAACGGAAACATATGGAGATCCGGGGAGGCACTGCACAGATAACCATAGCTTAATACCATTCAGCTCTAAGAGAAAATGTAGCGTCAAAGAACTGGTCAGACTCCTATGAAAGCGTTGTTGAATTCGGGCAAGATTTACAATTTAAGTCAGACAGATGGAATCGTTAATATGGGGATTATAAGCACATATATGACATTAAAGTTTACAGGTATGAGGTAATTAATGCCTATTTAAGTGGGAGAGTTAGCAGCCAATACAACCTCGAGGACGAAGGAAAGTCCGTCGCGCAGGGGCTGCGTTAACTAAGCAGATTTCCCACGTGGGCCACGTATTGGCTTTTATCTCAAAACTTAAATGTTTAATGAAAACAATATTTGGTATTTAAGCTTCAAATAAAGTGCTTCATAACATAATAGAATATTGTTAATATGAGATGAGTAGGAGTGGGGCTTTACTGATGACCGAAAACTAAAAAATGCAAATATCTCAGTTAATAATCAAGATAGTGAAAAAATACACATAACAACATATATAGAACATTACATTTGCAATAGGATTGGTTCTATAGAATTTTTCAATCCGACGCATAATAACGGAGATATAAAGAATTTTCAAAATTCTTAATTCTTCCCCTCTAAACCCCCCCCCTCCCCTGGTGCGATTTCAGCTGTTAACGAACTTGATCTTTCTTTTTGTATAAAGCGATTATATATCAAGTTAAGTTTGGTAACGATAAGACAAAAATTGCGGCCGCTAGAGCGGTAACAGACAAATATATGTACAGTTTTGAACGGACCTCATTTTCGTCATCTCCTGGGTAGGATCGATGGACATATGAAGAAAAATTTCGAAAATCGCATCATGAGTACGACCTCAATAGCTGAAATCTGCTAAAAATGGATAACTAATACCATTCTAAGATCCTATTGGTAAAGGGGTGATTGTAATATGGATAATGATCTTCAACAGTAAATGGAGTCAAATCTTTACTGAAATAAAGAAGGGTGAGAATGAAAATGTTCTTCTGGTCGATTGCGGACTGGATGAAATGAAATTTAATATAACTCTAGATAGGTTATTGAAATGAATCATGACGCAATAAAGGATCCTTATATATCACGAATACAAGTAATAAATACTGTTAGAACATTACTCTTTCTTAAGCTATATTTAGATCTTTCCGTAAGATTTTGAGTCTCAGGCTGTTTATCTTTTTAACTTTTGGAGACAGCTCTAACTGAGCTCTAACCCCTAAATCTAAATGTGTTCGTGGAAATATTTTGAGAAACCACGATAATGTGTAATTAGATGAAACATTTTGTTGAAGAGTCTTAGATTAAGCTATAAAAATACCAACGTTTGAATTTTGAAATCCCTAAACGATTAAGTTCGCAATTTCCATTTTTCAACACCATAATTATCAAAATATTTTTGCTGTTAATTTCGTTTAGTTATTGGGAATATTATTCTGACGTATACAGGAATTCCAAAATCATTCTATTAATTTAGTTTTAAAATTTAGATAACGCTATAATGCTATTATAAATTCATTAAGGGTGGAAGGATTAAAATGAATTAATATGAAAAATATTCGTTCTGACTTTAAGTAACATTGTCCTTACTGGAACATTATCTGTTATAGGTAAGAAACAATTCTCCGATTAACAATATAAAAATTAACTCAAACACCGTTCTTTCAACTATTTCCTAACATAATGAATTTAGTCTAAAATATATTCAATACATTTCAAATAACAAAACTTATCTGCAATTAACATCATCGTAATGTAATTGTTCCATTGTTTCGTGACGAAGCATTCACGTGAGTGCATATAACTAATGAAGAAGATAAGATATTTTCCTCGTCGTAATAACCCTATAAGACTCATGAGGTCTTTACTTGAAATAGCCGTACTTAGAAAAGTTCATTAAAATGCAATAGAACAGAAAAAAAGACTTTTGTAAAATAATGGGATCAATATTTTGTGGATGTTGACCAATTTCTCGTAAAAATTCTCTGAATAGATGTTATCGGATTCATCATAGAATCCATTTAGTTCGGTATTGCTTCTGACCCATTATCAGTACTCTAATCTTCTGGTTACCTTAAAGGAAATCAGCTATTGAGGTTGTACAGATGGCGCGATTTTCGAAAATTTCTTCAAACGTCCGTCGAGAAGATGAAGAAGATAAGGCCCGCTCATAACTATGTATACTTATATATACTTGTCATTTCTAGCGGACGCAATTTTTTTTGTTTTTTTACCTAACCTCGATATTTAATCGTTTAATGCAATTTGATATTTAAGAGTAGAATTTCGAAATATCTGTTATTATACATCATATCAGAATGGTGTATAGAGTCAATCTAATTGCAAATGTAATGCTGCAAATGAAAATGTTACTATAAATTTTGTTTCTCTATTTTAAGAATTAAAAGAGGTATTTGGATTTTTTTCACTTTAAGAAAAAAACGAATTTATTATGAGAAATCGTATTCCAAGCAGGAATACAAAATATTGTATTGTATGAGATATATGAAAATACCTTGTGTAGCGACGTCATCAATTAATTATTACATATATCGAAAATATTTGTTTGACCTATATGATACTCGATATTTAAATGTTTCATTTAGTACTAAAGTTCATAGCCTTTAATGACTGAAATCGGACAAGGAATAGTGGGAGTTTAGAGAGGGCAGAATTCTTTTATTCATAATATCTCCGTTATTATGATTCGGATTAAAAAACAAAAAAAAACAATCTTGCTAAACTATTTATTTTCTAGAAATTTAGTTTTAAACATTTTTTCGCATGAAACATTATGTTATTTGTACTTTCTTGATTTCAGTCCTCTGCAAAACCCACACTTCTACTTATCGGATGAATTTCGTTCTGGCCTTTGTAATGGAATCAAGGATGTAGAATAGCATAATTCAAAATGTCATGAAAACACAAAAAACAAGTGGTCTTTAACTGTTCAAATAGAAAAATGATCTATGAGATAATCTTTAAGAGTTTTATGTAAAAAGAAAGATCGACTTCGTTAATGACTGAAATCGGACCTGGGGGGGGGGGGGGTGTTCAAAATATTTCCGTTATTTCAAGTTGTTACGCTACGTTACCATTCTTATTGTAAATTTAATTCTTTACAGTTGTAATTCCATGGTTTTTTTATTTAACTCTTTTTATTTAGTATTAATTGGGATATTTTTCTCCTTCTCCAAACCTGCTTTCTGCTCCAGCGGTTTTCTTGTCAAGGTTTATTGCACTAATTTTCGCTAGCTCTACAGCTACCTTCTTCAGGCTATACATCACCGCTATTGTCGATCAAGATGGGTACCAGTCCGGGGTCTTAATGATTTTTTTATTTTTCAGTTTTCTTCCTTCAGTAAACCTCCCACTCCTAATCAATTCATGTTAGCAGTGCGCCAAGATATTGCATCACCAAGCTTTTTATTTGAAGTTAAATAATACTTATTGTTTACGTGGTACTAGGAAGAAGGAGAGTTCAAAAAGGGGTAAAATAAAAAAATATCAATTATTATTAGCCAGATCCAAAAATGTTTACAACAAATCTTGTTGCGAATTTAATTTTCCACAAATGTTGTTTACATTTGTTTAATGACATCTGCATTTTTTAAAATGTTATCCCTCTTTAAACCCCCTCTCCTACAAATGGAGTTTTCACTCCGAGCCCCAGGACCACTAAATATCTCAAATTAAGTTTTAATATTATGGCTGATAGGTATAAACCACCTTGGTATAAAAGATTGAAAATCTTGGTTAAAACCACTTGTCTTCTTTGTTTATTTTTAAACCCAACATTTTACTAGATTTCCCTTAAGGGAAATCAGCTATTGAGGTCGTACTCATGTCGCGATTTTCGAAAAATTTCTTCAAATGTCCATCGATCCTACCCAGGAGATGACGAAAATGAGATCCGTTCAAAATTTTATATATATATATATATATATATATATATATATATATATATATATATTTGTCTGTTAACGCTCTAGCGGTCCCAATTTTTGTTTGACCGTTACGAAACTCGACATTTAACCGTTTTATGTAAAAAGACAGATCAAGTTCGTTAATGGCTGAAATCGGACTAGAGGGAGGGGGGGGTTTGGACGGGGATTTTTGAAAATTCAAAATATCTCCGTTATCATGCATCGGATCGAAACATTGTATAGAACTAATCTTATTGCAAATTAAATTTACTACACATATTGTTATATATATTTATTCTCTATCTTGAATATTAACCGAGATATTTCCATTTTTATGAAGTCTGTGGTCGGGTATAGTTCGGATTAGGTCGGCCATTTCCGTCACTACTCGGCTCAGGTGGAAGCTTCTTCTAACCTTACCTTACCTTCTTTACTTTGTGAGATTTATTCAAATACGTTCTGTTCATCCACCCCCCCCCCTTCTTTAGTTCTTGGACTACTAAAATTGGAGTTATTAAATTATAAATTATTCTTACAATTCAGAAGCCGTTTCAGTTGGGAATTTATTTTAATTAACTGAAAGATTTCTCATTACCGTTTGTATTTAATCACGGTGGTATTGTGTTACCAGTATGCAGATCTCTCTATTGTAAAACTTCACATGGGAAATCTGCTTAGTTTACGCAGCCCCTGCGGGACGGACTTTTTCTTCTTTAGAACCTGTTCATTAAAGGCAACGCAGTTCTTTTTTAAGACTAATATTCTGTTTGTGTTAATAAGTATATGAATCCATGTGTTGCAGTGATATTATTGGGGCTAATTTTAGTTAAATTTTCTGAAGGAGAGCCTTCCAAGAACGTCGGGCAATAGAGGCTTCTGTTGTGGTCATGATGCTCATGTTCCCTATTTGTCTTCTCAGATAGTGGTTTGCCTTGTCATTGACTTTCACATTCATGCTTCACATACATTTGATAAAATATTGGAGGTCAGAAACTCTTAGTGTACTCATAACGATAATAATTAATCAGGAGAATGGGGTTATCTGAAGAAATCAGTAATTGAACCAATAATTTGATTTGTGTTTCGAAAATCAATATGCCAAATTTATTTAATAACAGCTTCATATCATGGAATGAAATGTATTCATTTCCATTAAATACTTAAACAAAAAAAAAAAAGCCTGTTACGGAGGGGCAGCGTAAACTAAGCAGATTTCTCGCGTGAAGTTTAACAATAGATAACTCTACAAAAACAATTACTGTAATATATCTGAATATAACGTAATAATTTGATAGACAACTATTTACTATATCTCGTACTGTAAGTTATAATGAATCAGAATAATTTTTATCTCAATCATTCAAATTTAAGTAGTCAAAAAACTTAAAAAGGGGAGGGGTCACCAGAACATATTTTCTTGTATCTCTTATAATAAATGTCTCTTGAAAACAATATTTGGCATTTAAGCTTCAAATGATGTGGTGTATTACATAATCGAGTATTGTTTATGTAGCATGAGCAGAAGTGAGGGTTTGCTAAAGGTTGAAAACTGAAAAATGCAAATAACCCGGTTAATATTCAAGATAGAGAAAACAATGTATGATAAGATTTATAGTACATATAATTTTCTATAAGATTGATTCTATATATTTATTCCATCCGACGTATAGTAACGGAAATATTTCGAGTTTTCAAAATTCTCCACCTCTAAATCCCCCTCCCCCAGATCCGATTTCAGTCGTTAACGAACTTGATCTTTCTTTTTCCATAAAACGACTAAATATCGAGTTTGGTAACGATTAAACAATAATTGCGACCGCTAGAGTGGTAACAGACAAATATATATATATATATATATATATATATATATATATATATATATATATATATCCTAGGTACGATTGATGGACATTTGAAGAAAAATTTCGAAAATCGCGTCATGAGTACGACCTCAATAGCTGATTTCCCTCAAGGGAAATCTGCTAAAAAACAGAATACGTCAAATACTTTTGGTTTTCTATAACAAATTAACTAATATTATATCTACTAATTTCTTTACATATTATTAAATAGCAAACTTATGTAATATATTCGCTGTAAAATTGTCTCAAACTCAATGAATATATTTTTCAAAAACAATTTAATAATTATTTATAATAAATTAAGTTTATTAAAAATCTTAATAGCGCTATAAATATATAACATACAGCTTAAATTTATTGACATGTTTGAGCTTAATGAAAACATACCTGATCACAAATTATTTTTGACAGATTTTTAAGATAAATATTTTGAACTTTTATAGTTGAAAATGTTTAATAGCTTTCATCTTGAGTATAACGTTCTTCCGGCACGAAGTTCTTTAATTTATTTTTAAAGAAAAAATATTTTTTATGGATTTAACACAATCGGGGAGAACTTTAAAGAGCTTTACTCTTGAAATGCTTCGCTTTTCTGGAAATATTTATGTTTTTAATTGGGGGTTGCAGTATGCACGTATGTTTGAAATATATATATTTATTGAAGGAGAAGGCATTATTTTTACACCTTTTAAATAAAAAAATTGAAACATTAAAATACGATGTTTCGAAATAAATCAATGGACGACGTTAGCCGACAATGGGAATAAGTATACTATATCAGTAATAGAGCTTCTTTTGGAAGAAATTACCAATAGGCAAATTATCTTTCGACATTTGCAAAAAGGCATATTTCCCCGATGGAATATTTGCTATTTCAGTTAAACATTCAAAGCGATATTTCTTCAAATGTTCATCGATTCTTCCTAAAATATGACAAAATTGAAGTCCATTAAAAAGTATACATATTTGAGAGTGTGTGTGTTTGAATATATACATTTTTACTTGTCTGTTAACGCTCTAGCGGTCGTAATTGTTGTTTGATCGTTGCCAAACTCGTTTTTTTAAGGATTTCATGCAAATCGCGAACCACTATATTTTTGTCTTTATCATTCAGTAATTAAATCATTAATTTTATTTTTTCCTCCTTTGGTTACTTCAACATTTTTGGTTATGTATCCTATACTTGTTTTGCATATTTACACGTACATTGTCTTAGCAACTTTTTGAGAACCAGAGATTGTTTTAATTAAAGAATAGTTTTTTATTGAATGAAATTTTTTGCTTACCTGAATATTTGTTTCATTGTAGAAGCGAGGGGAGGCGCAGAAGGCCGCCGTCACTTGGAGATAAAAGAATGCCTTTAGAATAGCCATGTCTTGATGTTTTCCCTAAAAGCAAAGAAAAGAAAATCAAACACATTAAAAGGCTCACGCAGTTGTTGATACTCTGACTTATATTATCATATCCATGAAGGTAATCGGGTTGTCATGGTACTATCAAGTAGTACGCCAAAGTTTCGCTGGTTATGTTCCGGATTTACTTAAGGTTAGTATTTAACCTTTAAAAGACAAGGCTGTGGCCCAGAACAAATTTGACAAGTAGGTGTCATACATGACACCTACCTGCCATATGCATATTATCCATTTTATTCAGAATCACTCTTCTTGTCTCAAAATAGCATTTAGAAACGTTAAGAAGAATAGTGTGGTAGTGTGTGCGTGTGCTTGTGAGTACCCTCCCCCCCTCGTCACCAATGAGAGCTTAAAATGAAATATTAAATAAAAATATGCAAAAAATATATTTATAGTATAATAATATATTATGTAATTTATTATATTTATAACATACTATGTAAAACCATTACTTAAGAAATAAATAAGAAAAGAAGCATATATTAGTAGCTTATTACTATTATACAAAAATATACCTAAGCATAAAAAAATATATACAAATATAAACCTATACAGTACAAAAACAAATCAAAGGACACTCATTAATAAGGAAATAATACAAAAAACAAAACAAAAAAAACATGAAACTATTCACTTGACGATTCGTTATAGATAAAACATTCAGGGAGACCATAGTATACTATGTGTTCACCGGAAATACTTCTTTGGCATTTAGTACCTCTTCTATGTTTTTTATTATTTATAAATTACAGTCACTTACTTCCATTTGTCTTAAAAGTGCATTTCTAATCTCATCTTAAGTGATAAATAGCGAATTCAGTGCCATAGAAAATTTACAAAAGGGAACTTAAACAACAAGGCTGTATCAAAAACGACATCTACCGGCACAAACACTCCCAAAAAGTTCGAAAAATGGCGGAGGACAGAGCTTGCAATGACCTTGGCATGTAGTTGACTATTGAATAGGGGGGTATTAAGCACACCAGTCTTGTTTTTTAAAAGCTCATGAGTGAACAACTTATGGCATAGGTGTCACATATGACACAGCCTTGTTGTTTAAAGGTTAATATAAAATGTGTTCGTTTTTATGAAAATAATTCTCCCCGTTGAAATGTATTTGGTAATGGATTGAAAGTATAGAATATTTCTTGGTTGCATTACACCGGGCAGGGGCTCCAACCAAGCCACCCTCACGATAATAAACCAACCCCCGTTAACCTCTAAATGCTTCTTAAATGCTCGACTACCTTTAATAAAGTCCATCGCGCATTGCCTGTGTAAATTAAGATTTCCCACAAGCAGGAATGTGTAACTGGTGTTCTCATCTCACCGTTTATTCTTAAGATGTTTTGTGACACAGTAACCTAAAGTAAGAATCGGTTGAGCAGGAGTGGGAGTTTATGGAAGACTGAACACAAAACGGAACAAATAACGGCCTTAACAATCAAGTTACGAAAAAAAATTTATTGAACAGACATATAACATAATAGTAAACGGCATATATTTTTGTTCTATACGTTGTTTGACGTTTTAAACTTATAGACATGCTTTGTTAAATATTTATTAAATGCCTTGTCTTAAATATATTAAAGGATGACATCCTTTACATGTTATAGAATCTATCTTGTTAATCTATTGTTGTTTTTTCACATTTTTTATCGTAACTCAATATTTAACTGTTTTACACAGCCCTATAGGTCATTTTCGCTCGTAGATTAATTCAGGAAGCGCAGGAAGTCGAAACTTTGAAGTATCTCAGTTGTTTATGAGTCGGATAAACAAATGTTTTAGAGCTAATCCAGTTGAACAATTAACGTTCTAATTAGAACGTTTTCTATTTAAATATTGAGTTACGAAAAAATGTATAGAACAACAATAGATTAACAAGATAGATTCTATAGCATGTAAAGGATGTCATTCATTAATATATTTAAGACAAAGCATTTAATAAATATTTAACAAAGCAGGTCAATAAGTTTAAAACATCAATTTATGTTATATATTTAGGGTGGTATTAAGATTGTTAAATAAATTTAATTATTATATATAATTATTAAATTGACAGATTTTATAAAATGTATCCACGGAAATTGTGCTAATTTTATAACGAATGTATACGTGCTATTTAATAATATGTAATGAAATTAATTGTCATTATATTAGATCATTTTTTATATAGAACAAAAATATTTGACGTTTAATATTATGCTATATTAGCATTTCAAGGAAATAAAAACAATTTATTTTAGATAAAATTGAGCAAATGACCCTCGTATCGAGTAATAAATACTTGCCCAGCCACGTAACATTATCATAGAAAATCCACTGCTATGGACAATGTATTGTATAAATCTGATATTCAATGAAGGAGAAAATTGATAGCTATCGAGCGACCGCAGGCTTTTGAGATTAGAGCTACTTACAGGCCTATATTGTTTAAGGTGATTAGAGAAGAGGTCTCAGCCCACTTCCTACTCAACGCAGCCCCACTGTGAAGCTGTTCCGTGTATTTTGGTCAACCCTTGAAATGAGCAATACCAAAAATGGGTTTTCAATTCGCAAATTTTGTTTCATTGTATGTTCTGTATTAGTCAACGTGTATTTAATCGGAGAATAACTTGAGGAAATTTCATGTTTCCTAGACATTGATATATATATATATTTATATATATATAAATGAGGTTTTCGATATTTTATGATTGTTAATTTATTCTGGTACGTGACCTGGTTAAAAAGAAACTTGTCTTCTTAATATTTAAAAAACTTATAATATTTTATTCGCCTTTAAAACCGTCGTGTATGTTTGAAGAACAGACTGTTCATAATTTATCTATATCAACAAGCTTTATGATGTCACATGGTAATACCTAAGCTATACATTGAAATTCGTACGCGCGCGCGTTTGTGTGTATGTGTTTGAGTGTCCGTTGGTACTCTCTTCCCTTTCTCTCTCTCTCTCTCTCTCTCTCTCTCTCTCTCTCTCTCTCTCTCTCTCTCTCTCTCTCTCTCTCTCTCTCTCTCTCTCTCTCTCTCTCTCTCTCTCTCTCTCTCTCTCTCTCTCTCTCTCTCTCTCACACACACACACACACATATATATATATATATATATATATATATATATATATATATATATTGAGGTTAGACATTTTGTGTGAAATAAATAAATTCTCCAAGGTGTAATTGTTACTTATTTAATTTTTTTTTTTTCAATCCAAACGCGTTTCGTGCCCCACAGCTCCTTTTCAAGGCATTATAAACCTCTCGAATGTTAAACACAAATGTGTAAATATACCATCACAATTTAAATTGCAATTAAAATGTAGTTTTTTATATACTCTACATCCATACATAGCATTAATTTGTGTCCTATGTCCATCAGTAAACTTAATTGAACAAATTATTATAAGTGATTAGAAGTCATTGTTATATAAGGTCTGTTACATATATAAAACACAGTAAGAAACTACTATTTCTTGTGTAACTATAGCTGCTAAAAAACAGATCGTCATAATTAAAAGTAAAATATGATCCAGAATGGTTAGCCTTACGGACAACTCTAAACAATTGCCATTTACTCAAGAAAATAATAAACATATATGAACATCGGAAACATTTCATAGAGGAAATTTGCTAAAATATTTCAAAACAGCGTATCACAAAAATTGAGGAAGTTGAAATCTTTACCTTCAGGTGAAGAGTGAAGAAGATCCACGGCTACTGTGAATCGTAAATAATTTCGCAACGGAGGTACTACCTTTTCGATTTATATTCAAAGGTAGTCCCAAGCTGGAAACAATCCAACTCTATTAATCAGTGCTTTTTCTTCCCAAGCTACATTTAGTTTAAGGATCTACGCCTATTTTTATTATTACATAAGGAATATAATTCGTGTATATTTGGATACAAATTAGCAATGAAGTATGATGATAAAATAACTTAGGGGGTGAACGTTTTATTGACAGTTGTACATTGCTTCATACATTCTATATTACAGGACACCACATAAAATTGTTAAGTTCTATTATTATTTGGGTAGTTATATAAACCTTAGATACATTAGATTTTATTTTAAGATTGGTTTCTTGGAGGAACAGCTCAGCATTGAACAAATTGTGTATAGTATAAAAAAAAAATGTTCTTGGTTTTTCGATAATAGCTTATTTAAATCATCGCCTAACATATTTCTGAGTATAAACTACTACCTAGTTTAGATTAATCTATTCTTCAGTTTATTTAATTTAGTATTCTAGTTTAGTTTATCAATACTGATTATACTAGTTAAATTACAAGAAGTACATTCTTACAACAGGATCTCTTGTTATTGAACCATAATCTTATTTGACAATAGAAAATAAGTTAGTAATGAAGCTATCGGAAAATATTCTAAATTTTAGTAACTACTGTTCACATTCTTCTGGGTTGCTATCTGAGAATAATTGAGCCCCTTAATAAAATGTTTACTATTCACTGACTATTTGGGGGAGGAAACATTTTCTTGGTGTCACATTCAAAAAGAAAAAGTGGTTCGATACAGACAGATTAATAAAATGGTTAATTGGAAAAATAAATAATTTATCAAACACTACTCAACTGAAGCAGGAAAAAAAATGTTTGGAATCAATATATATTTACATCCTAACCCATTACTATGATTACATTCATATGCATATTACGTGTATTACGATTTACACCCATAAGAGATGTTATGTATTTGCTCTTGAATAAAGTTAATAAAATAATCAGGAGTTTTGCAAAAGAAACTCTTCAGATACTTCAGATAGATGATTTATTCAGAATGGAACGTTGGCGATGTAGGTCTTTTTAATGCATACTGGAAAGCATTTAAAGATGAGGGCACTCAAAAGAATTGGCGATCATTACATAATCCAGCCGAGAAATATCGATTTATAAGTTCCAGAGTATTTGAAAGCTCTTGGATAATACGTAACCGATTGTGAAAAGAAAGCAGTCAAATGCTGAAGAAGGTCGTGAAAAAACATTGAAAGACATGCAACTGCTCCTTGTTTGAAAAGTAACGAATCTCGTCTTGGTTAGTAGTCGGTCAATAGACTATTGCAGTTGTCTACTCATAGACTATTGCAGTCGCCTATCCATAGACTATTGCAGTAGTGTACCCAAAGCCTATTGCAGAAGTCTACCAATAGACTCTTGAAGTAGTCTACCCAAAGACTACTGCAATAGTTTACCTATATACCCTATTGCAGTAGTCTACCCAAAGCCTATTGCAGTAGTCTACCCATAGCCTATTGCAGTAGTCTACCAATTGACTCTTGAAGTAGTGTACCCAAAGACTACTGCAATAGTCTATCCATATACTATTGCAGTAGTCTACCAATTGACTCTTGAAGTAGTCTACCCAAAGACTACTGCAATAGTCTATCCATAGACTATTGCAGTAGTTTAACCTTAGAATATTTCAGTAGTCTACCCTTAGCCTATTGCAGTAGTCTACTCATAGACTATTGCAGGAGTCTACCCATAGACTATTGAAGTCGCCTATCCATAGACTATTGCAGTGGTCTACCCAAAGCCTATTGCAGTAGTCTACCCTTAGCCTATTGCAGTAGTCTACCCTTAGACTATTGCAGTAGTCTACCCTTAGCCTATTGCAGTAGTCTACCCTTAGCCTATTGCAGTAGTCTACCCTTAGCCTATTGCAGTAGTCTACCCTTAGACTATTGCAGTAGTCTACCCTTAGACTCTTGAAGTAGTCTACCCTTAGACTCTTGAAGTAGTCTACCCATAGCCTATTGCAGTAGTTTACCAATAGACTCTTGAAGTAGTCTACCCAAAGACTATTGCAGTAGTCTACCCATTGACTATTGCAGTAGTCTACCCATTGACTATTGCAGTAGTCTAACCTTAGAATATTACAGTAATCTACCCATAGCTTATTGCAGTATTCTACCAATAGAATATTTCAGTAGTCTACTCCTAGACTATTTTACCCCGAAACTCTTCCTGACGTCCGATTTCTAAGCGAACTCCCCCATTAGTAATGGTAAAGTATAAATATCACTATATCTATTCTTCTTACATATTGTATAATGGTACGTTGCATTGAATTATATTTCTTAATTCCACTCTGGAATTCTCATGTACCAAAGAAGTTCGATGAACCAAAGAACCGAATGTCTAGAATCAAAAATTGTAATATTTTAATCAAAACAAGTGAAAAATATAAACGAAGGTTATTCGTTTAATGTTTTCTACAAATATTGACGGATATGTGCTTTAATATGTGTATTTCGATCGTCATCTTAAAATTTAATAATTCCAGTTAAATGTTTACTTAGATCCATAGTATTCCTATTCTCAATCCTAAGAACATTATATAACACACATTATTATTCAGTTTCATTGAATGTTTATTGTGTGAGATTCACGCAAATACGTAGTGTGATGACATGAATTGAGATTTTGCGGTCGTGAATCGAAAATATTTATTTCTTCTATACTGGAATTTAACTATTTCATTCCACACTATAGATCATATTAATTAACGGCTGAAATCGGTGGTGGAATAGGGCGGGGCATTAGACGGGTAATTTTGAAAATTCAAAATATCTCCGTTATTATGAGTCGTATCGCAAAATGTTATACAACCAATTTTGTTAAGCTAAGCTATTGATACTCTACAATTGTTGTTCTATACGTGTTTTCGTAACTCAAATATTAAGTGAATACTTTCTTGTTTTCAGGGAGCCTTCAGTAACCCCCCCCCCCCAATGGCCCTTTTACTCATCGGTTTTTTTACATAGAAATAGATAATAAGTGGTGCTTTAAATGAAAATCGCATTAATAGTAGTGGGATTTTTTACATATAAATAGAGAATATGTGGTGAGATGAGATCACAAGTATGTTATACCAGCATGTGGGAAATCTGCTTAGTTTACTCAGCCCCTGCGTGACGGACTTTTTTCTTTGTTATTCACCTCCAGTCCATTATATAATAAAGCAACGAGCAAAACACAGTCAGATTAAAATTGAAAACGCTGGTGAGAAGGGTGGACACGTCTGCATTTCATTGGAAACAATAAAGTTTTTAATAGTATGGCGCCCCTACTATTACTCATAAATCCGATTTATTTTGCTCTAGAATAACGTTCTTTTTATTAGTTTTGAAAAGTTATAGTCACACACTCATGATAAACAAGTTGAAATATATTACAAATGTCTATAATAAAATTGCTCGTGGAAAATATATTACAATAAACAGCCCCCGGGAGGCGGGATTATGAACTTTAGTGCACAAGCAGAAAGTACTCCTGCTATTTTTGTTATATCTCGAGACGAATGGAATATAAATTCTACATCCCAACCAAATTTTCCGGTGGTTTCCCCTTAAAACGGAATCTGTCTTTTTTATTACTTTGATCAAAATAAAATATTATGTCTCATTAAAACTTCAACGTGAGAATGCATGTATGCACGTATAGACTTCGCTTTAGCCAACTGGGACGACAATGCTCCTTTTCATTCAACGTTTAAACACTTAGACCTCCTGTGATATAACAACCAATATGTTTGTATTATATTATTGACTGTGATAGGAAATCAAAAGTTTTTATCACTTTGATGAGTTTTAATGAAAATGAGATGGGGCATGGAAACAATTAGGGGATGAATGAAATTAGTAAAGAAACAACAGTTGCTGTTATATTATATTGTTGTAATTTGTTATTAACAAAACATCAGTGTGACCCGGAGTTTTGACCCATTTGGTCAAAGTGAAATATCAGAATAGTATTATATATATATATATATATATATATATATATATATATATATATATATTTCACTTGTTTTGGTTAAAATATTACAATATTTTGATTCTAGACATTCGGTTCTTTGGTCCATCGATCTTCTTTGGTTCATGAGAATTCCAGAGTGGAATTAAGAAATATAATTCAATGCAACGTACCATTATACAATATGTAAGAAGAATAGATATAGTGATATTTATACTTGACCATTACTAATGGGGGAGTTCGCTTAGAAATCGGACGTCAGAAAGAGTTTCGGGGTAAAATAGTCTATGAGTAGACTACTGAATAGAAATATCAGAATAGTATTATATATATATATATATATATATATATATATATATATATATATATATATATACAAACACACACTTTTACACACAAAATTAGAACAATCATAATATTAGTCTTATGTCCATTAAATACTGATAAAGAATGGTAACATGGATGAAAGTATACCCTCTGTGAAGAGTTTCTTTAGGAATGAAATAAATAAGAAATTAGCATGAAGTGCTGATGGTACCGATTCTTCATATAACATATGAAACATTTCTATTCCCAACACTGATCTGACGAAACGGTTTTTTCACTATGAGTAGAAGTATGCTAATACGTCCGTTACGTAAGAGCGCGTCAACTAAGCAGATTTCCCACGTATTAGAATGTCTTGAAGTTGATCTCGCCGATTCTCTTCCCCGTAGTAAGAAGCCAATGTAAACAATAATTGGAATAAATGTTGGAAATGAGTTGTTTAGTGGCTTGGTGACTCCAAGTGAAAATTGGACTACTAGAAGTGGGGGTTTATTGAACGCTGAAAGGAAAACAAAAAAAGAATTGAATAACTCGAGGGATGTGTAGAAGCGGGGTTATCTTAAGGTCGAAAAAAGAAATACAAAATAACTCGCTTAATTTCCAGATATGAGAATGTGTATACAAATAGAGTTATTGGAAATTATATTTTCAAGAAGATTGGCTATATAATATCTTTTGATCTGACGCATAATAACGAAGATATTTTGGATTATCGCCACCCTCTAGGTAAGATCAATGGAAATTTTAAGAAATTTTCGATAATCGTGCCATGCATTCATCCTCAATAACTGATTTCCCTCAAGGAAAATCTGCTAAAACTCCACTTAATTTTAGGAGACTGTACTTTGGGTCTGCAAGTATTGTAGGTATGGCTATGCAAAATAATAATTCGAAATGTAGATATATCGGACAATAATGGAAGATCTTGAATAATTTTTAAACTCCTTTCTTCTATTTGGAATATAGGAGATATGTTTAGAAAATTCAGTTTATCCCTACGACTACAAACTACATATATTTTAGTTACTTTACAAGAAGCTTAAATACCTAGTTTCGTTAATAAAAGTTCAAAACTAAAAGCAATACATTACTACAAATCAATTTCATTCTAAAGAAACTTCGTTATTGACATTGGTTTCTCGTTGTTCAGTAGCAAATATAAAGGTAGCACAGGTCCCGTATTGTGGGCAGATAATTGTGTTTGGGGTCCCAATTTGCTCAAAAATTAAAATATAATAGATAAAAAATAAACAAATATCTCAAATTACACAGTATGGTCAATTGTTATAATTAGAGCTAATCAACTTTTTGAATAGTTGGGGCCCCATTTGGCTGGAGGAGCTCCCAAAATCTTAACGTTCCCATTTACTAAATCTTGAATTTCACCAGCCGTGAGTAATAGGTTCTGAAAATATTTTTTGATCTGACACATAATAATGATGATATTTTGAATTATCGACATCCTTTAGATAGGATCAATGGACATTTAAAGAAATGTTTCGAAAATCCTCAAAAGAAGTACATCCTCAATAGCTGATTCCCCTTAAGGAAAATATGCTAAAACTCAATGTTATTTATAGAAGACTCAGAAATATGTTTAGGATCGGTTATAATTATACGGCTATGGAAAATAATGATGCTGATATGATGTAGAAAGCAGATATATTGGATAATAAGGGAAGAGCTAGAGGCAGTAGAAATTCGATATTATTAGACATATGATATTCATTGCCTTACGTAGACTAGCCTATTTTAGCTGGAATAATGTTAGAGGAGCTTGGGCTCCTGGTCTAGGTTGGTTGCCCTTCACAGAGGTTGTTTATACTTTCTTATCTTCTCAATTTGCAGAGCACTGATTACTTAACGATACACATTAACTCATTTTTTACGTTAGTGATATCGTTACTGTTTGGATTATTATTTCATGTTAATATTTTATTTAGACCCACGTCAAAATAAACATTTTCCCCTTTCTCACTTCATCTCCAACACTTATTATTTTAGAGAATTCTATATTGTGTAAAACTATAGATACTATTGGTAATTAAATCATTTTCCTCTTAAGCACTCTAAGAAAATAATTCAACAATTTATACAAAAATGGATTTTCCCAACGAGTGGGAATTTTCAGCTGTACGTAAAAAAATTATCAATTTTTTTTTATTTCACTCTTTTTAGCAGATTTTCCTTAAGGGAAATCAGCTATTGAAGTCGTACTCATGACGCAATCTTCGAATTTTTTCTTCAAATGTCCATGGATCCTACCCAGATGACGAAAATGAGGTCCGTTCAAAACTGTATATATATATATATATATATATATATATATATATATATATATATATATATATATATATATATTTGTCTGTTATCGGTCTAGCGTTCGCAATTTTTGTCTTATCGTTACCAAACTTGATATATAATTGTTTTATACAAAAAGAAATATCAAGTTTGTTAACGGCTGAAATTGGACAAGAGGTAGGGGAGGTTTAGAGGGTGATAATTTCGAAAATTCTTAATATCTCCGTTATTATGCGTCGGATCGAAACTTTTTATAGAACCAATCGTATTGCAAATCGAATGTTCTTAAAATGTTGTTATGTACATTTTTGCAGTACCTTGATTATTAACAGAGATTTTTGCATTTTTTAGTTTTCTGAAGGCCGAAAATCCCCACTCCTACTCATCTCATATTAACAATATTCTATTATGCTATGCAGCACTTTATTTGAAGCTTAAATACCAAATATTGTTCTCATTGAACTTTTAAGTTTTGATATAAATGCAAATACTTGGCGTACGAGGGAAATCTGCTTAGTTAACGCAGCCCCTGCGTGACGGACGTTTTCATGTACATCCGGAATAAAAATTATTTTTGTTTCATTGCTCACAATAGTTCAATGGCTATAGGTTTTGAGTTTGCATACATGAGTATTTTTCTCTTTATCCCAGACTTTTAAATAGTCTTAATTGATTTCAGCACTCCCCCCCCCTCCCATATTGCTAAAGAAAATAATATTCCCTCAGGGCCATTTTGCCAATTCAGTGTAACATATTTTTGAAGAATAAAACATACAATTTGAAAATGAAAACCATATAAAACTGAAGTTTTTTCAACTTTTGAACTGATGGTATCAAAATATTACACTTAATATTACACTCAAAAATGTATTTAAATGTTTTATACATTTATATTTTCATTAATGATTTTTGTGACCCCATACCCGAAAAATGCTGCAAAACCTGATGAAAAAAAGTTGCCCTATTTTCTAAAATATAAATTTAATATATAAGATTCTATGCATTTTAATGAATATGAACTTGGAAGATTTATTATCACCAATTATCTAATGAATTTAAAACGAATCCTGTTTAAACTTATTTCATTTATTTATTTATGATTGTTCTTCTTCTACCGGGAGGATCATTAAATTAAGAGCAGCCAAAAAAGTTTACATTACATTAAAAACGCTTCCAGTCTCAAGTAATTTAAATTGGGTTTGAACAGTATTTTTTTCATTCTTCAGAATTTTGTGAAGAGAAGCACATTTTTCGGGTCATGTTGTAGAAAGGACACTGCACTAACACATGTTTCACTGTTAATTTTGAGTTACAATTTCGGTAAGTGGGTAGGAAAGATTTTTTAGGAGATACTTATGTGTACGGGCCTTTGGCCAATGCTCAGTACGACTTCTTCGCAGCGGTTACTTCTGTATGATGTTTCTCATTTATTAATATGTGGTTTAAATTTCGCTTAACTGTTTTTGAATTTACTATTGATAACCATCTGTGTTCTCCTCATGGTTCAGAATTCTTCGAAAATATTTTTGGATATGCAATGTAAATGGTTATACTGATAGTTGAATTGAGAGCATTATTGACTTTATAATCTCTTTTCACGTTTATTTTAATATTTTTATGGGTTGCCACCCTTATAAAAATTACTTCATTATTACTCATTTTGTAACATAAGTTATTTATAGCCCGGATTACAGAGTTTTGTGAGTTAATTTTTTAATAGCCATTAGGGAAATTTAGTGAATCACTAACAATAATAATTTGTTGTCCACTAAAAGGAAGTAATTAGCTTCACCTATTTATATTTTATAATCGTGAAAACCGCATACTATAGCTTCTTTAACATAGGACTTAATGAGTTTGCTGACAGATGAAATGGGGTAGGGACAACATGTACGTAGCTGCCTGAGGCAAAAATAAGGAAGGATTCGACATGTTCCCCAGCAACGTGGTTCTGGTCGATAAGGTGAAACAAGGACAACAGATCCGTTTACAATCATTAGCGCTGACTCAAATAAGATCTTATTCACAATGAAAGGAATTGGATGAGTACAAATGAATGGCTTTCAGAAATTATTTGAACTCAGCTAATCAAAGAGCAAATTTTCCATTATCCTCCGACAAACGACCCCGGTTCATATTTCAACCACTTCCATATGTTAGTTGAGGTACGGTTACAACATGACAAATAGATAACTTCCACTATTGCTCTAGAGGTTTACAGTATAAAATATAATTTCTAATCTTTTGTATTTCCATACTTGAACTAATTAAATGATGCATTGTAATCGCGAAAATATTCAGATTTCAACGGAATTTTCCATTTTGTCCCCCACCCCCGTCACTTCGAACCCATTTTGACTAGATTCGGGCGTAACATCTGTACGTAGGTACATGACTCGCATAAATAAAAAATCACTTGCCTTAAAATGTTGTAATTTCATATTTGGCAAAATAACAAAACTTTTGATCGAAAATTTCAAATTTCTTCGTATTAGAAATACAAACAAAATTGAAGTTGGCTTTATTTGATCATCATGAAAAGTTCAATAAATTATGTTCTATGACTTTTTTCATTGAAACAGAGATATCGCATATCACTTTAAAATGAAATATTTTTAATTGAAACACAACCTAACATTTGGTTTATTTAATTTAATAGGGGTACAGGGAGTCACATCAGATTTTTTTATAATTAGTATTTGGAATATCTTCATTGGTATCAAGAGTTTTTAACTAGCGTAGAGGCATTAAGCAACTGTAGGTTAATGAACAATTCAAATTATCCTATAGTGAGAAGAAATATGGCCCAGCACATGGAATTTATTTAATTTAATTTGAGGCCTAGTGCATGAAAATCGGATGTCCTATATTTGGAACTAATTAATTCATAATTGAATACAATTTCGAGTTTCCCAGTGTTTTCAAAACCCTTTTAAATTAGCACACAAGACATTCTTTGCAATATACTACTGTTCACTGTTCTAAAAGTGTTCTTATATCTAAAAGGGGCAAAAATAAATTTTGAATCAATAATCTCCTATAAAAGTCAATTAAATTAATATTTTAGATCTATCGACTTCCTATAAATAATTTATAATCAGGGACATTGTTACTTAAAGGCTGGGCAAGTTTCACCTCACTTATAATGCATTCCATCCTATAATAAATTTAAGACTAATAAGGAAGCATGTCGATAAATAAAAAATGTATGTTTTATATTTAGAGTGGTATTGCGATTGTTAACGAAATTAATTTATTATATATACTTATTAAATTTACAGATTTAAAAATGTATTCATGGGTTTTGATGTAATTTTATAGCGAATGTATTATTATTATTATTCTATTTATAGTATTAACATCATGTAGAGAAATTCATTGACTTGTTATAAGTAAATGTTTTATAAACAACAAACAAATATTTGACGTATTATGTTAACATTTAATGGAAATAACTAAATTTCATTTCATATCATTTGCCGAAGGGATAATTCTCCCAAGTGATATTTCTTTTGGTGTGTGTGAGCATGAGGGTGTGTGTGTGTGTGTGTGTGTGTGTGTGTGTGTGTGTGTGTGTGTGTGTGTGTGTGTGCACGGCCCCTTGGAGGAACTTTTAAAGTAAAGAGCGTTTCGCAGGACACAATAGCATCTGGTTTTGGAAACCATTGTGATTTTTAATCTGCTTACACATCATTCGATGCGTTTTTATGTCCCTCCCAGATATATGAACTTCCGCTACCGTCAGTAATATATAAAAACAGTCAGGTTTCGCCTAATTTTTATTAGTTTCAGGGTCCAATAAATTTCAAACACAATATGGCAATGCAACTTATATATTTTTAAAATTCATCGAGTTATAGATTTAGAAGTGAAATGGGCGAGTTGATAAATAAAAAGTCATAAATGCTCGAAAATAGAGATACCTTATATTATACTGTTATATTTGAGAATTATTTTTGAATTGTTTTATGTAGACCCTAAGAAAGCAATGACCATCGAAACATGTAAAAAGAAACGTTTGCCAGTGGGCTGCTATTTCGTACCAATTTTAAACACTATGTTGAGTTAAAAACTTTCTTTTATTGTTAAAATTAAATTTTAGCATTCAATGATTAAAGGTTGAATTATCCAATTATGGAAGGATAATAAGGTTTTATTAATCAAATTTCCTGTTTTGAAATATTGGCTAATTTCTCTTAAGGTACTACACCATTATCGTAGATTGCACGCTACACTTTGGCTATGGAAATCGATAGCTCTTTATATTAATGTCCCAAGATTGGAAAAACACTATTCCAGTGAGTGCCTTGGCGTTTATATCTTTCCTTAGCCCAATAACTTTTGAACAAAATGTCCGTATTCCATGAAAACTGGATATCAAATCTTTTATTAATTCTGCATCTAAGTTTTTTGGCCAGTAAACAGTTATATGGAGCAGACAAATTTCAAATCCTTTGTGTCTATTAGGAATAAAAGGGATATGTGTATGAAATTTAGTTTATTATGAAAATAATTGCAAATTTCATAATTCTTTTCAACCTGACGCAGAAAAGCCAAAATTTTAAAGATCTTTTTGTAGCTTTCAAGCAGCTTAAATACCGAGTTTCATTGATAAAAGCTCAAAATTGAAGGCAGTGCATTACTATAAATAAATTTCATACTGAGGAGCATCGTTGTTGGCATCTGTTTCTCGTTATTCATTAGCAAAGATAAAGACCACATAGGGACCGCGTTGTTGTCAAATACCTGGGTTTGGGGTCCTAGCGTGCTCAAAAATAAAAATATAATAGATAAAAAATATTTTAAGTTTCGGAATTCATATATATATTTAATTATAATAATAATAGTAAGAACTAATCAATTTGTTGATGTAATAGGGTAACATTTCGGTGGCAAATCTTCACTATAATTTCACAACCGTGAATAATAATTTCTGAAAATTGAGCAGAAGATAATAAAATTCTAGCAAAGTTATTCTAATAGATAATAAATATTGCAAGAAGTGACTGAGTATTTGAAATTTTTCTTTTCATTGTAATTGTCAGTGAAAGAAATGCAGATTAACTTTGTCAGTGATATTTTTAAAACAAATATGAGCATTGTAGAAAAGGACCAAGGGGAAATTGCAATTGCGTCTCCAAATTGAGATTTTAATTAATGACTTATTATATATTTGATCGATTACTCGTGCACAGAAAAGCTGACGCCCCCAATCCAAATTAGCCTTCTACTGTTTAGCACTCACTCATTAAGCCAATCACAGCTTAATGACTTTGTATTATATGAACAGATAGTATTATTTCCTTATTCAAAACAATTCCTCAAAATAACAAAATACATTTTTAATAATGAAATTAATATGGTGTTGAAATCAGCTTTAATGATCAGTAAGTATGTCCAAATAAACAAAAAATAATTATTTTTATGGAAAAAAATGTACAATATTGTGTTAAATGATGCAGGTAAATATTGGATTAAATGAATCCTCTATACTAGAATAAAATTGTACATATTGGGTCTACGTTTCTGGTACATAAAAGGTTGCTAGTAACTGGATTTATGTATGGTAAGCCCTTCATTACTACAATATAATTAGTGTACTAAAGAATAGGAGATGGTTAGTAGCCAACAGATGTATTTATTTCAGTTTATAACGAACCAAAACTCTGATATTTTAGTAATCAGTAAAGTGTGTATATTAAATAAATAAAATAGTTTATTTTATATGTAATGGATGTCAAATTAAGAGAAATAATTGTATTATATATATATATATATATATATATATATATATATATATATATAAAATTGTAACCTCCGTCTGTACATTGATTTTTTTCGCGAAATTTCACGATAACTTTTCGCTTCACATGTCATAGACACCATAACTGTATTTTGTTTCTTTCGTGTCTGTTTGTTTGCTTGTTACCTTTTCATGCATAAACGGCTGATCCGAATTTTATGAAACTTGGTATGTATATTACTACTAACCCAACTTAGACTTTAGGCTATATTAATATTCTCTGAGACGAACAGGACTGGTTGTTATAAGGGAAGCCTGAAATTAAAAACAGCGATATTTCGTTTCCTATTGCATTTTCGGCAATTATGCACATAACAAAAGTTGTTAATTTTTTATTTCGAGTAACTTTTGTTATATACTTTTTTGTCATATACCTAAGTATAAATGAGTTATACGTTAAAAACTACTGCAGAAGTCAACAATTTTGACACAAAAAACTCAACCGAACTAAACCAAACTCGGTATGTGAGTTAACACTATCGCCTTCCTTATAATAAGCCATACTAACATTTCTAGAGACGGGCAGGAGTGGGGGTTATAAGGGAGGCCTGAAATTAAAAATAGTGATCTTTCGTTTCGTTTTAGGGTTTTGGCAAATACGCACATAACAAAAGTTGTTTATTTTGTTATTTAGAGAAACTGTTGTTATATACAATATCGTCGTATACCGTATATTATCTTAGGGACTTAAACAAATAGTTGGATATAATGAAGGATGTAGCCAGTCCTTATAATGTACCTCTTTCAATTTCTTCAGGCAGATAGTTCGCGTTGGCTATTGAGAATTTCAAAAGAGAGAAATGAGTATCAATTGTTACATACGGCTTTGCAATGAGATCTATTGGTGTTAATTTACCTAATACGCATGCTGCGACATAAGATACTGTTTTAAAACCTTTTATTATTTTTAGGGCCATCAATCATTGTACTCCCTATAGTATCTTCAAGTTGTATGTCTGTTCAGTCCATGATACCCAATTATATACCATGTTAATAAAGGTAAAATGGCTCCTTTATACATTATATGTAATGCTAGAGAAGGGAGCCCCCATTTCAATTTTGAAACTAACGAAAGGTTATGTATAAGTCTAATCGGTTTGTTTTGTAGTTGGTCAATATGTGTAACCCATTTTAATTTTTCGTCCAAAATTACTCCCAAATATTTTAATTTAGTTATTTATTTCTTGCCCTTGAATACGTAGGTAAGATGAGGAATTGACTGTTTTTTAGTAAAAATGATGTAATTGCATAATTGTTGATACATTAAATATATATATATATATATATATATATATATATATATATATACATAATCTGTGTGTGTTATGACCATTTTACTGTACAAACAAAAGATAACATTTAAAAGAGCCAGTTATGAAAATAACAAGCCGATGGCTTGTTGAGGATAATATTTTATTCTATACGTTCAATAAATTATTTGCAGAAGTGTTATGGCAGAAAATAAGTCATTGGAACAAATATTATGGGTAAATTGTAAGTATACTATAAACAACATTGAATAATATATTTTCACTATTTAAACATTTCAAATTTTGCATAAAACTGTTCTTATTATTAGTTAGGAAATAAACTCCCTCTTTAAGGACTACTTCATCGAGGAAATTAAATTAAAAAAATCCGTGCGTGTGCGCGGGTGTGTGTGTGGGAGTGTATTTAAGTTTTAATGTAACTATTTAGGATGTATTAGGCTTGCTCCAACCGAAATAAATTTTTTTGTATTCGTAAAATTAGAGAAATTGATAAACAAATTGAACTGGAAGAAATTAAATCATATCATCTGGTAAGAAAATAAATGAAAGGAAAGATGCTACCGTCGAGGGATTATACTTTAAAAAAAAGATTTTTCCTTCAAGTAGAAAATATATTTCAAAGTACTTATGACTGGAGTAGACACAAGCTAATATGTATATCTCTCTCTCTCTCACTCATCTTGCCCTTTTTCTCTACTGGAGCCCTTTATGCTATATAAGGGATTATATATACTATAAAAGAATGTGTCTGATGAAACATACTTAAAAGCCAATACAGAAATTCTGAAATAACGTATGTTACAGCTTAAACAGAATGAAGAAATTTGACGAAATAAAATTATTTCTAGAAATAAAATGTTTATCTAATTCAATATATATATTACTAAATAGTATAACATAAAAATACTGGTGTAATGAAACTTCTGTAGATATAACTTGCTTTGTGTTTGTCTTTGTTAAAGTAATAACAGGTTTACATGCCTAAGACATAAAATTGAGAAATCTAAATTGGAATATGTTTCGTAACATTTCAAATATACTTTTCTCATATGAATGTAACGAAAGTACGAAACTTTTAAGTAGTTATGACATTTTTGTGATCAATTTTATTATAAAAAATGAAATACAACAAATTCTTGCTACAGTACTTTAGGTTTATACTAAATACTGAAAAATGATTTCTAAAATATATTCAGGTTGCCGGGGGAAAAGAGTATCAAGCACACAATTGGCATCATGAGATAAATCATTTTCCAGAGAGTCATTTTAATTCTTAGTAGCTTACCAAAACTAAGGCTGATCATCAAGCTACTGAATAAGGATATTATCATTTTCGTGAAAAATATTAGAGCAACCAACACAATATAATTGAAAACTGGAATTATAGGAATAGATAAATGTGTTAAATGATACATTTTTAATATTTCATTCGACTCTTTTCCCACCACTTGAACAACAACTAGAAATAAGGCATCGAATGTCTCAAAACAATTTTTTTTTTCCAATAATATTGCTTATTGTCTTCATTCACTTGATGTTCACTTGTATTATGAAGACAATAAAGTGTAAATTATAAAATTATGTTCAGTTATAATTTATAGCTAAGTTACGTATGATAAATATGTCTGTCTAAAAATAAGTAAAAGAACTTTCTACAAAAAAAAGCTGATTGTTTTACTTTAATGTATATATATATATATATATATATATATATATATATATATATATATATTGGTATATACTTACGAATTGGTGAGAGCCAAAGGAGAAAATGGAGATGTGAACTGGTCGAGAGCTGGTTAGTGAATGAGTCACTTCTACAGGCGAAAATAAGTGGTAGAAGGGGGGGGGGGTGAGCGCATGCGCAGAGTCAAAAATGGTCCTACCCCACAGCTTTTGGAGTGGAAGGAGGTCTTGTCTTCGCCTCAGAAGTATTCCAATGTCCTCCATATTTGTCAGAATTTTGATATATTGGGCTGAGATATATTTTTTGAACTGAATAAGTATATATATATATATATATATATATATATATATATATATATATATATATATAAAGCTGAGTAACTGGCTTTCCCAAACAAGCAAGGGCCTGACATGAGACCTAGGTTAGACGTTTCAGACATTGGACACTTGGATCCATTAGCCATCTACATCGAATTCACTGTATCACTATTGAGATACATTTCTATCTCATAATAAAATATAATATAATTATGGAATAGGAAGACAATTTAAACTAAACTTGAGAGGGGCAAACAACTATTAGAAAAATATATATTACGTAATAGAAATGGAGAAGTGCAATGAAATGCTCTATCTCAGCTTAGTTGTTATGTACAATAAAATATATTTAAAAAAAAGGAAAGAAACTATGGTGTAGAAACTGAAAAATTCAAGTTTTCCTCTAATTAAAGAAAATACTCAAGTACTGCCAGAAAAAAATAAATTGAACTTTAAAAATCAGATACAAATGGTTTGCTTTCTTGAATATAGTTTATAATTCAACGAATTGACATTTAAGTGTGTCAGAAGAATTAATAATGAGTTGCTTAACAGTTAAAAAATGTAACTAGATTTTAATGATGGTTATTATAACAAAATGCTTCTGCCGCTGCAAGAAATTAGTTATTAGGAATTGAAGCTAAGATTAAATCAATTTCTTAAAAAGCAGTAGACACTATTCCATTGTATTTGCTAGGAAGATAGTAAAATACTGTTAGAACAATGTTTTGATTTCAGAAATACGATATCTTCGTCCTCAAATAATATTTGAATTTATATTGATGAAATTGAGATTGATAGAAGTGGCCTCTTATTTGACTGGTCAACATTAATTTTGCTGTTCAAACATAATTTATTTTTGATAGTTTTCACAGGAATTTAAATGAATTATGAAAACAAAATAGTGACTTTTGAAAACAAAGCAAATGCATATAACTCTGTATGAAGAAAAGGAAACTATCTCAGTAATTGTGTTGTCTAATGCTTGTCGTATCCAAGATACATTATAAAGAATTAATGTTAGTAATAAAACTTTTAAATGTGAAAAGTTCGTAAATATTATCTTTGTTGAAGTGAACTTGCAAAAAATTCAATTTCAAAATGTCAGAAGGAATTGTAACAAAAATGTTTAAAAATTTGATGTGATCACATACCTTCCTTGTACTCCTATTAATTGAAATAAAGAAATTGGTTTGATGAACTTCATTTAAAATTATTTCATTCGACAGTCGTATACAATATCTCCGTTCCAATCCATCAGATCGAAAAATGCCATGAGACATAATTTATAGATTTTCTCATGACAAACAGAAAAGTTACTACACAACTCATTCGTTTCTCAAACACGGAGAAATTTGTATTTTTTTTATTTTCACCCTTTTATAAAGTCTCGCCTTCATATATACATTTTGTGTTAAACCCAAAACAAAAAGTCTCCTCTTACTTATTCCTATTATAAATAATAAACTTTTTCCAATAATTGTATAGTTCGTTCATATTTAATTAATAATTAGCGGTTATGTGCATTATTTCATTTATTTATATTCTCTGTTCATCAATTTTATAAAAATGATATATATTAAGCCTAAATTTTACCTGTAAATAAAATTTATGAATCTCCAAATATCGATGATGTATCATTTATATCATAAAACCCTCCTAAAATATTTTATTACATGCATTTAAATTTTCTTTTTCGAATGAGACCTGTTTGAACCTTAAGACAACGGTATAGAAATTATGAAGTGTTTTCGTCATTTAGCCCAGTTTAGCGATGTTTTGGGTTAAGGGAGGGTGGAAACTCATAATTATATTGAAACCTGAACGCCAAAATTGTTAGCCATTAAAGTAAATGTTTTAATTTGTTCAAGGGAGTAGAATCAAAAACAGATTGTATTTTATGTAGACAAATTAAAAAAATAAAAAAAAAAAAAAAAAAAGCTGAATTTCTTGACTGTCTTTAATTTACGTTAGCCTACTTATAGATGTATATACATTGTATGTTTTCAGTGTGGAAGAGCTGAAAAAAATAAAACACTAAAATCAAAAAATATGTATATTGTTTTGAAATTGTAGAACAACTCGGGATAGGAGTATATGACAGAGATTGACATTTAGGCGTACTTACTGCGAATTGGCGGGAAGATTATGAAGTGGAGGCGAAGAGAGGCAGACGAGAGAAGAAGGGCGAATGAGTAACCCCCCTGGCTTTATATGTGGGGGATAGGGTTGGGGGGATGGGAGTGGGTGGTTAGAGGGGCGCATGCTTCCACAGCCACTGAGCCTACCTCACGACATTTCCCATTGAAGTAGCTCCTATAGATAAGGGTTGATAACTTAATAGTACATAATTCAAAAAAGTTCGCCACGCAGGGGCTGCGTAAACTAAGCAGATTTCCCATGTGAAGTTTTACAATAGAGAAATCTGCCTACTGGTAATACAAGCCCACCATGAGTAAATACAAACGGTAATAAGAAATCTTTCAGTTAATTTTAATAAATTCCCAACTGAAACGGCTTCTGAATTGTAAAAATAATTTATATTTTAATAACTCAAACTTTAGTAGTACAAGAACTAAAGAAGGGGGGGGCGGCAGATGAACAGACCGTATTTGCATAAATCACACAGGTTAGAAACGACAGGTAAGGTTAGAAGAAGCTTCCACCTGAGCCGAGAAGTTACGAAAACGACCGAACTAATCCGAACAATACCCGACCACAGCCTTCATAAAAATGCAAATATCTCGGTTAATATTCAAGATAGAGAATAAATGTATGTAACAATACTTTTAGTAAATTTAAATTGCAATAAGATTGGTTCTATACACTGTTTCGATCCGATGCATAATAACGGAGATATTTCGTATAAAATCCTCCCCTCTAAACCCCCCCCCTCCCACTGGTCCGCTTTCAACCGTTAACGAACTTGATCTTTCTTATTACATAAAACGATTAAATACCGAGTTTGGTGACGATTAAACAAAAATTTAATACATATTTATTTATATATCATATTAAACAAAAATTGCGACCGCTAGAGTGTTTACAGACAAATATAAATATATATAGATATTTATATATATATTTGTCTGTTAACACTCTAGCGGTCGCAATTTTTGTTTAATATGATATTTTTGTTTAATATGATATATAAATAAATATCTATATATATATAAATATATATATATATATATAGTTTTGAACGGACCTCATTTTCGTCATCTCCTGGATAGGATCGATGGACATTTGAAGAAATTTTTCGAAAATAGCGTCATGAGTACGACCTCCATAGCTGATTTCCCTTAAGGGAACAGGTCAGCCAACCTCTGAAGCTAAACAGATAGATAGAAATATTCTAGACCAAGAACAAATGGAGGGGGGATCAATAGAACTTATTTGCATATATCTCAAAAAGTAGAAGCTCAATGAAAACAATATTTGGTATTTAAGCTTCAAATGAAGTGATTTTGTAAGACGTATAGTAACGGAGATATTTCGATTTTTCAAAATTCTTCCCCTCTAAACCCCCCTCTCCCACTGGTCCCATATTAGCCATTAACGAACTTGATCTTTATTTTTGCATGAAACGCTTATATTTCGCGTTTGGTAACGATAAAACAATAATTGCGATCGCTAGAGTGGTAACAGACATATATATATATATATATATATATATATATATATCAATAAATTTAAATCAACGTAGTAGGACTGAAAATTACATTATTAACACAATTTTTCTTTACATTTTAGCAGATTTCCCTTAAGGGAAATCAGCTATTGAGGTTGTACTCATGACGGAATTTTCGAAATTTTTCTTCAAATGTCCATCGATCATACCCAGGAGATGACGAAAATGAGGTCTGTTCAAAACTGTATATATATATATATATATATATATATATATATATATATATATATATATATATATATTTGTCTGTTACCGATCTAGCGGTCGCAATTTGTGTTTTATCTTTACCAAACTTGATATATAATCGTTTTATACAAAATGAAAGATCAAGTTCGTTAACGGCTGAAATCGGACTAGTGAGAGAGGGGGTTTAGAGGGGAGGATTTTCGAAAATACGAAATATCTCCGTTACTATACGTCGGAACGCAAAATTGTACAGAATCTATCTAATTGCAAATTAAATTTACTATAAGTATTGTTATATATATTTATGCTCTAACATGAATATTAACCGCGATATTTGCATTTTTATTAAAACTGGGCGGCTAACGGACGAGAGCGACTTTCCCGGCAAAAGCTAGTTCGGCCGTTTCCTTGACTGCTCGGCTCTCGTGAAATTTCTCTATTGTATAACTTCACGTGGGAAATCTGCTTAGTTTACGCAGCCGCTGCGTGACGGACTTTTTTTCCGATGAAATCAATATTAACGAACATAAGTTTCGACTCGTGTCGTTGGCAATAAAATAAAAAAATATCCCACATTGACAATATTCATCCCCTTGATGCATGCACAGATTCGGGAAGTCACAACTTTTAAATACTTAATTCAACATAAGGTTTGAAGGCGGCAAAATACATTATAGGCACTAATCGTCCTATACATTTTAGCAGATTTCCCTTAAGGGAAATCAGCTATTTAGGTCGTACTCATGACGCGATTTTCGAAAAATTTTCTTCAAATGTCCATCGATCCTACCCAGGAGATGACGAAAATGAGGTCCGTTCAAAACTGTATATATATATATATATATATATATATATATATATATATGTATATATATATATATATATATATATATATATATATATATATATATATATATATATATATATATATATATTTGTCTGTTAACACTCTAGCGGTCGCAATTTTTGTTTAATCGTCACCAAACTCGGTATTTAATCGTTTCATGTAAAAAGGAAGATCAAGTTCGTTAACGGCTGAAATCGGACCAATGGGAGGGGGGGTTTAGAGGGGGGGATTTTCAAAAATTCGAAATATCTCCGTTATTATGCATCGGATCGTAAAATTGTATAGAACCAATCTTATTACAAATTAAATGTACTATAAATAATGTTATATACATTTATTCTGTATCTTGAATATTAACCGAGATATTTGCATTTGTATTCTGCGTGTGGTCGCCAGTAGGCTATGTTCGGACTTTCCGCCGAGAGCTCTGGTGGCCATTTCCATAACTATTCGTCCCTCGTGAATAGGTTTAGAGGTTAGGTTAACTGTTTTTTGGGGCTAGAAACTACTGGGTTATTACGCCCTAAATAATGTTTTAGGTTTAGAGGTTTCTTACTACTACAGTTGTTATTAGGCAGATTTCTCTATTGTAAAACTTCACGTGGGAAATCTGCTTAGTTTACGCGGCCCCTGCGTGACGGACTTTTCTAGATAAAATCAGTATTAACGAAGATATTGATGTATATATATTTTGACGTTGGAGTAATTCCCTACTCCTAAGAACAGTTGTAAATTACAAAATGCATTTTATCACTCACCCTAATTAAATATAAAAAAAAATCGCTCAATTCTATCCAGGCAAGTTCATAAATTACTAATATTATATTTGGTTCCCGGAGGCCGTCAATCAGAATTTCAAAATTCATACATGCTTATTACGTTTTCGGTCCATAACACAATTTGTTATTTAGACTTTTTTGATAGAACCAATATTAATGAATACATAAGCGAACTCGTGTGCTTTGACGTCGAAGTAAGCCGAGCCATTTTTGAATGATTGAATAACAAATTGGCGGACAACATTTTCAATTTTGATGCCATTGTTCTTCGAATGGTCTGAAAAAATGTATCTCCGCCGAATTTAAATAGAAAATCAGAGAAACCAGAGTTTTATTTATACAGATGTAGCTAAACACAAATTAAAAAATATAACTGTCGTGTTAGGGTTTTCTCGTTCAAAAACTCTTAAACGCTGTTAGTGTCTTGTAATACGTTCTCAAGTGTAAATATTTGCTGCTATTGAAGAATAACCCTTGTTAAATAACACCCATGTAAATATCAATTCAATTAAGAGGTTTACTAACAATCTATGATAGGATGAGGGCATTGCCTGTTTGATCTCTTGTATATATATTCAACAAAGATAGCCCAGCTGTATGAGTGGCTAATGACTTTGATCGGTGCGGCATTGGCTCAACGTCATTCGTCGAGAGGTTAGTTGGAATGAAAAGGCACACCAGGGACAGAAAAGTAATTACTTGGCTGGGAGATATGAAGGGCAAAGTAAAGACATCTTCACACGCATGCCAAGCCAAGCATTCCCAATTGGGTCAACGTGATGGTTAATGCAAAAGAAAAAAAATGTATTATTTCATCTGTAAAGATGACCTACCTTTAGTATTTTTTTATACAACCCCTGTTCTACAACGTTCCAACTATCACTATTCAGCAAAATGGTTAACTAATGTAAGTCAATTCTTAAAGAACGCTTCTATGTGCAACTTATATTCGTATGCATATCCTAGATAATATTAATGTAGCTAATGTTGTAGCTGTTTGGTCCCAGCCTTTAGTAAACCCCTGGGTCTTTTTTACATTAGCCCCGCATTTCAAATTAGGTTATAATCACATGATTTTAGAAATACTTCTGAGATATTAGTTACAATTTACAATTGGAGGTGTGTGCCCAGAAACAAGAGAATGCTTTCTATATGCCGTCCCTGCCAGAAGCAAGGAAACATTGACAGAGTGCATTATCCATTCTATTAGTCCTGGAACAACAATATACTCTGACTGCTGGAGGTCATATCGCCGCCTAAAAATACCACTCTAAAAATTTTATTGATATGAAAACTGGGGACATACACAACGTATGGAATCATTTTGGTCCTCACTAAAACGTAGAAATAAACGTGAATGTGGAACAAGGAGAACAATGGTAGACTCCTACATATGTGAGTTCGTCTGGCGAAGAAGGCATCAACACGATGACTTATTTAATGTAATATTATCAAGTATGAGGGTTTATTGGCCACCAAAATAATGTAATTTTTATTAATTTTACACTTGTAATAAATATGGTTCAGTTTCTCTTAAAACTTTCTTTTATCAATAATAGTTTATTAGTACGAGTTTTATCACTGGTATTTCTAAAATCATGTGATTATGACCTAATTTGAAATGCGGGGCTAATGTAAAAAAGACCCAACCCCCACTTCTACGCATCCGATTTACAATTTAAGTACCTTAGTCACTAAAATCTCAAGTCCAACTAACATTTCAATTCCTCTTTACACAGGCTTGTTACTGGGGGAGAAATTGAGAATACATGGTGAGATGAGATCATCAGCTTAACGTATTCCAGTGTGGTAACTCTTCTTAGTTTACGCAGCACCTGCTTGACGGTATTTTTTTTTTAATCTCGAATATTAATGGAGTTATTTATATTTTTATGTTTTCAGCCTTCTGTAAATCCTCACTTCTAATAGTCTGATTTTTACTTAAGTAACTGTGTCACTGCAAAACACATTTCCAACGTGAATTTCAGTTTCTGTATAAATAGGCCATTTACAACGGATGAAATAGGGAATATATGATGGCCTGAGATTCCAGCACGTGGGAAATCTGCTTAGTTTACGTATGCTAGCATGATACAATTTTGTCATCTTCTAGGTAGGATCGATTGATATTTAAGACAGTTGTAATAATCATGCGAGTTGTTCCCATTATAACAGGTAAAATCCTTCTTTCCTGTCGCCTTTTTCTTTAGCGTCCAGTATTCTTGTTAACAAATAAATTACAGACAATCTCGACTTTACGCTCAGTAAAAGGCTCAACAGAAGTGGCAATATACTTTTTAAAGTGTGACTTTATTTTGTGTGGAGTAAGGGAGATTAAATGACCCTCTAGACTTGGTATATTGCCTTCCTATATTGTCTTAGGACAGGGTTATAGATTGACCACTTGGTGATCCCATTGCTTTTTATTTTTTTTTTTTAATTTATTTATTTCTACATTCTACATCACCCTATATTATTTCCTTTGCCATAAAATCTATATCGCTATTAGTTTCCGAAATTATGCGGTAAACAATATGCTGGAATTGTATCTAAACGTACTTACTCGGCAAATTTCCTTCGCCATTTACCTTTTTCAGTAATTCATGAAACTTTTTGCAGTTTCAGCGGATAAGAGATCCGCAGGTAATATTGGTAGTTTAAAAAAATATGATATTATTATATTTGTTCTTCAGACGCGCTACGTATAAATAGAGTGCACTGAGTAATAAGATTACAGGCATTAACATTAATTAAGAGAAACACTTATGTCACAATTTTTCTAAACCTTTCTTCAAATTCCCATCAATACAAGTTGGTGAAAATGACTTCCGTTCAAATTACCATATATATTTATAATTAAGAAACTTTGATTTTACTTTAAGGAACTTGGCCAGTTTCTGAATAAAAAACTTCAATTCATGCCAATATTTCGATTTTTTATTATCTTGCCTGGGCTGGAATATAGTTTTGTTTATTAACATTTTCACTGTGTGTTTTGAAATACGCTATATTAGTGTACAGTTCCAAAAATTTCTAGGTTATAACCTTTCCTTATAATTTAACTGCCTCCAACAAGCGACCGCGCCCGTCTTTTTTACAATTAGAGGAATGAAGTAATCAAGTTAGGAATTAAAGACGACATATTCTTGCAGGAAATTAAGTTTTTAACCCATTTTATTGTTTCACATAATTTTTTGAGTTGGACCAGCGTTTGTGAAGAAAGAACAAAAACCATTAAAAATTACTGTATTCCTCATGTCCTCTTAACGTAGTGAAGCGGTGTATTTATATTGTCTTTAGGAAGAACCTGAATAATAAAAGATTAATGCTCAGGCAGTAGCTAACTATATTACCTTGGAAAAGTGTTTTCTGGAAGGTAAATTTACGAAAATAGATATACAGGGTTCGTATATCCAAGAAATGTAACAATAAACCGTAACTAAGTAATAGTTTAAAGTTTTAAATGTTACTTAATTTTATTTTCTTCTTACCAAAAAAGTCGGGGCGTATTGTGTAAGTGTAACAGTGGAACTACTTGCAAGTGATCTTGAATGATAAAATCCTATCCATATTTCAATATGTATATATATACAGGGTTTCCCAAGTTCCCGTGCCACCCCCCTTTAAATCGCCAATTTTATTAATAAAAGGCTGAGACTTAGCGTGCTATAATTGTAACCCCTGAAGAATCTTCTCAGTCTATATTCTACCTCGTAACCTTCTCCAGCGACCATAAGTTTGGAATTTCCAATAGAATACTATTCTTTTTATGACGGATTCTTGTAGAAAATCAAATTCTAAAACGAGTTTATATATGTGAATTTTTCGATTTGACTCATCTTTAGCCGTAAAATGCAAAAACCTTTATTTCAGAAATGGCTCATTTTATTGAAAAATAACATAAAAGTTGTAGTGGGGGCTCAAGTTAGCCATATGAGTTAAAGCGTTGACCTTAATCTCACGTGGTAAATCTTGTGTGGCGAGTTCGATTTCCACCTGGGCAGAGGAATTTATTTAGTGTTGGAGTTCATTAAATAAAATCCTTAGTCCCACCCGGGCTAGAAAAGGGTGTTAAACTGTAGATAACCCATCCCAATTAGCCTTAGTTACAAAAAGTGGACGTTAATAAATATTTTTTTTAAAAGTTGTAGCCAACTAAATTATCCTTGAAACAAGTCTACAGAAAAAGGAATGTATTCTGGAAAAAAAAATGAAATAAAACGAAATAACTCAAAAGTATTCTTGAATGAATCCAAAAAAATTTACTTAAAAAAAGCACATCAACATAACAAAAAACGTTCTTAGAATTCATTTATTTTAGACTAATTACGTATTATTTACAAGTGTTGGAAATTGCCCCCTTCCTCATTTATGCATTTCAAAAGACGGCATCTGAAATCTCTTTTGGCACTGTGTATTTCTGCTACTGAAATTAAATTTATCGCCAATCTGATTTCATTTTTCATGTCTTCAATATTCTGCGGCTGTTCCTTTGACCTTTGACCCTCCCCCATAGAAAATAATCCCTTTCTGTCAGATCTGGTGATCTGGAAGGTCTCTGAAGTCTATAATACTAACGAAAAAATTGTATGTGTGTATCGATGAGCATTTGGAGAAATGTTATAAAAAATCGCGTTATTAGTACTGCCTCAATAAAAAACCAAGATACAAAATCTCTGTACTACATTCAACGGGTTTCAATGATTATGCCTTGCACATAAAGCGCTCGCTAGTGTACTCGACAGCCACTATTGACGGCATCCACTAACAGAATCGACAATTGAAAATATCTTCGTTTCACTACATCTGATCGAAGCCTATTATACTCTTTATATGACTGAGAAGAAGTTTAGGTCATTTTATCCTAAATAATAAAATATCTGTGATCCACGATAAGTATAGTGTGCTTCACCAAGGGAAAATAGATTTAAAATTTTTAAGTTCTGAAAATAATAATGAAAAGTACAAGCTTTGAGGAACTGAGATTGATACTCACAATGATGGGCAATTCAGATAGCTGGTAGACAGTTAAAAGGCAAACTATCTTTAAAACAACAAGATATCATTTCATAATCAAACTTGTCGGGTTATTTTTATCTTGTAACTAACTATATTTATGATTAAACATTGTTTAATTCTGATAAGAATTACCTGGGGGAGTTAAAATCTGGCGTCTGCATTTCAGACGTTCAACCCACCTTACGAGGTCCATTCTTGTGAGAGGTTTTTTTTCAGCTTTCACCTCAAATTAGTAACAATCAAGAGTTGAAGTGTGTGTGTTATGGTAATCAGCCTTAACCAATTTAATCTAAAACCTATATAAAAAGGATTAGCTGTTGTTGACAAATTACCACATTTGTTAAGGTTATACAATCATAAGTTTTTATTCTCCTGCTAGGTTTTTAGTTTAATATTTAGTTAGGAAAATAGCTATACTCTCAGCGTTGGAGGGAGAAATGTGAGACCTGAAGATCATTTATATTGCCTTAAATTTTATTGGTCTCAGTTTTAAATTTCATTGGTCTCAGTAAGGTGGAAATAATTGTCCTATTTACAACTATGCATGTCAAAGTTTTAGTTATTTTGTTACTATTAAGAAAACTTAAATCATCATCGGCCAAGTGTTGAGTATAAATGCACTGTAAGTGTCTGGTTTATTGTCCAGCTGCTTTTGCAAAGAACCACGCATTTTTTCATAATTTTTTTTTCAAGCATAATATCATCATAATGAATTAAAGAAATATATAAAAGTGAAAATAAGTATAGATTTTCGTTACATTACATGAGAGAGAGAGAGAGAGAGAGAGAGAGAGAGAGAGAGAGAGAGAGAGTTTTACAACCTCATTTTCGTCATTTCCTGAGTAGGATGGATGGAGATTTGAAGAATGTTTTCGAAAATCTCATCATATATAATTGAGTATAACCTCAATAGCTGATTTTTCTCAAGGGAAAACTGCTAAAATGTGTTTATCTGACATTGTAACGACCAGCTCACCAAGTGTATAAAATAAATAATATAACAAAAATTCAGAAAATGTATTATAGAAAGAAATATTAGTATTTCCAGATGCCTTAACGAATTTTATGAAGGGGAGAAAAAATTAATACAAATACGAATTCAGTGATGACCACGTTTTTTGGACTAATAGTTTAGAATATCTAATACACTGCTGATATGGAGCAATTTTGCTAGTATATGTAAGTAATAAATTTAAAAAATGTAAAAGTGAACATAGTGAAGATTTTCCGTAATATGCCACGTTATAATTTTTGTATTAATATTATCAATTGAGAAAAAATTAAATGCACATTTAATATTGTTGGAGCTTATACGACACAAATAAATATTGGCTAGGGGACGGAGTGGAACAGACTAATGTTCAGAGGGGAAAAACCACAAAAAAATGCTAAGCAGAAAACTGTCTTCAATGTTATCATTTGTAAATATGTGTTTCAACATGTTTGCTTAACTATCTGGATTCAGTTTTAGAAAGCTATATTGACTACTTTGCCGTGGAGAGTCGTTATGAATACAAAAAGAATCTTTACTTATAAATCAGCTCCTTTTTATATTAGTGAAATTGAGAAAATGTGCGTTACCAATATTGTTATCTAAATCCAGGATAGTTATGGAAAAAAAAAACACAAATTTTGAGAATATTATAATTATAAAGAAGTATAACTAATTTTGACATCGACCTTTTCATTGACTTTTGACGGAGTATTTTATTGTGTAGAGAAGTTATAATTACTAGAGTGTCTCTCGGATACCTAGCGAACTTACTAAATTAACTTGGGGGTGGTTTTCTCTGAAGCTAAACCCAGTATGGCCGGCACTGAAAAAATTAATTCCTTCCATTTTTCATTTCCATGAAATGGAAATCCGCAACGCTTGTTTTTAAACACAGTCAACTTCCATTAAAACAATGGAATGACAGATGAACAAAAAAAATACAGGTAGATATTTATACACATTTTTAATTAATATAGGACAAAGGGAAATGTTAAAATTAATTAATAACAGAATAAGTCAAGCACTGACCATGGGCTGACTAGAAGCTGTTTACGTAGGTTTAAAATGATTGAAAACGTCCAGTGCATATGTGAAGGATGAACAGAACAGACATCCGGCCACATAATATTTGATTGTATACTATTGGAAAGACTAAGATTAAAACTAATTAAAAGAATAATGCTTAGTGGACATAATTGATCCGTTGCTTTGTTTTTTCTAATGATTTTATTTAATTTATAGATGACATAAATCTTAAAATATTATGAGGGCAAATTTGGTAAAAAAAAAAATAAATAAATAAAGGACATGTAATCTCTTAATTTACATAACTTGGTGAAAGCATCATGTATCCCAATTATATTTTCTTTTCTTTATCATTAATTTGTTTTTGTTTTGTTGGTTATTTATTCAATTTTTTTCTCTCATTATTAAAAACATTTTTCTTATATTTTAATTATTATTTTTTAAAATAATTTTATATTTACATAAGGCAGATGTTTTTATAAAACATTATTGTGTATTTAATTCAACAAATTATATAAAATTATTCACTCTACAGTACGCAGTGTCGAAAAATGAAAAGTACAAGCGGCGAGAATTACTTAAATATTCTCCTTTATTTCAATGATTCTGAACTGAGGGGGGGGGGGAAACAGTTAACATTCCATTATTTTTTAAATCGATCTTAAGATTATTGCAAGCCTCTTCAATGAGATTTTCTAAATAAAAGTAAGTCTTACTACCCGTAAATGACGAATTTTCTCAACATGTAAGGACATTTGAATCATATCCAATTTTTTCCAGAACCCTTGTACTAAATGCTAAAAACGTTTTCATAGTTACGTAAAAGAAAAAAAAAAACTTCAAGAAGGCAAATTATGAGATTGGAGCGTTCGTGCGTCAAAGATATGGGTGCGTGGTGTTTACTTACTCGACACGACGTTACCCGGCATAAAAGGATTAAAAGTTAGTCTGTAAATATTTAAAAAATGTAGAAAAATTTACTTACATTGATTTATAGTGACCTTTGATTTAATTAAGGAAATAATATAGGACTATAGGCTAGCAAATAAAGTCTTGAATAATTGCATTGTGACATTACAATGAACTGTGAGCATTACTCAGTATCTCCCTGTCCAATGGAAAAGTCTGCCTTATAATAATTTATATTCAATTGATAAATAAATATGTACAATGAAAAAATAGAAAATAACTCGTAACCGCAACGCTTCATTACGGGTTTGCAGTTCTCCAACAGTTCCGCAGTCTAATCTTAAGCAGATGAAACTCAGGCAACTGAGAGTGAGGTAGGGAAAGTCTGGGATATCAGTAAATTTCTAACTAGTTTGAGGTTTGCGACTTTGTTTATTTTGTATTTCTTAATTTATAAATGACGAATAACTAAATCAATATTCACAAATACTGGTTTGTTGTTTCTGTAATACAATGTCACCTAAACCCGTAACACCAGAACCTATAAAAGCCACAAGACTCCATGAAATGAGCTTTTAAACTCTGAAGCCTGTAACACTGAACTCATTTGCTATTAACCTTTAAACACCTAACATAAAAAGTCCGTCACGCAGGAACTTCTAATACCAAGAAGATTTCACCACCACATTTCACATAGCTCACCAGCTATTCTCCTATAACTCCCGTTATAGGAAGCCTATTTAAACAGGAATCGAAATACCAGATGGATATTATATGTTCAGTGACTCAGTACTCAAAGTGAAAATCGCATTAATAGGACTGGGGGTTAACCGAGACTAATTACTAAAAATTTCAAACATCATAGTTAACGTTTGAGATCCAGAAGAAATTCATTGACCAACATTTTTTACCAGATTTCCCTTAAGGGAAATCAGCTATTGAGTTTGTACTCATAACGCGATTTTCGAAATTTTTCTTCAAATGTCCATCGATCCTACCCAGGAGATGACGAAAATGATGTCCGTTCAAAACTGTGTATATATATCTTTATATATATATATATATATATATATATATATATATATATATATTTGTCTGTTACCGCTCTAGCGGTCGCAATTATTATTTAATCGTTACCAAACTCGATATTTAGTCGTTTTATGTAAAACGAAGAAAGATCAAGTTCGTTAACGGATGAAATCGGACCAGTGGGAGGGGGGGTTTAAAGGAGAGGTTTTTTGAAAATTCGAAATATCTCCGTTACCTTACGTCGGATCAAAAAATTGTATAAAACCAATCGTATTGCAAATTAAATGTACTATAAATATTGTTCTATACATTTATTCTCTATCTTCAATATTAACCGAGATATTTGCATTTTTATTAAATGTGGGCCGATAATGAACGTTTCAGGCCAAAAGCTAGGTCGGCCCTAACTGTTCGGCTCTCGTATAGAGATATTGTAAAACTTCACGTGGGAAATCTGCTTAGTTTACGCAGCCCCTGCGTGACGGACTTTTTTAAATTAGAATTTTCTCATCTGATTCAAGTGATTTTCTGATAACGACCAAGTGATTCAATTATTCCCACCTCTAAACACCTCCCCCCTTCTCGCAAGGACGATATCAGCCATTACTTAATATAATCATTATTTTCCTTGAATCGGTTAAATATTGAGTGTGGTGTTGATCTAATAATAATCATGTAATTTAATACGTAAAACCTTAAGCGAGAACGTCAAATCTGAAATATTTGGACAGTAAAAGTTCAATAAAAATAATATTTGGTATTTGGCCCTGGAATAAAGCGGTTCATGGTATAACAGTTTATTATTAATATGACATGAGTAGGAGTGGGGGTTTCGTAAAGGCTGAAAACTAAAAAATGTAAATATCTAGGTTAGTTTTCAAGGTAGTGAATGTACTCAACAATATCTGTAGGCCATTCAATTTGCAATATGATCGGTTCAATAAACGTTTTCTATCCGACGTGTATTAACGGAGATATTTCGTAATTTTCGAAATCCCCCTTCTAAACCCCCTCCACTCTCACTTGTCCAATTTCAGTCGCTAACGAACTTAGTCTTTAGTTTTACAGAAGACGTTTAAATATCGAGTTTGGTAACGATCAAACTATAATTGCGACTATTACACCATTAACAGACTTGTTTATATATATAGTTTTGCACCATCATTTTCATCATCTCGATCGTTGGACAATTGAAGAAAGTTTTCGAAAATCGCGTTGTGAGTACAACCCCAATATCTGATTTCTAGAAGGTTTATCTAATAGTGAGCTCACCAAGATAATAAAATAAAAACTATATCGAAAGTGTTGATCAGCAACCTCGTATGTCAAAAAAAAAAAAAAAAAAAAAGATAAATCCTTATTTTTGCAGATTTACATTAATTTACTGTTCTTGATGTTCTGTTTCAAGGCTATAATCAAAGTTATTTTATATTATTCGCCAGTACTTTCAAGTAATTGGATGTAATCTATCAATATTTTCATTTACTGAATGATTTAATCAGTTTTTTTTTATGTCTTCTGTAAAAGTGATTTTTTTGATATACCAGGTTGGTGATCAACATTGTCGATACATAAAAAAATGTATTATAGAAGTAAATATTTTGCAACGATTTTTATGAAATCTAGTGGTAAATTTGAATCCAATAAAATTAGTATTGGACGCCGTGAATATTTTTAGGCACACGTTATTATTACACAGTCAAATCAGCCCACGATGGAGATATTTCTTGTTCTGAAAAGAATAAAATTAACTTATTTTCATATATGTAGTCGATATGATGCATTGGGCTAATAATGTGAAAGACTCTTCCATTACCATATATTACATTACATCTTATTACGTTTGATTGATGACTTTGTGTCTAGCAAAGAGCGATAATAGAACACCTCCTACCCAGTTGCCATCTGGCCAGTGCTTGTAGTACACAAGTCTGTCATCAGTCATATTTTTGATTATGTTTATCTGCTTGTTCTGGCAGATATTTGTGATGCGATAAGCCCCGAGGACTGTTAGAAGCTATTACTCGCAATAGCAATCATTTTTTTTGTTTACTGCGTAAAAATCCATTATAATTTCTAAATTCTATTTATGTTTCTAAAAAAATAAGACTTAGTTTTAATTGTTTAAAGGAAATGAAAAATTGTAACCTTTATATACAATTTATATTAAATGAAGAGGAAATGGCGGAAGGCCAATACATGAAAAGTCCGTCACGCAGGGGCTGCGTAAACTAAGCAGATTTCCCAGGTGAAGTTTTACAATAGAGAAATCCGCATACTGCTAACACTTAACACCTTGTTTGTATTCTTGAGTATTGTCTATTGCGTGCCTTTTGCATCAGGTATTGTGTGTAATTTCATATATATTCGTTTGAGTTCTTTATCGTAGCATTCGGCGAGATGAGATCAACGTGGGAAGCCCGCTTAGTGTACGCAGTACCTGCATGACGCACTTTTCTTTTAATTTGAATATTACTTTCATTGAGTTCTTGATAGTGAATGTGTTTTTTTCTGGATTTCAGTGCCCTACAGTATCTGATTAGCTAGCTCGTTCGTAGGTGCAGGCTTGTGATAGTTTTTGCTTAAGGCAATTAAAGTGTGGTGTTTATGATTATGACACAATTTTTTAAAAGTGTCTTTAAGTATCCTGCTGGAACGACACGCTGTTAATGTCCACTTAAATTCGATTCCCAATTTCTTTCGTGATAAAAAGTCCAAGTTGGACATGAGCTATTCCGTGACACAGTTACTCATAGTAAGAAAGTCCGTCATGCAGGGGCAGCGTAAAATAAGCAGATTTCCGACGTGAAGTTTTACAATAGAGAAATCCGCATACTGCTAACACATAAAACCACCGTGAGTAAATACAAACGGTAATGATAAATCGTTAAGTTAATTTTAATAAGCTCCCAACGGAAACGGCTTATGAATTGTAAACAAATAGGTCTGCCAACCACTGAGAGCTGAACAGATAGACACATTCTACACCGAAAAAAAAAACAATTACTGATATACTCGTACATCTGAATATAACACATTAACTTTATTGCAAACTATTTGCTATGTCTAGTACTGCAATTTATAATGAATCAGAATAATTTATATTTTAATAACTAAAACTATAGAAGTCCAAGAAATAAAGAAGGGGAGGGGGTATCAACAGAACGTATTTGCATATATCTCACAAAGAAAAAGGTTAGAAGACAAGAACGGTTCGGTTACACGAGCGCCGACCTGCGGAAACGGCCGAACTAATCCGGAAACTTCCGACAATACCCGCAAGCACCCTTAATAAAAATGCAAATATCTCAGTTAATATTCAAGATAGAGAATAACTGTATATGACCATATTTATAGTACATTCAATTTCCAATAAGAATGATTCTATACAATTTTTCGATCCGACGTACAGTAACGGAGATATTTCGAAAATCCCCCTCTAAACCCCCCTCCCATTGGTCCGATTTCAGCCATTAACGATCTTGATCTTTATTTTTACATAAAACGTTTAAATATCGAGTTTGTTAACAATCAAGCAAAAATTGAGACCGCTAGAGCGTGAACCGACAAATATATATATCTCTATATATATATTTATATATATATATCTATATATATATATATATATATATATATATAATTTTGAACGGACCTCATTTTCGTCATCTCCTGGGTATGACCGATAGACATTTGAAGAAAATTATTGAAAATCGCGTCATGAGTACGACCTCAAAAGCTGATTTCCCTTAAGGGAAATCGGCTAAAATGCGAAGGCGAAAGGCTCGGGAAAAAGGCCTAGTAGAAAAAGTGGACATGTACTGCCTCATAAGTATGGTGGCCTCAGAAGTATCTTCTGCTTCAAGATTGCTTTATTTCGTATAGTATTTATATCGGAAGCAGTCACATCCCCCTACCAATGAGCCTACCCTGACCTTCCTCACGCGGTTCCCAAAGCTAGCTGCTCCCGTATTATTTATATTCGAGATTCACAACCTCATTAACCTACACTCTCCAATGAGTCTGCTTTGACCTCTCCAAAATTGTTTTCATATCTATCTGCCAAAGTCATAATTAGTTCTCCAAACCCCACTCTTACCAGGGATCACTAACTCTCCTCCAACACTATCCACCAGTTATATTAGCAGATTTCCCATAAGGTAAATCAGCTATTGAGGTCGTACTCATGTCGCGATTTTCGAAATCTTTCTTCTTTTGGAGATGACGAAAATGAGGTCCGTTCAAAATTATATATATATATATATATATATATATATATATATATATATATATATATATATTATATATTATATCCATATATAATATTGAAGGACCTCATTTTCGTCATTTTCTGTGTATGATCGATAGACATTTGAAGAAAAGTTTTGAAAATCGAGTCATGAGTACGACCTCAATAGCTGATTTCCCTTGAGGGAAATCTGCTAATATAACTGGTGGATACTGTTGGAGGAGAGTTAGTGATCCCTGGTACGAGGGGGGAGTGGAGAACTAATTATGACTTTGGCAGATACATTTGAAAACACTTTTGGAGAGGTCAAAGCAGACTCATTGGAGAGTGTAGGTTAATGAGGTTGTGACTCTCGAGTATAAATAATACGGGAGCAGCTAGCTTTGGGAACCGCTTGAGGAAGGTCAGGGAAGGCTCATTGGTAGGGAGGATGTGTCTGCTTCCGATATAAATACTATGCTCCTAGACTAGTGCAACATTTATACGCTGTACCTCAAAAGCTGATTTCCCTTAAGGGAAATCGGCTAAAATGCGAAGGCAAAAGGCTTGGGAAAAAGGCCTAGTAGAACAAGTGGACATGTACTGCCTCATAAGTATGGTGGCCTCAGAAGTATCTTCTGCTTCAAGATTGGGTTATTTCGAAAAACTAACTCATCAATATCAAATAGATTTAGAATTCAATTTTCTATCATAATCCGTCAGAATTCCTTTCTATTGGAAATTTCAGAGCTAGGATCGGAAGACTTGAGAAAGTTGAAAAGTCAGGTGTAATTTCAGAAAAGAAATCATTTCGTTCAGCCCCCTCCTAATTTAATTTCCCAATTCTAAAAATTGCTGGGAAAAAATTGCCCGTCAATCGATTCTTGAGCGTCCAGTATAAGTAATGTGCAGCTAGCATTTGCTTTACACAATTTTAATTAATGGAATATATTTGGCCATTTCAAGTAGTAATAAATAGGAAGTATAGATAATTAAAGTGAAGGAGATTACTATATTAATTAGATTTCTTTTTGAGGTTATTAGTGGGACTATTTATTTCAAAGCAATTTTGATAAATGTTATCACACTTATTGATTACTGAAAAAGGTACTCCCACGTTTTTTTAAGGTAGAAATCCACTCATAACTTTACACCAAGTAGAGTTGATGACCCATAAGGATCCATCAAAAATATAATATCCATCCAAAAATTTCTTTCAATAAATCTATCAAATCTATTGTTGAATTTTACACTGATGGCAGCCGAGATGGAGAAAAAGTTGGCTGTGCATTTGCAGTTTTCAAGAGTGAAGATTTGGTCGACATTCAAAAATTCAAATTAGGTCGACATTGCCCAAATGACCAAGCCGAGAAATTGGATATTCTCATAAGCCTACATTATATACAATCAAACAAAATTCAAAGAAAATACAATTAACAGAGATAGTAAAATTAAACTGCAGTTACTAAATAACTATTCAATTCACTAACCTCTCACTGAACCAATTCAACATGCATTAAATTTACTCTATTAATAACAATTTGACATCAATTTTGTATGGATTCGTGGATATTCTGGAATTTTGGAAAATGGAGTTGCTGATAAAGAAGCAGCAAAGTCAGATTCTAAATCTTCCGGAATTACAGAATGTTACACAAAAATACTGAAGATACTGATTAAATATTTACTACACACAGACAGCATAAAGAAATAGCAACAGCATTGGACAGTGCCAAATAAAGGACAACATTTCCGATATTTCAGAATATATGAATACCAAAGATACACCTACTGACTTTTACAGAACACAATTATTAACTGGACATGGCTCGATTAAAGCGTACCTGAACAGATTTAAACTGACTAATAACCCATTATGCCTCTCTGATTTTACTACTGAACAGACTTACACTCATCTCTTATATGACTGTACACTGCTTTCAAACGAAAGGTACCTTTTAAAAGAAACAGCAATGAAACTAACAAACCGATGGCCTGTTGAGGATAGAACTTTATACCATAACTGCAGTAAAGCACTTAGGAAATTAGCAGAAGTGTTATACCAGAAAATAAGTTATTGAAATAGCTATTATGGGTAAATTAATAATATAGTATTATTAAAAATTCCATTTTACTTTTCATCATTTAATGTTTTAGCTGATTTCCCTTAAGGGAAATCATCTATTGAGGTCGTACTCATGACGCGATTTTCGAAAAATTTCTTCAAATGTCCATCGATCCTACCAAGGAGATGACGAAAATGAGGTCCGTTCAAAATTATATATATATATATATATATATATATATATATATATATATATATATATATATATATATATTTGTCTTTTAACGCTCTCGCGGCCGCAATTTTTGTTTGATCGTTACCAAACTCGAAAGTTAATCGTTTTATGTAAAAAGAAAGATCAAGTTCGTTAATGGCAGAAATCGGACAAGTGGGAGGGGGGATTTAGAGGGGGGATTTCTGATAATTCGAAATATCTCCGTTATTATGTGTCGGATCGAAAAATTGTATAGGACCAATCTTATTGCAAATTAAATTTACTATAAATATTGTTCTATACATTTATTCTGTATCTTGACTATTATTCGAGATATTTGCATTTGGATTGTGTGTATGGTCGGCATGAGTCGGCTATGTTCGGGACTTTCCGCCGAGAGCTAGGGCGGCCGTTTCCGTAACTGTTCGTCCCTCGTGAATAGGTTTAGAGATTCCTTACTACTACTGTTGTTAGTAGGCAGATTTCTCTATTGTAAAACTTCACGTGGGAAATCTGCTTAGTATACGCAGCCACTGCGTGACGGACTTTTGTCCAATAATGCTCTAATTTATATATTAGGGGTTAAGATTAATTATTTATATTTATATCTTTTAAAAAAACAAAAATTGTATATATTGTTTAAAATTTGTTATTAATCTTCAAATACATGTAATGTACTATATTGCACGGGTCATGTAGGAAACAAACTCCCTCTCTGAAGGGTTACTTCATTGGAGAAATAACTAAAAAATAATATAGAATGTTTTTGAAAATTTTGATTGTTAAATTAACCTATTTTATTTATTAAATCTCAACGAAATTGCCCATGACATACTTACTAACTCCATTTAGCATTGATAGCTTTGTTTACATTTCATTAGTAGTCTTATTATTTAATAAAGGCATTAATGTATTTTTTAGTATTGGTGAAAGTTACATTAAAACGTAGTAAGCTTAGCTGAATTTAATTCTAATTTCTGGCTCACCATTAATTTTGTGAATATATATAAATTACCGAAAATTGTGAAAAGTTAAATGTAATTATATATACCAGGCGACTATATTGATGCAAAATGCATTCGATTGTTATACATGATTTTTTTTTTTTAATATTCGTTTTATTGACTCAAACCTTCTTTCAAGTACAGATATAATATGTTGGGATTCAGGGAAGGGAAAGAGTTAGGGTGTCCGGAAGTTGAATGAGGGAATTCTCCAAGCCTAATTCCCAGTGGGAACCCTAGAAAAGTAAGTTAGACCTATATAGTTGGCAAGCCCTATATCCGATCATTTTCCAAAAGTCTGTTCTACTTTAACTTAGTTTTTTTAACCAGGTACTTATGAGATGTTCGAACTATCTCTTCAATGTTCATCTATCCTACCCAGGAGGAAATGAGGTCCGTTAAAAATCTCTCTCTCTCTCTCTCTCTCTCTCTCTCTCTCTCACACACACACACACAACACACACACACACACACACACACACACACACACACACACACACACATATATATATATATATATATATATATATATATATATATATATATATAACGCTCTAGTGGTTCCAATTTCTGTTTCCTTACCAAACTCGATATTTAAACGTCCTATGTAAAACTAAAGACCATGGCCGAAATTGGGCCAGTAGAGGGGAGGTGGGTTTTGAAGAGGGGGATTATGAAACTGCTAAATATCTCCGTTATATGTCGGATCGAACATGTTGATAGAATCCATCATATTAAAAATTTAATGGATATAGATATTGTTTAGTACATTTTTTCTCAATTCTTTTTTCAATTTTTTAGTTTTCAGCTTTCAGTAAACCCCCACTCCTACTCATGACATATTAACAATAAGCTGTTATATCATGAACCATTGAATTCCAGGCTTAAATACCAGATATTGTTTTCATTGAACTTTTACTGTCCAAATAGTTTAGGCGTGACATTCTCGCTTAAAAGTTACGTATTAAACTACAAGATTTTTATTATATGTACACTACACTCAATTTGTAACTAGTTCAAGAGCTATAATGATTTGATCGTTGCCAAATTCCTTATTTAAACGTCTTGAGTATAACTAAAGACCAAGTTCGTTAATGGCCGAAATTGGACCAGTGAGAGGGAAGGGAGAGTTTAGAAGGGGGGGGGAATTTGGAAAATTCCATATATCTACGTTATTATCATACGTCAGATCGAAAAATTATATATTATAAAATATAATGTTATTGGACATTTAAAACCCTTTAATGTTCTTAAAAGCTACATGACTATGGTCATTTGTACTATTCAAGCAACATTACTTACAAGGAGGGCTCTCTTATCTGATTTTCTTGTTGAAAATAGTAATGGTTTTGAGTTTATTCTCCGAGTAATATTGAAAAACATTGTTGTCACCCAGAACCTCCGTAGGCTAAGTGGTTTTCCCACTTGAAGGAATGAGACACAATGATTTGATCTCAGATTCTATTCTCTATTTTTCTATACTGAGAACACTATCTAAATAGGAATTTTGGAAATTTGACATGAGTTCTTAGCCATACAATTACTTTAAGTGAAAATCGCATGAATAGGGTTAGGGGTTAATTAAAGGCAGAAAAAAACACTCCCTTAGTATTCTAGTTAAAGAGAAAAAAAATGTACAAAGCAATTGTAGAACTTAACTTCATCAACTAGACTGAGTATATAACATTTTCGATTTGACTCATAACAACGGAGATATTTGCAGTATTTATATATTACGCTATTTCTAACCCCACTCTCTTCCTGATATGATGGAAAGTAATAAATCTTGTTTCAATCTTAATTTTCAATAAATGTTGTTTTATATATATTTTTCTCTATCTTGAATATTATCTGAGATATTTGCTTTTTTTAATTTTCAGTCTGCAGTAAACCCTTACCTAGTCATCACACGTTAACAATAAGCCAATATATCAAAAAACCTATATGGGACCTGCACGATGTGAGATACTTCGTGTTATAACGCCAACAATTTAGCTTATACATTCTGGATTTGAAAATATTTATTTGTTCAGCAACATACTCGGTATTTAACAATAAAGTTCAACTATAAGGATGATATTCCTCAATGACTGAAATCATCCAGGAAATAGGGAGGGTCAAAAGGGGGGGGGGGTAATTCGAAATATCTTTATTCTTACAAGTCGGGTCGAACAAGTTGCATCTTGTTCAACTATCCACAATTGTTGTTTTATAGATTCTTTCGTAACGCAAATATTAAGTTAGTTATTCGAACTATGTTATTTTCAGCCTTCACTGAACCCCCACTTCTACTCATCAGATTTTTATTTCGAAGTATCTCTATTCTTATGTATCGAAATTCGAAATATCTTTATTCTTATTGGTCTGGTCGAAAAAGTTATAGAGCTAATCTTGTTCAACTATTGGTGCTCTACAATTGTTGATTTACAGATTCTTTCGTAACTCAAATATTATGTTAGTTATTCGAACTTTCTTGTTTTCAGACTCCAGTATACCCACACTTCTACTCGTTGGATGTTTACTTAGAAATAGAAAAAATATGATGATATGGGATTATTAGGGTGTCGTAAAAGCATGTAGGAAATCGACTTAGTGTCTTCAGCCCCTGCGTGACAGACTTTTGTGTCTTCTATTAGCTTGGATCCATTTGCCGTAATGTTTCATCTTATATTTTAAGCACTTGATTTACCTTAAGAGAAATCTATTAATAACTTGGTCTACAATTTGTATTAATAATTCACAAAGCTACTTAGCCGGTATCTTTGAACTCCAGTTTGTACTTATTGATCATGGCTGTATAATTAATATTGCCATCTAACAGAATTTCATAAGGGTCTTAAGTCATTAAGTCATAGACATAAGCGTGCTTCACCCGATGAATCGATTTCATTATCTGAAGAATATTAAATAATAAATGCCTAGAGATTTGCGCTTAAAAAAAGCGAACAATCTTTATGTTTATAATAATACTATTAAATTGAACGTGTTTCATGCCTACTTACCACATTTTATGATGCATTAAAATCAATAGGGGTGGACGTTCATCCTAATTACACTGATCACTTCATTGTAAGAACTTTTCAGCAAAAGCACTACGATACAACTTTTTCGGAATATTTTAAATGAATTGGCAATAAAATAAATTATTTACTACACATGTTTTGACGCTTATACGTCAGGAAAGTTGACACGAGTTTCCGATAAACTTTACAAAATTATAATTAGCCTGAATACACCATCTGAAAAAAGAAAAAAAATCAAGTTTATATATTGCTTGATAGTTCTGAAATATATTAAGGCTAGAATTATTTTTTTTGTATATATATCTGCTACAATGCTTAATCGGGACGGCCTATTTATAGGTGTCTCTTTATTTACGTATTTTATTTGATCTACAGAGGACTCCATGAACTTGTCTCGGTGAACAAGAAGTTCTGATATTCATATACTATGTTTCTTTACATAGCCGGTTAACGTAAGGGGTTTTTGCATTGTGGCAACTCACAAAATCATATTTAAATTCGAGAAGAGAGCAATAAGGTTTATATTCAATAGAAAGTTGACTCTTGTTGCCCACACTTTAAGGAGCCAAAAAACATGAATTTTCCTTCTATATATTGTACCAAACAATACTGTTTGCAAAAAAAAATATGAACTTGTTTTACAGTAATAGTATAGCACATAATCATAAAACAAGTTATGAAATATGTTTGAAACTACTCAACCCCAATCATAAATATTTAGAGAAAAATGTATCATTTTCAGGAATAAAACTGTTTTAACACAGATACGTCACACAAGTATGTAAAAAAAAGTTAAAAATGTATGTTCGGGGCTCGGGTTGGCCGTGCGAGTTAGGGCGTTGGTCCTAATGTCGCATGGCAGATCTAGAGTGGCGGGTTCGAATCCCGCCTTGGGCAGTAGAAATTTATTTATTGACGGACTCATTAAATAAACTCCTTGTGCCCACCTTGGCTAGAAAAGGATAGTAACCTGTAGATAACCTGTCCCGATTAGCCTAGTAGCATAAAGTGGACGTAAAAAAAAATGTATGTTCATAATTATATTTCATTTACGAGAACAGACCACGCAAGGAAGAAGGACAGATGGGCATAAAACTGTTACAGTTCCCTTCTACATGAGCCTATCCAACAAAAGAGCTGTCGAGAAGAATGCATGAAAGCCAGCAGTCAAAGCTAGAATTGTTAGAGAGGCGTCCCTCTAGTAGCCTGCATAATCTGGCTAATGGGGATGCGAACCACAACATTAACATGTGACCTACAGTAATAGCGTGTCCACTAAAGAGAAATTCGCTAAATGCAAGAACTATGATTAATCAGAAAAATATAAATAGTTTACAAACGGAAATATTGGGAGTGGTCCAAAATTAACATTTGGCTGGCAAGTGAACGAGGGAGATATAGATTTTAGTGCCCCAAGATCATATAATGTGCAACTATTAAAATATTTTTAGGGCATGATGATATATTTGGACATCGATTATTCACAAGTACTAGGTTACTACTCTCAACATAATTTTTTAAATCAGTATTTATGGATTACCGGTAAGAACAAAGTAAAGTACAAATAAGAAGTTTTATTTAGTAAACAATATTTGATTCTCTAAGACGAAAAAGGTGTATAATTTAATTTATCCCGTCATGAAAAATTCACAGGCTACAGGGAACTAATGGTCAGTTGGCACGACAGAAGAAGTAAACTTGTCTTCTTCTTTGAATGGCCTACTGCCAACTTTTAAGATTATGCAAAACATTTGTACTGGTATTTCTAATTCACTCCCCTACTATAGAGAAAACTAAAGAAAATAAAAAGTACAAAATCAACGTGAATAAAAGTAAAATGTGCAGCTAAATCAGAAAGAGATGGTTCTACTCTGTAAATAGTAGAATAGTTTTAATTGAAATGACAGTTCAGCATTCTGAGATAAAAAATCCAAATAATCGAAGGCTATAAAACATTCGCGAAGAACGAGATGACGTACTATTTTATTTAAACATGATGTTTTATATCTACATTATGTATAAATATGTATACAGACATGCTTTAATGAGAGTATAATGCTTTTGTTTTAATTTTAATTTATCTAGAGAATTTGTAATTGAGCAGCCCCACAAACTGTATAAAAATTTGTACAATAAAGTGATTCTCCCTAACGCACAAATACCAAATGAAACAATTTTTATTTTGGGTGCAAAGCAAAAGAATTTTAAAAAAAATATACACATCCACGCAATTTAGTCGGTGTTTACACTATTCGATTATAAACATCGTCAAGAAATCTTAAATTTAGTTTTAAAGAAATTTCTGTTTTGCTTCTACACAAACGTGCATTACCCCCGATGTAAGTTAAGATAAATAAGAATCTAAATGTGGATTAAAAATGACGAAGAAAAGTTAAAGCTCATTATTAAAAGTCAAAATCATACAGCACAAGAATATTATTCCGCTTTGCGAGCTATTCAAAATTGCTGTAACACTATTTTCCACAGGTAATCATTCGTGGAAAATATAGAACTACACTTGCAACACAACTAGAAGGTTTACAAATATTATATAATAACTACTGCAATTAAATAACGCGTTCCATTAGGATAAATAACTATGAAGTTGTGAAAAGAACTCCTTAGAGACGATGAAGAAGACAGGCATTTTGTATTTTTAACTGAAACTTGTTTGTTCATAGAAATATAGAACCAACTACCGCTAATGTCAATAGTAGATACGGTATATTTTAATAAATAAATAAACTATGAATTTTTCATTTTATTGTAAAAAAAACAATTATAAATTTAATATATGACACAGTAATGACACTACGATTTAATTTAAAATTACATGTGCAACCAAAAAATCATATTTTCAGAAATAATCATTCAATAAAAAAGATAACACAGCGAAAAATAAAATGACTAATAATCATAAATAGATAGATTAAAATTTTTAAGTACTCACGATGTCTATGGAATGTCTTTAAGAGAAAATTAATGAATGAGCACTCTCGGAGTTTGGCGACTACTGAGCGGGAGAAGTTAGGGAAGGAGGTGCGCATGTCAGCACTTGCCACTATCTCCCTCTTATCTCGGCCAGCCTCTCAACCCAGTCCCAAATTGTCATCTGTTCATCTCGAGGATCAACTCCAAAAATTTCAAAATCACACTATAGGTTACATAAAGCCCGACCTTACCCCCACTGGTTGGCTCAATACAGGTTCCAATTGTAACAGCTTCACATGCCTGGAGGCAAAATTTGAATAATCACTTCTTGAATATCTATTGCGAAAAGAAATGCTGTTATAAAATGGCAAGGCAACTGGACTGGCATCAAAAAAGGACGACCTTTATACCATAAATTAAAATTTGACTGACAAACAAACTATTCTATTTCAATCAATTTACCTTTTAACAACCTCTACAACGGAAAGTTTAAAAAAAAAACAGGTCAGCCAACCTCTCAGAGCTGAATAGATAGATTCAAGACCAGAAAGAAAAACAATTCATGAAATATATCTGAATATAGCATATAAATTTTATTCAAACTATTTACTATAGCTAGTGCTGTAATTTATAATGAGTCAGAATAATTTTTATCTCAATCAGTCAAATCTTAGGAATCCAAGAACAAAAGAAGAGGGGAGGTGGTCAACAGAACGTATTTGCATATATCTCACAAAGTTAAAGTTCAATGAAAACAATATTTGGTATTCAACCTTGGAATGAAATGGTCCATATATAACAGCTTATTATTAATATTACAAGAGCAGGAGTGGGAGTTTACTGAAAGCCAAAAACTGTAAAATCCAAATAAACGGGTTAATATTCATGATACAGAAAGTACGTATAGAACAATGTTTAAAGATCATTACATTTTAAATAACATTGGTCCAAACGATTTTTCGATCCGACTTACAGTAACGGAGATGTTACGAATTTTAGAAAATCTCGTCATGATTACGACCTCAATAACTGATCCCCCTTAAAGGAAACCTGCTAAAATGACTCTCGCCCATGTGACAAACTAATTATTCTCACTGTCGTTTGCTGATTAACGCTAGACAAGTTCTTCGAATGAACATACAACATGCTTTTCGGACGAACATTCATTGTTTTCTAAATTTTTAAAAGAACTTGACAAATTTGCTAAGAAAATTATCTTCTCAGAGTTTATCTCATCTCCATTTTCCATGTTGTTATTAATTAATCTCACTGTAATTTTTTTTTAGTAATCCTATTATGCCATTTATCGATTTTTATGGATATTAAATTTAGTTGTTTATTTTAGATTATATTTCCTCCGCCGTTTTCCTTTAACCATATGTTAAGAATTTATAAAGAAATAGAAGAATAGCACAAGAAGAATGCCACTGTACTGTGATAAAGCAATTAAACTGCCCTTTTCAGGGTTACTCGAGAAGGGGGTGGGGAATACTTCCTTCACGAAGTAAAGAAGTATTGTAACCGCGAAAATTCCCGCTTTCCTAGATTTTAATGGAACTATTTCTATGGAACATTTTTTATCCTCCCTGAACAGATTTTGACTAGTTTCGATGTGCAGTCTACGTTTGTAAGAATCTCGGATAATTCAAAAACTGCTTGCCTTAAAATGTTGTTATTTATTAACGCCCACTTTCTGCAACTAAACTAATTAGAACTGGTTGTTTACAGGCCAGCGTCCTTTTCTAGCCAGGATGCAATTAAGGACTTTATTTAATGAGACCGTAAATAAATAAATTCTTATTGCCCTAACTAAATTAGAATCGAACTAACAACTCTATTAGCTAGTGAGATTAAGACCAACGCTGTAACTCCCATGGCTAAGCTGAGCCCCTTTAGAATATTGATATTTCGTGAATGGGATTGTTGTCTAGTTGTGCACCTCTCTTTTTGGTCACTGGGTTCATAAGGGAAGGGCGCAGATAAAAAAGTACCCCCACATTGCTCCGAACCTATTAAAATTAGAATAAAATGTGTATAGAACCATTTTTGTTTATTATAACAAGAACTACATATAAAGATTAATTATATTACGTCTTTCGATCTGACTAAAACTAACGGGGTTATTTTTAATTTTGTATTATACCACTCTCTAATCTCTGCTCTCTCCACCTGGTCCCATTGCACCAATCCATTAATGAGTATGATCACTTGTATTGTATGAAACGGTTATGCTCGAGTATGGCTTTGAACAAATATCATCTTCTAGTTAGACTTGTTGGACATTTGAAACAATTTGTTGAAAATCGCGTCTCAACCTCAATAGCTGATTAGCCGTGAGAGAAATCGGATAAAATCAAGATAGTTAATGGGACCACGATGAGTACGAGTTTCCAAAATGTCCTACAATTTTTCTTCAACTTCCGTAATATCTGAAAAGTACAAGTCCTATTTATTTTTAAATATTCTAGCTCTAGACATAAAAATATTCTTTAACAGTTTTCTACGTTAGAGCTATTTTTTCATTATGCTTGGCATTGCATCACTGACGTATATTTCTATCATCAAGCTAAACATTTTATAAAGTGTCTCCAAAACTGCTTGTATTTGATCGAACAGAAACGCAAAATATCATGTAGTATTAAAATACATTCTACTCTTCCACACCATTGTCATTCGCAATAAACTTTTTAACTTGATGATAGAAATATACGTCAGTGATCCAATGCCAAGCATAATGAAAATATAGCCCTAACGTAGAAAACTGTTAAAGAATATTTTTATGTCTAGAGCTAGAAAATTTGAAATATCTTTATTTATTGTAAAATAAAATAATATCAAATAAATTGGTAAAAATATTAATAAAATATATGCGTTATTGTTTATAATTGTTATATACTTACGTTTTCAATTAATAATATATTTCTTGTATAATATTAAATATTTCCATATACCAATTCAATTTTTGAAAGAAAGCATTCGAATTTTCTTTAAATATATGGAACATGCTCAAAATTAAAAAATAAAAACTTTTTATTTATATATTAATATTAAATAAACGACCTAGAAGGAAAAAATGAAAAAAAAAAATCCAGAAAAAAATAGTCGTTCCCGGCGAGTTTCGATCTCGAGATTACCGGCTACACAAAGGAAACGCTATCCCCTGAGCCTCGAGGGACTCCTCAAAATAGATAACTTGGAAACAACTCAAGACGTTCAGGCAAACTTTAACAATTTTTATAGACGAACGTTTGAGAAGTGCGTAATCTCGCTTTAACAGAATTAGTTTTTCATCAGGTACTAAACACTAAAAAAATTTCGTTCAAACCGGAGGGGGGTGGCCGTGCACTCCCCTTGTAAGCATTCCAAGCCAAGCTTAAATTTCAAGTCTCGTTTACTTTAGATTCCTACAGAGGGGAAAACAGAGAATAGAATATGACTTGACATCGTCTGGGTGCCACTCTGCCAGGTGGGAAATTCGCTTTAAATAGTTAACGCAGCCTCTGCGTGACGGAATTTTATAGTTTTCAACCTACAGCGTATAAATGTTGCATTAGTCTAGGAGCATAGTATTTATATCGGAAGCAGACACATCCTCCCTACCAATGAGCCTACCCTGACCTTCCTCAAGCGGTTCCCAAAGCTAGCTGCTCCCGTATTATTTATACTCGAGATTCACAACCTCATTAACCTACACTCTCCAATGAGTCTGCTTTGACCTCTCCAAAAGTGTTTTCAAATTTATCTGCCAAAGTCATAATTAGTTCTCCACTCCCCCCTCCTACCAGGGATCACTAACTCTCCTCCAACAGTATCCACCAGTTATATTAGCAGATTTCCCTTAAGGGAAATCAGCATTTGAGGTCGTACTCATATCGCGATTTTCGAAAAATTTCTTCAAATGTCCATCGATCCTACCCAGGAGATGACGAAAATGAGGTCCGTTCAAAAGTATATATATATATTTGACTGTCAACTGCTAGCAGTCGCAATTTTTGTTTGATCGTTACGAAACTCGATATTTAACCGTTTTATGTAAGAAGACAGATAAAGTTCGTTAATGGCTGAAATCGGACTAGAGGGAGGGGGGTTTAGAGGTGGGGAATTTCGAAAATTCGAAATATCTCCATTATTATGCTTCGGATCAAAACATGGTATAGAACCAATATTATTGAAAATTTAATGTACTATAAATATTGTTATATACATTTATTCTCTATCTGGAATATTAACCGAGATATTTGCATTTTTATAAAGTCTGTGGTCGGGTATAGTTCGGATTAGGTCGACCGTTTCCGTAAGGGCTCGGCTCAGGTGGAAGCTCCTTCTAACCTTACCTGTCGTTTCTAACCTTACCATTATTTAGTTAATTTTTGTGATTCATGTAAATACGTTCTGTTCATCCGACCCCCCCCCCCCCTTCTTTAGTTCTTGGACTACTAAAATTTCAGTTTTAAAATATAAATTATTCTTACAATTCAGAAGCCGTTTCAGTTGGGAATTTATTTTAATTAACTGAAAGATTTCTCATTACCGTTTGTATTTAATCACGGTGGTGTTGTGTTACCAGTATGCTGATTTCTCTATTGTAAAACTTCACATGGGAAATCTGCTTAGTTTACGCAGCCCCTGCGTGACGGACTTTTTTCTACCAAGCAGGTCTTAACATTATCATGACCAGTGGGTTATCAAATCCCGTTATCAAAGTAACATGTACTCTCTCCCCTCTCCCACCAAGGACAATATCAAAGTATACTATTCCCCCCCGAATTCACTGCCCACTACCACACACTACGAAAATGAGGTCCGTTCAAAAATATATATATATATACTACCACGGTTTTCACGCCCCCTTTCCACTCCAGTTCAGTCGACCACCAGATCTGCCCTGGCCACAATCACAATATTTAGGCATACTCAACTTCCTATCTCCACAAGATCCCGTAACGCCACCAAGAATTTACAGATCTCTAATTTTTCCCTTCAAAACTTGAACAGACAGGATGCGCATTTGTCATATACAAAAATCTGGACTATTTTGATCATAAAAAAATTATAACTTATAATAAAGGTCTCTTGAAAACAATATCTGGTATTTAAGTTTCGAATAATGTGGTTTATTACAGAGCATTCTTTACGCAACATGAGTAGAAATGGGGGTTTGCTGAATGCTGAAAAATGCAAATATCTCGATTAATTTTCAAGATTGAGAATAAATGTTTATAACAATATTTATAGTGCATTTAATTTGCAATAAAATTAGTTTTTTGCGATCCGACATACAGTAATAAAGATATTTTGAATTTTCGAAAATTCCCCACCTTAAACCCCTTTCCCTACTACCGATTTCAGACATTCATGAACTTAAAAAATATATCTAAACTATCATTTATAGATAGAACCATTTAGTCAGAAAATTTGGCTGCTGTTCATCTTAGAAAAGAAAATAGAGATAAATAAACCTATGATAATTGTGACGAGGATCTTAGATATATCAAAAACAGTAATGTATGAGTATCATTATAACATTATGCTCCCCAAGTATGGATCAGAAAAATTACTTTGACATGCACTGACATGGATTCTTTCATGTATATATAAAGTGACTACTGCTAACCTGTATAAAGACTTTATAGAAATGATGGATTATCTTCACACATCTGGCTACCCAACAGATCATCCAGAGGGATGATAAGAGTATTCAGCAACAAAAAAAAACATCTCAGGGAAGATTAAAGATGGTGCAAATGAAAGGTTATCAGCGCTTTTGTAGGAGTCAGAGCAAAAAAATGTATTCTCTTGTTATAGAAAATACAGAAATATTAAATGGAGTAAAAAGAAATTGATTTCGGTATTGAAAAAAATAAATTATCTTTAATTATTATGTTTCATGCTTACAACAGCAGGATATTCTCAGTCATCCAAAAAATGTCATTAGGTCTTAACATCTTATCATCCGTTTACAAGTGATTAACAAAAATCTCGTCACTGAACGACAAGAGATAGATTTTACAAGATATCTACATTAGCACTTGGACTTTATACGATTGAAAAAAAAACAAAACATTGATCGACGGCAGAATATATCATCTGCTCTAGCTCGTACATTCTGAATGAGGAAGGGAAGAATAGACAAACACACACACACACACACACACACACACACACACACACACACACACACACACACACACACACACATATATATATATATATATATATATATATATATATATATATATATATATATATAGGAGGTGAGTCCTTTCTTTTTAATATTCTTATATTTCCATACTAAAGATGGAGCATTTATTTAGTCGAATATTTTTAGTCTACGGTAAACAGGACTTGAAATTTAAGCTGGACATAGCGGTTAGATTAAGTGATATTACAAGAGTAGGAGTGGTGGTTAACTGTAGGGGAACAAATAACTCCTTTAATATCTGTGTTAGAAAAAAAATGTATCAACAACAATTGTAGAACATTAAAGTTTTTACTAGATTGAGCATAAGTAATTTTCGACCCAACTCAAAATAACGAAATATTTTGATTTTATTATTATACACCCCTCTAAACTCTGCCCCTCCGGATCCTATTACAGCTATTATCTTTACATTTACATGAGACGCTCAAATGTCGAGTTCGGTAACGATCAAAGAAAAGTTATGACCTTTCACTTTTCACATTACGTATATGAAGAATAGGAGTGTCAAGAAGCTATAGCGAGGTCAAATAGGCCATTACCTTTCGGTCTTGCTGGTCCGGTATCTGTCTACCCCGTTATTTATGGTGATGGTTCTGGGTCCCGTGCCAAATTAGTATCTTCTTTTTGCAGGTTTAGGTTTAATACTATATTTACTTATTGATTTTGCTCATTACCTTTTCTGCTCATTATGCCTTAGTGGTTCTTTGTGTGGTTCTACCCTGCTTGGTCTCGTCCGATTCCGTTGAATACAGACCTGTCTAGTAATACAATATTATACAGCCCGAGAGGCTGTTGGTGAGTTTAGGACGAATTACTGACGACTCCCCTGAGGCTATGGAGATTGTTGAACATCTTGTAGAAGCTACTGGGATCACGACTGGCTCGTCTGCTTTGTTTAAAAAGTTGCGCATAAACAATGATTAGGTTGCTATTAAAGTTATTACAGATGAATGCATGTGTTTATTACAGATGATTGCATGTTTGTACAGGATTTATCATGTAACCTTGTTCACCCTAACAGCGAAGTCAACGGATTAATTATTTGCTGGAGCTAGTGAAAGAGTGATAGGGAGGGAGGTGGTGCAGAATGAATACAATAGTGAAGGATGAACTATGTTTTCGTAGAAAATAATGTTAAGTCTTAGTCATCCCAGTCTGATCTTCTAATTCCTCCGCCTATTTATATTTATTTTATTTTCTTAAGAATATTACAGTCTGCGTTTAACAGTTGAAGTCCTTACTGTTGGTCCGGGTGATCCAAGTCCTGCGATTCGTAGGTACTTAATTTATGGTCCTACGGAATATTTCCTTTTTCGCCATGATGTTATCAATATCCAAGGAAATAAGGTAATTCTACAACTCGTCATGTTTTAAATGACTGCTAAAACAGGTGCTACATTTCTTGAAGGTCCTGGGTCTCCTTCTCCACCGTTCCGGTTCCCTACCTCCACAAGTCTTGTTCCTCGTCATTAAGCCATCTTTGTCTTGGCCTGCTTCTTTTCTTATTTCCTCCTAGTATACATATATCGGATGCTATAACACCTTCCTAGGAATACTGGTGGGAACCGTTCAAAATGTCTCTGCCATCAAAGTCTGTTCTTTTTGATAGCACAGGTAGCGTCAGGTTCGCATTGTAATTGGCAATTGTAAATTGTTAAAAATATTTACAGAATTTCATAAAATTAATCTTTTCAATATGGGCCCAAACTCTAAAACCTCCTTTCTGTTGACCTTTCCTGATTTAACTCTTTCTCTATGTTTTGTACATAAATTTCAACGAATGGTCCGTCATATTTTGGTTCACCGAGAAAACCATTCTTTTTCATTTATTTACGGGACAGTGGTACAGATCACATTCAAACATAGCCCAGTAATTACAGCAACTAGGAGATGATTATTCACAAGTATGACAATATTCAGGTGATGCCTGGAATATTAGAAAGGAAATTTCACTCTGAGAAATACTGACAGAATGGGCTCACAAAGAACGTCAATTACAGAAGGAAACGCTATTGCTGAGGCGAAAATTCTAGACGGAAGACCTGCCAACAGTTAGAGGATACCTAAAGCTTATAAGATCCAGCAATTCCTTCGATTCTGAGCAATCATTTACATATGAATAATTTTATTTTTCCTCCCAGCACTGCGGCAGATGACAAGACGTATGATATGGAGTCGACACTATTTGACAAGGATACTTAAGATGTTCTACGAAACTTGACTATAGTATTATGGTATGTCGAACAAGACTCCAGGAAAATTGGATCTTTTTCCAAGAGTCCAGTCCTTGTTCATTGAGACTTTGCACCTTTCCCACTCATTAAATTGAAACAGAAAGGCTGCAGGGTTTATAGTGTTTGGAGCAACAAGTTGCCTGAGTTGGCTTAAGGTTTGGTACGTTTTCATTAAGTGTTAAAAAATAATTATAGAATATGTAAAAAACATGTTTGGTTCGTTTTAACGACCATGCCATTATGATCTGTGCCACACTGTTTTTGGAAAAGGCACTAATCAAATATGTTTTACTGAAGTTTTCAAAAAATGAAGGCAATTAAAGCAGACGGTATTCAAAGTAAAAATACTTTAACAACTTCAACATATTCTGCACAGTATAAAAGGTATGTATATGTTTTTTCTAGGCACTTTTTATGAAGTGTGATGAACAATCAGGATTACTTATTGAAATACTCAATATCTTAGACACGTTTTGAAATGTTATATCTGCTTGTGTAAGATGTCTCTATTTAGCTAATGACTGCCTGATATATTATTCTAAGTAGAGTCAATATGCTATACTATGTTTTGTTTGCTGTTATCCCATCTCATTTAAATCTGAATTACTCCACATTACAATTATGTTTTCCCCTTATTACAATAAATGCATTCAAAAATATTTCCTTGACAATGCCCCAACTAAATCTTAGACAATAACTACTGAGCCAATACTTAAAAGATTAAGAACTGATAAGGTTTATATTCTTTATAGAATACATATGTAGTGGAGATTCCCCTAGCTCTGAGTTGGCGGTGTTGATAATCAATAACTATCGATAATCGACAATTACCGATGAGTTGTTCTCAGTGACAGTGTGTGCCACTGTAAGATAAGAGGTCCCGCTGAGCAGCTAAAGAGGTTATTTACTTACGGTAGTGTAGGGCTTAGTGTCTCTCCGTCGTCCTTTGCTGTTCAGCTCGCGTCCGCATTTCTAAGAGACTTCTGTGACTGCCCCAGTAGGGCACACACATATATATATATATATATATATATATATATATATATATATATATATATATTTATTTGAGTGTTGCTGGCTTGAGGGTTCAGTGATATACCTCCTGGCAATTAATTCCAAGGAGGTCCGAGTTAGGCCAAGACGTCAGAGAGTCGTTATTAACTATTATATTTTTTTTTTTGGCCAAAAGAATTAGTGATATTTAATTTTCATTTTTATTATTAGATTATTTTACTTTATTTGTCGATTTTGATTTATTTATTTTTACATTCAAGCAAGATAGTTGATTTTCGTTATAACATGGTTATTTTATTGGGCCTTCCATAGTCAGATTCCCCTTCTACTACAACATCCCCACATTTGGTGACCCCGACGTGATGGACGGAATTGAACAGAAGACTGCACCAGGAGAAATACCCTTGGGAACCCATCAGCAGAAAAACCTCCCTCCTCTTCCCCCTGTACCAGCCTACCAACCCTATGAGGGCTCCGCCCATTTTACAAAACCAACCCGACGTTATATTTTTCTTCAGGCCGATGCCGTATTTACGACGTCTCCTAAAATTAAATTCCAGGCCGTGATTGCTGGACTCAACCCGTAAGTACTGACGCAGGTTGCCGACACCATCACCACTAGTGATGATCCCTACTCCACCCTCAAGTTGAGACTTTTCGAGATCTATGGAGGGTCCTAGTTGTGCAACTAGCCGACACTAACCTGAGGAAGGAGGTCGTTGGGGCGCTCTGGATCGGTAACCTACCGTCCCGGGTAAAGGAGTCCTCGCCGCCACTCACCAAAAGAAGATTGAGGCACTCACTATAGTAACCGACAAGATCTTAGGGGTCGAAAGGTCACCCGAAGTTTATGCGGCAGCGCGAACCCCCACATCGACTGACGAGGTTATCCTTGCAGAATTAAGGAGACTGTGAGAAGAGGTCGCAGACCTTCGCCTTCAGGGCAGGGCACGCAGCCAAGAGCGAACCTCATTTTCAGGCCCGGGAAGACGCTCACAGTACCTTGAAAGGAGTCTATGTTTTTTCCATCACCGGTTCTGACAGAAGGCCAGGAAGTGAACAACGCCCTGCGACTGGAGACCAGATGGACGGACCGGCCAGACTTATCTCGTAGATGATCCCGGGGGCATCTATATCCATCTTACCTCGGAAACCCTGTGTGCACAGATTGTGGGAGTTCGATTCAGTTGAATATCCCTGATTGCCGGTGTCTGCAGCCGATTCTCAAAATTAATGTATCAATACATTATGACTTAATATCACTTTCAACGGATGACACACACTGGATAACATATTATTTTATATAACTACATCCATTTATAATATACTGTTAAGAAAACTACGTACATAAAGGATTGAACATAGATAGTCAGATATTTGGGAAACACGACGGAGATCAAAGAACCTGACAAGAGATTCGAGCTCGTTATCGGCAATACCAGTCCTGTTCTGGACGCGTCTCGGCTTTCCTTTTTGATGTTTTCCGACGAGCGATATAAAGGCCCCGGCCCGCCCGAGTGAGTTAGTCTCAGCTCTCTTCAAGTGATTAACAGTGCGTTCAGTGAACAGTGCGTTTTAGTTGAAGTGCGGTAAAATGTTTTATCTGAAGAACAGTGTTGTGCCGTGACTGTAAAGAACAGTACAGTGCCGTGTTTAAGACAGTGCAGTGCCGTTAACTAAACGAAGAACAGTGGAGTGCCGTGTTTTTGTGAACTTCAGTGATCGTGACTGTGTAATAAGAAGAACAGTGAAGCTATCAGTGGATACTGTGAGTAGTATTTAAGAATAATTAACCAAGTGTGTAGAGCAGTGGCGGCTCGTAGCTAAAATTAGTGGGGTTGCTGCTCCAGAAAATCCAGCACCCCAGGGTCATAACTGCGGGAACGACAGTGCTCTCTCTCCCTTGTGGAGTTTCCAGTCAGTCACCTCGCCGCTGGAACTGTGAAGCACACAGTTCCATACAAAGATTTTTTTTATCTTTTTTCGTAAACTGGGGGATGGTTACTGCGTTAAGGCTTAAGGAATATATATTGTACAAGTGTAAAGAAAGAATTAAAGAAAAAAGCCTCATTATATTAAATGTTATAGATAATATCAAGTTTAATTGGGAGTGCTGCAGTTCCACAGTGCCTATACACGAGCCGCCACTGGTGAAGTGCATTGTTAAATAAATTGTGCAGTGATAAAGACTCTAAAGCTTGTGTGTGTTTAATTTTACAATCCAAAGAACTCTAATAAACAACGATTATTAATGATTTTGTAATAAACGTAACAATACGTATTTCAAACAGCATTTAAAAATATGTAATTTAAAACTGAACAATACATTTATGAAATTGTTCATTTAGTTTTAATCTTATGAATTTTAGATTTTATTCAGTATACCTTCATAATTACTGTATATTTATCTCCCAGTTATCAGCTAATAACATTATAAAGAGAACTATAGTTGTGTCGTATGTTAATCACCGAATGTGAGGTATATTAATAAATCGACCATTAATACAGATTATGAATGTAAAAATTAAACTGATGAAGAAAATACTGTAATATCTCCAAATGCTTACATAAATGAAGCTGAAAAGTTAATCAAAATATATTTAAGTATGAAAAGAATGTGCCGGTAAACAACTTTTGTTTCGTATTACGCATTAAAAATCTCTAATATTATGAATATCGAAATAAAACTATTCTTTGAATCAGTGGCGGCTCGTAGCTAAAATTAGTGGGGGTGCTGCTCCTGAAAATATTTAGCCTTAGCACGCCAGGGTCGGCACTGCGGGAACGACAGTGCTCTCTCTCCCTTGTGGAGCTTCCTGTGGATGAATTCGCACGACACCCAAACACCTCGCTGCTGGAACAATGAAGCTCACAGTTCCATACAAAGATTTTTGTATCTTTTTTCATAAACTGGGAGATGGTAACTGCATTAAGCTTAAGGATTATATATTATACAAGTATAAAGAAAGAATTAAAGAAAAAGGCTCATTATAATAAATGTTATACATAATATCAAGTGGAAATTGGGGGTGCTGCAGTTCCACAGTGCCTATACGCGAGCCGCCACTGCTTTGAATTTCGTAGGAAGAGAATAAATCAATAAATCATCTTACAAAAAGCAGTTTATCAATCAATATTCTAACCCACATAATGGTATTATAACACACATTGATACTTTAATAGAAACAGTTATCGTAATTATAACTACATCCATAGTTTTCTTACTATGTACATTACGTTCATCAAACTAATGTTAGGTGAGGCTAGAGATGCGCTGCTACTTGGAAAGAGTTTGTATCTCTTTCCCTGTGTAACCTTCTCTAGGGTTATATGTTGTTTATTTTTTTCAAAGATGTAGCTTTGTTAGTATTCCCCGAGTTTACTTGAAATGGCTATTAATCTACTCAAAAGTTTATTATATTTTGCGAACTACTGTTTTCAACAATAAGCCGGCATTCAAGCTTTCAGAATAGCTCGAAGGAGACACAGAAATGGGTTTCCATTTATTATTGTTAGACACTGGCTAAGTAGCTTCCTACTAGGAGCTATATTTGCTTCATTTCTGCTGTATTACATTTTCCTTAATCATCATGGTAAATATTCAGCAATATATATTCTTTGTTATTTTTATTTATAGTCATGATTAAAGCCTTGAGTGATTTTGTTGGACTCATAAAATGCTTACAATTGGGCCGACTTTTGTTGTTTTCGGTCTTAGTTGTGCATAACAGATTTGTCATTCAGTGTGGAAAATTAAGCTCAGAATTTTAGTTCTTATTATAGCTATTTTTTTTTTACTTATTTTTTTCCCCAAGGGGTCCATACTTATAGGCATAACCGTTGTTAAAAAGTGATTTACATGTAGCATGAATGCTGACATTCTGTTTTTATTGTTAAGCAAATTGTTTAACTGCTCTATTCTCAATATCATTACAACTAGTCAACTATCAAGAAAACGTATAGTGGCAACTTCGATTCCCGCCTCGGCAATAGGAATTTATTTTGGAACGTACTTATTAAATAAAATTCCTGGTCCTATACTGGCTAGAAAAGGGTGGTAACCTGTAGATAACCCATCCCAACTAGCCATAGTAACACAAAGAGACCATCAATAAATAAAAATAACAACACCTATCCAGTATTGATTGAATTAATTCACCTAAATCTTCCCTTAGGGTCGACTTTGTTTTTAGCTTTAAAGCCCTGTATTAAAATTTTTAAAAGAAATATCACACCTTCTTTAAGTTTTAAAAATGACTTAATTTCAGTTATTACAATATAGAATCCAGTTCTGCTATTTTCCAAAATTATTATTTGAACTTTTTTTCCTATTGCTGATTTATTATATCTCTAAAATGATATTTTTTGGTGTATACTAAAAATTATTAACGACCTCCCTGCTCTATTAGGGCCGCTCCTTTGTTTTAATGTATTGAACCAAATTAATTAATTTAGTTATTTATCAAGGTATGTAATGTAAAACTTCCATCCAAATGCTACTGAGGCTTGCTTATTTATAACACTCCACCCATTTCTAGCCAGGATCTTATTCAATTAGTCTGTAACCAAATAATTAGAACCTACGACAATGTTTTGTCGGGCCCTTAAAATCAAATTGCATCAGTTTATTTTTTAATTTATTTATTCTCTTTTAGTTTAATTTCAAGACAAAATTTATATTGATACAATGGAATTGTTGTTGTGCACAATTTTTATAACACTATTGTGGTTGGAATTAGAAATATCATAAATTAATCTTTTGAGGGAATGTAATTTAAAAGGTTAACACATTGATGGCGAATGTCAAAGGGCGTTTGATACCTTTTCAGTACGTCTGATCTGGACATGGTTTTTTTCCTCATAACCTTATATATATATATGGAAAATGGATAGTTTAGAATGATAAAGATTTTGTACACAACATTAGGATTGTTTCATTAATATACATTATTAAAAATATGCATGAATTGGAAGATAATGTACCTTTATTTCATCTAATGTCTTTTTTAGAAAATTAGTTATAGCTAATTTAGCAAAAAAAGATATTTTATGTCTTTCTACAAAATTAAACAATTAAGTTAAAAAATAAATAATAAGTTATATACAAAATTGGAGTATTATTTCAATTTACTTTAAGTTAATCAAACTTCTTTAAAAATAAACTCATAATTCGTGAAAACTTTAATATAAAGGACCACATTGAACATAGTCACTTCAGTCCTCTGAAATGAAGTATGTATATATATATATATATATATATATATATATATATATATATATATATATATATATATATACATACATACATACATACATACATACATACACACACACAGAGTGTCCCAACTTCCCGTGCCATCCTCCTTAAAATCTGCAATTGCATTAATAAAAGGCTGAGACTTGGTGTGCAATAATTGTGACCCCCTGAAGAATCTTTTCTGTACATATTCAACCTCATAACCTTCACCAGTCTTAAACTTCTCCAGCGACCATAACTTTGGAATTTCCAATGGAATGCCATACTATTTATGACTGATTCTTGCAGAAAATAAAATTTTAAAACAATTTTATATCGGTGAATTTTTCGCATCATTTTCCTTGAAATGAACAAATCTTTATTTCAGAAACGCCACATTTTGTTGAAGAATGCTGCGGCATAAAAGTCTCAATTTATATATAAATGAAGTAGGGTATTTATTGGTTAAATAACTTGCATAATATTAGTATTTATAGTTGTAGATTCATTTTCTTTACCCCTCATACTCATCTTGATTGGCATCTTCAGACATTGCATGATTGACACACTGCAAGTCATTTTTTGGATACGTAATTTATGATTTCATGGCACTTTACTGTAGCATTGTTTCATTTTAGGCCTCTTGAAACTTCCCTGAAAAGAACAACAACGGTTCAATAAATGGCAAATAGGTTGAATATGTGTTGTGGCAATAGTTCTATTTAAAGGTTCCATGAAATTATCATGACCTATATTGGGCCATTTAGGATTGATTAACTAGTAAATAACTGGGTTGATGCTATGCTCAGTTTAAAAAATATTCTGGCATTCCTTTTTTTAACTCTTAATTAACGTAAATTAACTATTTACATTTTAGTAATTTTTTTTTTTTTAGATTCCCATAATATGTTGGGTTTCAATGGACGAGAAGCTCGACTTGCTGGAAGAGTTCGAGAAATGGAAGAACAAAACCAACTCCTCCGGCATCAGCTGAGCTTATCTCAGAACCATTATGCAGCTGCTATAAAGAATTATAATACTTCCAATAGTTCTTTTCAGCAGAAAGATGATGAAGGTTATTCAACTAAATCTTCTTTTGATAAGAAACCCACTGCCCCCTGTTTGACAAATCAGGTTAGCTAATGTTTTTATCTTATTTGTTATATTTAATATAAACTGCCCACTATCTGTCTTTCAAACTAATGCTGATTATATTGAATTTAGGAGTTTATTTTTTCTGTTTTTTATATCTGCTCCCACAGTATTACTCTCTTCAGTAACTATCCCTACCAGGTATTTAAACATGCTACAACTAGGAATTACCGAACTCCCTGATCCATCTAAAGGTTTTCATGTGTTTTTTCTTTTCTATACTTATAAGCCCTAGATCTTCTACTATTATTGCAAGATCTTCCAGAATACCATCTAATGCTGCAATATTTCTAGCCATGATATTCGTGTTACCTTTAAATAATGTATAATGAAGAATGAATACATGGTCAGTTTAATTATTTTATTTATTTAAAATTCTTTTTGGTTTTTAATTTCAGGAAGAATATGTGCCAAAATGTGACTTCATTCACATAGCAATTGTATGTGCAGGATATAATGCTAGCAGATCAGTTGTTACATTAATTAAATCAATACTGTTTTATCGTAAGAATCCTTTATACTTTCATATGATTTCTGATTCAGTAGCTCAAGTCATTCTTCAGACTTTATTTGATACTTGGAGTGTCCCTCAAGGTATGTTATAATAAAATTTATTATTACTTTTTTTTTTAATCCAAGCTATATACTGCTAAGGATGATTTTTTCCATGCCTGAAACGATCTTGCTATAGGATTCGTATAATATTTATGACAAATTGGTTAGCAATAACTTTAAAACAAATTTAAATGTATATATTTATATTTATAGTGGAAGTTGGTTTCTACCTAGCTGACAATATTATTAATGATGTCTCATGGATTCCTAATAAACACTACTCTGGAGTTTATGGTCTAATGAAACTCACATTACCCAAAGTATTACCCGATACACTTGATAAAGTAATTGTTTTGGATACTGATGTCACCTTTGCCACTGATGTAGCTGAATTATGGAGTATTTTTGGAAAATTCCAACATAAGCAGGTCAGTAGTAACAAAATAGTTACTTATCGTAATGTGGAACTTGTTCACTTCTTGCGCTTGAGGCAAATTGCAGGTTCATAATCAATTATTACTTCTCAAACTTTTGTTAAAATAATTTATTCACTAGTCTTTGATATTCATTTTATTGTTTAACAGCTATTGTGTATTTTTACTTCAGTTAACTATGTTTCTAACTGTTAAATTTAAATAGTTTAATGTATGAATTGTTTTACTATAAACCCTTTTTAAATATTGAGATGAACTTGATTTAATGATAGAGAAGAGATATCACAAGCTGGCATTTCCAGACACAAGTTAATTCTAAAAATACCTGCAGTAATCGTTGCTCAGCTCATTAGTATACATCTGTTGAAAAAGAAAAATCTTTAATCTTATTGAATTTGATTCGATATCTGAGAAAGAAATTAATGTTGTTTATTAAAATTCACTTTATGCTACTATGGGTAATTGGTATGGGTTATCTACGGGTTACTTCCCCTTTTCAAGCCAAGGTGGGAACTAAGGATTTTATTTAGTGAGTTTGTTACTAAATTACCCACGTGGGAATCAACTCTCAACTCTAGTTTACCAAGAGTGTCCAATGCATTATCACTTAACATTGTGTTTTTTAAAAGGTACTGTTAGGTTAAGGAGTCATTATAGTCCAAATAAAGCTTAATAATACAAAACTTACTAGTTTTATCACATAATTTTCATTGTGAACCTTTATTATTTAAGGTTTTCGATCCTTTATTAAAACAGTTTAAACAATGAAAGTATGAGCCACTAGGAAACAGGATGAACAAATTGGGCATAAATGGAAACATTCTTTTGGACTCTGACACAGATTCCCAGTTGCCATTGCCAAAAATGAATATGCCACTAAGCTGCTATGACAGAATAATTTGTAGATAAGCAGATTATGTCCCAATACTTTATTTCTTTATTAAACTTTTATATAGATCGTAGTCTATTTTCTTAATGATTTTATTTCTTCTACAGTTACAGTCTTTTTAGTGGGTGTTGTGTTGATGGTTTATAAATATAATTAAAGCACTTATTTTTTTCTGATACATTTTTTATTTCCTGCTGGCTATTGGATAATTTTTAAATTAACTTTCTGCCTGACAATGAATTCCCATATGTTGTATCTAAAGGTTAAGCCTTGTCACTCTTCCCATTATCAAAGAAGCCTCAATAAAGACAGAACATGCCAGATAAGAGAGTCGCAAGGAGGAAGAAGATTTTCTCCACTGTCATATTTATTCTGTACTTTACTTTTCCTGAGCTAGATATAACTCCCAATAATTATAAGGACTTCTAAGTGGAGAATAAGACTGAAAGAATGAAGAAGAAAACATATTTTACATCTAAGCTTCTGTCTTTCACATGTTAAATATTAGTGGATCCACTGATGAGTAGTTTCATAAAAGATCATTATCATACATATATGAACTAACAATAAATCATGTTTAAATGCATTATTAAATGCATATATAGGCTAATAAAGATGACTGCTGCCAGGAAACCTATGGTGGTAATATGTCAAATTTCAGTTCGACCTGATCATATCAAATTATTTACGACAGACAAAATATTTTCTCTCTCAACAACAGGACTGACTTACACTTGTCAGGAAATTATTATTGTTCTTATTCTGGGTTTATGATTTTACTCTTAATGTACTTTAATTTTATGTTTAGAGTATTGGTCTAGTTGAAAATCAAAGTGACTGGTACTTAGGGAAACTGTGGAAAAAGCACCGACCCTGGCCTGCTCTTGGAAGAGGGTAATTATCTTTACTTATTTTTTTATCTAAGGTTTATTCTGAATTTTATTAAAAATTTTATAGTATTTCATGTTTTGTAACATACTCATGTGTTTATTTGAAAGTTATGAATGCGCTTGGATTTTTAAAATGAATGCTAATTCATAGACCTGCATTAGAGACTCATTTTTAGTCTTTCAGGTTTTTCAGATTTTTGGCTTTCACTTTGGACCATATATATGGGTATATATGGTTCTATGATAGAAGTTTGAAATACATATATATTTCAGATATGACATCTGCAATCATTATATTCCACAAAAAATATGTATAAGAATGTACAAGGTGTGTGAATTAATTTTGATGGTTTTTTTTTGTAAATTTAAGACTTTATTATGAACACCTGAATACATCATTATGTTTCAAAGTATTGTCCATCGCTAGCCACTACTTTCTCCCATCTTTCTGGTAGCATACGGATTCCGCGTCGAAAGAACGACTGATCTTTTGATGCAATCCACGAATCAATCCAATTTTTCGTGTCTTCGTAAGATTGGAAGCGCTGCGTAGCCAGGCTGTGTTCCATGGATCTGAGCAGGTAGTAATCAGATGGAGCAATATCTGGTGAATATGGCGGGTGGGGTAAAACCTCCCATTTCAACGTTTCCAAATATGTTTTCACTCCACAAGCAACATGGGGTCGAGCGTTGTCATGGAGAAGAATCACTTTATCATGTCTTTGCTCGAATTGCGGACGTTTTTCTTTGAGTGCACGGCTCAAACGCATCAGTTGTGTTCGGTAGCGTTCACCTGTGATTGTTTCATTCGGTTGAAGCAGTTCGTAATACACAACACCTAGCTGGTCCCACCAAATACAGAGCATAAGTTTTGCACCATGAATATTTGGTTTTGCCCTCGATGTTGATGCATGACCAGGTAAACCCCATGATTTTCGCCGCTTAGGATTAACGTCCCGAATCCATTTCTCATCACCAGTGATGATCCGATGCAAAAATCCCTTCCTGGTTTGGCATTGAAGAAATTGTTCACAGGTGCATAATCGGCGTTCAATGTCTCTCGGCTTCAGCTCGTATGGCACCCAATTTCCTTGCTTTTGAATCATACCGAGAGCCTTTAAATGTTTAGAAACGGTTGTGCGATCAGCATTCAACGATTCAGCAAGTTCATCTTGCGTTTGACATGAATCGTGATCGAGTAATTCTTCCAATTCCGCATCTTCGAACTTTTTCGGTTGACCTGGGCGTTCTCTGTCAACTGTATCGAAATCACCACTTTTAAAACGTCGAAACCAATACTTGCACGTTTTTATAGATGGAGAATGTTCGCCATAAGTTTCCAATAGCACTCGATGACTTTCAGCAGCACTTTTCGAATTAAACAGAAAAAGTAACACTTCCCGCAAATGGTGTTTTGTTGGCTCGTAGTTCAACATTTTCAGACTGGTAAACAAGTGTGTTGTTTACACATCAGCCCAAAGTCTAATACTAAACAGTAAAGCCTATTCATAGAGCTTACACGAGAATATAGTTAGATAAGAGTCTAATGAGATATAGCACAAGATAAGCCATCTATTGTTAATCCCTCAAAATTAATTCACACACCTTGTATTTTAAAACAATTCTGAAGCAACTCCTTCCATTGGATAATACAAACCATTACTGAAATGTAGGAGCATTTGTAAGAGAATAATTGCTCCCCTTTGTTGAGAACAATTACATTGTTAATCATTTTGTTTATAATAATAATAATATGAAGAGTTGATACTCAATTGACAATATAATTGTCATGATTTATTGATTGAGTATCATTGATCGAACATGCTCTTTTTAGATTCCGATGAGTTAGAATCCTTTCCTCTCGCCCTTATTTGTCATGGACACTTTATGACTATTGTCAATAAGAAGTTACACGTTTAAGAGATATTGAGCCACATAATTAACTTATCCTGGAAGCTTGCTGTTATAAATAAGAGTCCCATCCTAACTATATTTTTCTGTGTGCATTTAATTAATTGTTAGTTTATTGTATATATTAATTTAACAATAATGAAATGTGATTGTTTTATAAAGTATATAATGAATAACTAACATATCAGTTTTAATTTTTTTTAGTTATAATACGGGCGTAATTCTCCTAAATTTAAAACAATTACGTGAGAGTGGTTGGGGTCAACTATGGAGGCAGATTGCTGAAAGAGATTTAATGACTCATTACACCACAAGCCTTGCAGATCAAGATATATTTAATGCAATAATCAAACAACACCCTTACCTTGTTTACAAACTGCCTTGCCAATGGAATGTTCAACTCAGCGATAATACAAGAAGTGAATTGTGTTATTCTGAAGTCACTGATTTAAAGGTATCAGCTTTTATCTTACAAAAAATGTTTAGTGATAGAGCCTATTTTAATATTCAAGGCTTAACCAATATGCAGTATATATTTTTTTAAATGTTTACTTGCTCTGTATGACTTCAGAGCTACTGAAAAAAAAAATGCAATAAAAACAGTGGAATATAATAAAAATAAAAACATATTTTGAATTTTAAAAAGTTACAGTTTCAGACAACCACAATTTTTGTATGCTTCTGTCACCATTATACGCATAACAATCACAGTGTTATGCATGATGACTTGCCAGTACAAGTTACCTAGTTCTTGAGCTCAAATATGTTTTGTTTTAACAATATTTTCGCTGACTTGAGTTACATGTTTCATAGATGTCATAGTTATAATGCACTAAAAAAAAATATTGAATGCTTGAAGTATGTAACCCTAGGGAGTTGAATATAAAAGGATTATATGATATTGTATATTATGGCTCTTTGGGAAACTTTTTATATTGTTTTTATTTAATAAATGTTTGAACAAAATATACTGCAATAACTTTGGATTTATATATACAGGTTATACATTGGAATTCTCCTAAAAAATTGAAAGTAAAAAACAAGCATGTAGAATTTTTTAGAAATCTATACCTCACATTTTTAGAATATGATGGGTATCTCTTGAGACGTGAACTTTTTAGCTGCAATGTTTCTAAAACTACTCACAAACAAAGGGAACTGAATAAGGTATGTTTATTGTGCATGTGTGTGTGTACTAAATTTACCCACAATTGTTATATTAAGTATTAATGTTAATAAGAATAAAATCATTTTTTTTCTATAATGTAAGAGAAATTTATAAGTTTAATTATTCATTTAACATACATTTATATAAGTTTAGGGACCAGGTGTGGTCTACTATTGTTGACCATATGTTAGTACTTCATTCAACGTTATTTATAGGAAGGCGTGTATCCTCCATATGAAGAGAAAAGGAACCATTGCACTATAAACTAGCTTCTTACATATATGTGGTTACTTAGTTACATTCTTGTTTTTTGATTGATTTCTTTGAAATATGGTTTCCAGTTAAATGAGGAAGATCCCTGTTATGATTTCCGGAGAGCATCTTTAAATATTTTCAGAACTCACTTATATTTTTTGCATTATGATTATGAACCAAGCACTGAAGGAAATGATGTTACCCTTGTTGCCCAACTGTCAATGGATCGGCTTCAGATGGTTGAAATGATGTGTAAACATTGGGATGGTGAGTCTCACCTTCTGTTTTACTTTTGCCAAATTTTCAAAGATGATTTGATAGAATTATTTTCTCACCATTTTTTGCCTAATTTTCATTCTTATTCGCAGTACACCTCATTTTTTGGGATTGGTTTTATCATTGTTAGTTTAAAATTACTCATTTCCACTTTTTTTTATTCTTTTTTTAAATTTTTATGCCCTTTCTTAATATTTTTAATTTTGTAATACTTATTTTCCAAAATTTATGTCACTGAGGTATCATTCACTTGGGATCTGTAAATAAAACTTTTCTTACATAAAAATTGAAATGAAACTGTTGTTATAAAGAAAAAATAAATTGGTATTAAAAGGACACATTTTACCTCTCAAAAATTACTAATATATAATTACTAATGCTGCTCTCAATGATTGGTTTCCTCCTATTTTTCGTTTAGCTTCTATTTCTCCAATTTTTAGTGTAAATACCTCATTATTCATTTTTGATGGATTGAGAGCTTCTGTATGTGTGTGTACGTGCATGTACATATGTATATATTTATATATACCTAATTATTTCATGTTTCATCTATTACATTGAGGTTTGCCATTTTTTGTTTTAGGACCAATTTCTCTTACGTTATATATGTCTGATACTGAAGCTCAACAATTTTTGAGTTATGCTTTGAGTTCAGATATCCTCAGTGTTAGAAAGGATATTGGCTATCACATTGTTTATAAGGAAGGAGTAAGTTGTATTTTTCATTTATTTGAATTACATTTTTGGTAGATCATTGTTGAATCGTCCCTATTTCTTTAATTAATTTGTTCTTTTCAATGCCTAATATGATGGAATTAAAAAAATACTACCTTATGCTTTTACAATTTTTTTTTCTTATCACAAAGGACATATTTATTTATCGAAAACAGTGATGTAACTTTGCTTGTCAAAGGAAATGTCTATCACGAATCATTATTAGTTTTTATAATGTTATATTAGGTTAGTTTAATTGTTTTTTTTTTGGGGGGGGGCTAGAAACTACTGGGTTATTATGCCCTAATGTTAAATTATGTATAATGAATAAGATATAGACTGTTATTTTATATTTTTTTAATATATATATATTTTTAATTGTGTTGACATTATTTCATAAATAAATTATTTTTTAATTAAATTTTACAGTCTATATTTTAGTTAACAGATATAAAGCTCCATGCTTTAACAGGTCCCACTACGTGGTAGAATTACATATTCTTATTAACAAGAATCCTTTGTGAGATAAAAAGGGACCTTTTTTTCCTTCTTGTAATTTAACATTCTGGGAACAATGGTATTAGAGTAGTAAAGCTTGAATGGTTGCTGAGACCTGGTGCTTCTATGCCTTGCAGAAAGTTGCCCAATTGAACAATCTCTTGAAAAGTGAAGTAAATGATACACAAATTAGTTATTAGACTCATGTTCATTAATGAAAATTAATATAAAGTCTCAGAAAGGAAAGCAGACAGAGAGGAACACAGTAATACTGGTCTAGGGAAAAAGAGCCTTAAGAAATTATTTGGAGCACGGATGCCACTGTGTTATCAAGAATTACAGACATATGGAATGAATGGAACTCGTGATCAAAAGGATGTTATATGTGTACTGGGACATTAAGTTGTAAAGACATTGGCCAAGGGAAAGATTGCTTGACAACTGTGAAGAAGACTTGTGAAGAATGGATGAGCCTAGTTGAGAACCATTAAAAATAGTTAAAAACTGTGGCAAAAGAGGCCCAGGTCCTTCAAGGACTGTTGTGCCAAGTATTTGAGTAAATAAATAACTGTAGTTACATTCTATATCTATATTATAGTCTTCTCAAGAATGTTGCAACAAACATTTTGGTAAATGAAGAGTATGTTTGGTAACAAAGAGGGGTAGATTCAATTGAAAGAAAAGTATAACCATATTCTTAGTAAACTAAGTACAGGGTGCGGCACCAGAACTTCCTTTTTTAAATTGCGCGCCATATAGTCGTTTGACGTAGTAGCGGAGTGCCTGTGGTCTTGTTCAAGAGGCGGGTCTTTAAAGTTTTGTACTAACACAGTTCAGTCGCAATCATGCGTTGGAACAGTGTGGAGCGTGTGTTTTCTGTTGAGGCCTACTTTTTGAGCGGTAGTTCTGTGATCCCAACCCAGCGTGCCTTTCGGAATCGCTTTAATTTAGCCCCATTGGTGCCTGTCCCAGACCGGAAATCAATTGTTACGTGAGTCACTACGTCCAGACAAACTGCAAATGCAACAAGATGTAGAACTGGAGTCCCTCAGCCCATTAGATCACCTGAAAACATTGAGGCAGTGAGAGCTTCAATTTTGCGATCACCACGGCGTTCTGCACGCAAAAATGCGTCTGCCCTTGGACTTTCCGATCGTTCTGTGAGGAGAATTCTTCATGATGATCTTCATTTTCATCCATACAAGATGGCGATTGTGCAGGAACTTTCTGAATGGGACTTCAATTCTCAGAGGAACGCGTGTGAGGTGTTTCTGGAAGTGGTGGCTGAGGACGCTATCGTGTTTTTTTAGTGTTGAAGCCCATTTTCATTTGTGTGGATCCGTCAACAAACAAAACATGCGCTACTGGGCTGATACCAGGCCTTGAGAATTGCTTCAAAGGCCTTTGCATTCACCAAAAATCACGGTGTGGTGTGCAATTTCCTCAGGTGGAATTATTGGTCCCTAGTTCTTTGAGGAAAATGAAGTCACAGTGACAGTGAATTTGGACCGGTATGTAAACATGTTACAGGATTTTTTTTTTCCACATCTGGATGAGTTGGACTTACGTTTGGTTTCAACAAGATGGTGCTACAGCACACACTTCTAGAGCATCGATGGCCGTTTTAAGGGAACACTTCCTAATCTCAATTAGGAATAGGGGTGCCTAATCTCAATTAGGGGCAACTTGGAATGGCCGGTCCGATCCCCCGATTTGGCCTCTTGTGATTTTTTTCTATGGGGTTTTTTGAAATCCTGTGTTTATGTAAACCGACCAAGGACCTTACAAGATTTGAAGAACAACATCCAGGAAGAAATTGCCAACATAACGCCTGCTATGATGGTAAGAATTATGACAAACGCCAGAAATCGGTTCACCCAGTGTAGAGAGAATGGGGGACGTCACTTAGATGATTTGATCTTCAAAACCAAGTAAAATAAAACTTTATGTTTGTACCTACATTATATTAAAAAATAAAAATTTTCTGATTCATACAATGTGTTTTATTAAGCTTTGAAAAAAGGAAGTTATGCTCTATTATCTATCTTGAGCATAGTATTTAATTTAAAATATATTTTTCAATACTTTTAATGAAATTTGATTTTCACTTTGAATACTTAGTTGATAATTCATTGTTATGTTGCTTAGTGTTTTGAGTAATAATAATTTATTTTTTTATTGTTTGGTTTAGAACTTTTACCCTGTGAACTTCTTACGAAATGTTGCTCTTCAACAAGTCAATACACCGTATGTGTTCTTAACAGACATTGACTTCCTCCCCATGTTTGGGCTTTATGGCTATCTAAAAAAATCAGTTCAGGTTCTGGATTTGGAAACTTCTAAGAAGGTAATATTAATTTGGCTTCTTCTTAACTTTCACAAGTCCTCTTCAGATTTTAAAATTGGGATAGCCTGACTTTTTATATAAACTAACCCAACACATCGGTAGGCTATGCTGTTTTGTAAAGATTGTACTCGTGCTATTATCATCTAAACTGCTCAAAAATGAATAGGGATATTGGCTGTTTTGTGGTATGTATGGGGCCTAGCATATTTTTTTTTTTTTTTTTTTTTATTAAAAATATCATTAATATTTATTAGAAATTATTGTCTTTTTCCCCCATAAAAAAGAAATTTAATTAAGATCGATTTAATTAAAATTAATAAGATAAGAAAAAATAACCAATATCCCTATTCATTTTTGAGCAGTATATTTCATGCTAACATGAATGAAGCTTTAGATTCAGGGTAATGTCTTAGGATTTTTTGTTAAAATTGAGACATTCATACTATAGGTTAATTTTTCAGTTGACTATGGGTCAGTTTACGTTGTTATATTTTATTTGTAAAACTAATTCAAAATGTGTTTTAATGAGCATTTAATATAATCTTAATCAATGTTATCATAAAATAGTTAATGAAGGTTTTATCTAAAATTGACATATAAAACATTGAAATAGAAAAAAAAAAATCATAGTTTAAGAAATTGGCTATCAAGAGTGGCTGTGTTTTTCCCCTTCATATCTTTCAAAAATTAATCACTTTCTAATTATAACTATATATTGAATGGCATAAATAAATAAAATATAAAAATGGGGAAACTTGTGATATATGTTAATTTTTTTTGTATGGATGTATAAATCTGTTATTTCTTTCTATTTTGTGGGAATATGGAATATAGGTAGTCATAGTTTTGGGAGTTTATTATGTGTATCGTTTGACATATATTATAAGCAGTTATTGAGAGAGTCATTAAGGTTTTGGAGGTAGGTATTATGAGTATTTCTATTTTGATCCAATAGAAATGCAACAAGGTATGAAATGTTTTATATACTTGTAGTAACTACTGACATAATGAACATACTGATAGAGATTAGTGTGTCCTCACAGTGCTACTGAATCTAGTTAGTTTCACAGACCCAATTTTAGGTTGAAGGTAGGGACCTTACTCGGGATTCTTGAGTATAATGTTGACTTCAATTATGTAATAAGTCAAGATCAATATTGATTATATGAAGTCAAAACATTGTAATACAGACTACTTCTCTGTATGATTTATTTATGTATGACAACTGTAAGTGTAAGCTACTGGTCAGGATGGCTGTCAACCAGCTCTTGCATGCAAGTATCAGCCCATCGAGCCAAACCTAAGAACTTAATCTATCTATATAAATATATATATATATATATATATATATATATATATATATATATATATATATATACATCTTGTTAGAACCGATGAATTCTTAACACGTAACACTATTAAAAATGAAATCAAGGTCAAAAAAAAATATATACCATGTTTATTTTAGGCATTAGTAGTACCTGCATTTGAGACACAAAGATATCGCACAACTTTTCCTCGGAGTAAAGCTGAATTAATCAGAATGCTGGATATGGGAACATTATTTACTTTTCGTTATCATGTTTGGCCTAAAGGTCATGCTCCAACTAATTATGTTAAGTGGAGGTCTGCTACTAAGTCATACAGGGTAAGTAAATTTATTCATTCATATTATCTTTTATTCTTTTTGTTTTTATTAAACAAAAATCAGCTGTGAGCAACAGATGACTGACTTCCTTGTACTCCTCTTAAATTAAATAATAATAATATTTTATTTAATATTATTTCTTTAAAAATAATATACAATGTAATGTTCTATACACACGGTACAATATTTGTTTTGTACTTTTAATATATTTTAATTGTGTCACACTTTTTTGATTTTGTGTAATATATTATACAAGTTTTTAATATAATCTGCATAACAACAGTTTTATTGCTCAGCCTTGATTTTGTCTATGTGTCTCTTAAGAGTATAGGTGATAGTGGATGGCCTTGTCTCAAGACAAAGGAAGCCTCAAATCAATCAGGCTCTGGTTTTGACTTTACAAAAAGCCCCCTTCTACCTTTTTCAAATATTTTTGGTCTCTACTTATATATAATAGATTCTCATTTTAATTTCTGCTATAGTTATGCTAGCATGTGCCAATAAACTATTATTTAGGAGCATTCTCTTTTTTATTGTTTACCTGGTAGTCAGGCTTTATTTTCGATGAGGCTATTGCAAACTCAAAGATTATTGGTTTTAATGGTGATTTTTTATTTTATTTTTTTAAATTGAAATTCCCAACAGTAAAGTAATAACATTATAGAAAATAGAGTTCACCAGTTTTAATGCTGACTTTACAAGTTAATCACTCAATATATATAATTATATCATTGTATTTAACCCTCCAGCCAAGGGCCGATTTTCATTTTTTCTGTCAAATTTCATGGTAAACCTTTTTTCAAATTCCCATGGTAAACGTCTTGACGGTAAATAAACGTTTCCCGCTGACTACATTCAAACAAATTACGTGCGACACGGATATAGTGTGGCCCGCAAAAATAAACCAAATAAGCAGAACGCTATTTCCACGTCGCCCACGGTTGGAGGGTTAAATGTCAGATTCTTCTCATGTGGATATTTGTCTTTTCCAGGTACAATGGGAGCCTGATTATGAACCATATGTTGTTGTTCGTAAAAATACAGTTCCAGAATATGATAACCGTTTTGTCGGTTTTGGATGGAATAAAGTCTCACATATCATGGAATTAGAAGCCCAAGGCTATTCATTTATTGTCCTTCCTAATGCATTTATTATTCATATGCCCCATGCCCCAAGTTTTGATATTGCTAAATTCAGGGGTTCAGTACAGTACCGAAGGTAATAATACAGTTTTGCATATTATAAAAATTGTTATTTTCTTTTTTTTATGTGTTCAATTTACATTGAATTGCTTACCAAGTTCTTTATATTTTAGGTGTTTAAAGATTCTTAAAAATGAATTTGTTAAAGACCTGGAACGGCGGTATGCAAGAGTTTTTGAAACTGAAGGAAGTTAAAAAGTTAACTTTGGTGTTCCATAATTTTTGTAATTAGTTTTATATTTTGATTAGTTCATATTCATTCTTAGTGGTTATTGATTTTTTTCACAACAAATATACTGATTTTTTTTAATTATTTGAAACTGATTTCTTAATTATTTAATTTTTCCCATTAATAACATACCCTCTTTTAGTGTTTTAATTGATACAAAGTGCACTTTCAGAGTCAGCGCTCCATCATCAGTGCCTGCTAGTTAGAGAAAGTGTAACCCAGACCAAAGCAGCCGGGTGTGGGGGGACTTATAGATATTGTGGAGTGCTGATTCTGAAAGTGCACTTTGCATAAATTAAAACATTTGTAGAGGACAAGACCTTTTTATTGATCTTGATCAATTGGTTTCTCTGGATCCAGCATTTTGGGAGAAACATATCCTTTATTCGTCAAACATAATGTACTGGTGGATTTGAGGTAGATGTGAGTAGTTATTATATGATATAAGATAAGCAGTGTACTTACTCTGTATTATAGATGCTGCAAATATATAATAAGACATGATTGGTGTTTTGTAAATAGACAAAACTGTAGTAATAAATTGGTGCGGCATGGGGGCAAGATACTGCTCAGTGCTTGGAAGAAAATGCACCATTAAATTAGAGAGAATAACTGTCGTGAAGGCTCATTTAAAAACTGAGGGCATTACAAAGGTGGTCAGAATTGCGTTAGAGAACACACAAATATGTGAAAGAGCTTCTAACTTAGGGATGGTTAGTTGGGCAATAGTGACTCAACAATGGTTTTAGGCCATTCAAATATATAACAAACTGTTCTTAGTTAATTCCTTTAATATGATTTATATAATTCAATGGACAAATAATGTATAATATATAATTTTGTTTTTGACATTTGGCTTTGATCTGCTAGCTGCAACCATCTGATGAAAAAGGGATTTTATTGTTGAGGACTTGCTCAAATTTCAACTATTCATCAATCTGTTGGTGATCATAATGCAGGGAGGCTCACTCTAACGAATCATTAAGATCGAAGAGGCAAAACATAGTCTACATGTTATTAAATATGTTACCTACCTATTACCATTTGTTGTTTTTTCCCTTTTACTGACTGGATAATTTGTTTTTCTTAAATCCATGAAAATGGAGGGTTACAATATTAAAAATAACTACAATTTTCATAATAAATTATATTTGTATGATTTATTTACAAATTTAAATAAATAAATACATCATTCATTCCAGTGGAAAAAATATTAAAATTAAGTACTATATCTAGTGCCACATTTTACAATTTAAATTACACAAGAAATTATTTACATTAGAATATTCTTTGGGATCATTTATTTACATCATGGAACATAGCATATTCTTTGAAGTGATATTATAAGGTTTATTTTTATTTAAAGCTATATATTTTGTTCTTATTGTGAATCTATTGTTTGTTATAAGTATCATAACTTGACTATAAATAATAATTTAATAAATAAATAAATTACTACCTAATTTTTGTATTTAATGTACTGCCAAGTACAATAATTTATGCCTTTCTTATATTTAGGCTTAATATGTCCTAAAAATATGAATTTTGTTCTCAAGAAATGTACACTAGAGATGGAAAACTACTGATAGTATAATATATGGTTTATAGTGACTGAAACTAGAATATGTAGTAGTATGCTGCTTTTTGAGTCTTGGTAGGTAGTACGTATGCATTATAGCCCCAGCAAGTAATTTTCATTTGTCTCTTTAATCTCTATACGATTGGCCTTTAAGAAGTCTCAACAGCACAAAATAAAATTCCACTAAAATAATGAATAAATTGATAACACTGCACTCCTGGGGACCTAAGATGGAGGAGTATAAAAAGTTATAAAATCAGTTGTTATAGTAGCCTAAACTACCTATGTATTTATTTTAGTTCATTGGATTTTATATCCACACTCTGCTAATGTAGATTACAATGTAGAGTTATCTACTGGTTACCATCTTTTTCAACTTGGGGGATCTTTATTTGAAGATGTTTTGCTGAATAAAAGCTGGTTTACAGTGTGGTTCTAAGAATTTAAAGATAATGCTTTGGTTGCCAGAACATTTTTAATTTCTCCTCAAGCATGCTCTTGGCAACCATACTGCCATCTTCAGATGTCTAGGATAGATGTTATTGGGACTAGTTCCTTATAGGAAACGAGCTCTGGTCCTTGAATCGACTATTGTAAGCAACTCTTTATGGTGGGTCTTCCAAAAGCATGTTTTCATAGATTATAGAAATATTGCTATAGATAAATAGTCAGAACAGTCAATCACTAATATCAATCATATTATTATTGTACTCCAACTCTAATGTACACTTGTTAGATATATGTCTTAAAAACAAAATACACCTTCTTTTATTCTATGAAAAATTAAAGAAAAAGAGGGTGTAGATTCTGTTTTTGTTTCATCTCATCTACTGTATAGCTAAACCAATTATAGTTTTATAGGACTACAATTATTTATATTGTCCACCTAAAAGTTTGCATTAATACCTATTCCTTTTTCAAAAGATCAACTCATAATTTTTGGTCAGGATCTAGTTATTAAAGATAGAATTCATTTTATCTTATGTATGGGTTTGAAAAAATGCTTCAAGTGGTAGGATTGGATTGTCTGTTGGAAGTGTAATTTTTGGAACAGGCCTCCTGCTTGCCAAAGTTCCCCCATTTTTAATGAAACTTGACTGCCTGAAGTCGTTGCTTGAGGATGATGTAAGATCAGCTATACGTAAAGATTCTTGCCCTGTTGGGTCTTTTTCTATGTCTTTCTTTTCTTGGTCCTCTTCTTCTTCACTTGCGATAGTAGTTGTTGTAGCATCATCCATTTTCTTAAGCACAGCTGAATAAACTTCATTTTCATTAATTTTTAAAGATTCAGGATATTTATGTATTTCTTCTTCTTCATCTATACCTTCATTGTTTTCTGTTTTTTGTGTTTCTAATTTAGGTTTCAATGGAAATGGCTGTCGTTTTGCTGAAAATACGCCTTTAGGCCGTATTGTTATTTTTGGTGTTGTTGTAGCTGGACTGTCATCAACTTCTTTAGGTGGAATAGTTGATGTACGATACCTGCTGTAATACTTACCCGTTCCTGGTTTGTATCGGTTGGTACTTGGTTTAAATGAATTTGGTCGTTCTGTTGTTGTGGTTGCTTCAGTTTCAGGGGCTTGTGTTGTCGATGTCTTATATCGTGAAACACCTAATCTAGGTTTATATTTCTGAAATTTATTTTCTGAGTTTATTTTTTGGCTTTCAGGAGACTCAGTTGTTGTTGTAGTAGTTGTTGTTGACCGTGATGTTGAAACTCTAGTTCTTCCTCCAAATTTAAATTCTGTCTCATTTCTTGATGGTTTGGCTCGTTCAGTCTCATGTGGAGCAATTGTTGAAGTGGCTTTATTAAGTTTGTCTCTGTAATCTTTTATGCTAAATCGTGGTCTATTACCATATTTACTTTTTAGTCTACTTGCAGTATCCGTTGTAGTTTGTACAGAAGTTGTAGTTTGAGTTGAAGGTATTGTGGTTGGTATGGTCGTACTAGTAGTTGTGCTTGTTGTTGTCTGACTGGTAGAAAAATAACTGGAACTTGGAATGGCTTCTACAATGGTAATTTTTTCTTCTTCAGGACTCTCATATTTTTCAAATGCCTTTTCATCATAATCAAATTTACCCGGGTTTTCAATCTTATCCCCTGTGTATTCATACCTTTCCTTACCAGTACCTAAAATGATGTCAGGTGAAACAGTTGTATACTGTTCAATTTCCTCCTCTACAATTTCTGGTGCAGGAGTCGTTGTAGTTGTTCTTTGTCTTTTAAATGAACTTGTTTTGTCAATTGTTCCTCTATTTCGGTATTTATTGGTAGGCTTTCGTCTTCTTTGATATTTGAACTCATTGTCTAGGCTAGATGGTGTAGTTGTTGTTGTTGTTGGTCGAGGAGGTCTCCTAGATTTATGAGGTTTAAATTTTGTGGTTGTTTCAACTGATTCAGTTGGATATGTCTCAGTTGGTGGTTCACTTGGTTCTGGAACTTTATTTTCGACAGATGGAATAAAATTCGACTCTGGGAAGTCATGGGAAGATTCTGGTGGAAGTGTTGTAATTTCGTTCTTAGGCTCCGAAATGTATGGGGAAATATCTGTGGATGGTGTTGGTAGAAATACTGGAGAATTATTATTTTCATGATAAGAATTTTTGAATGGCTCAATTCTATGGTTTGAATGATCATAAGGACTTGGTTTAAAAGGTACCCTCTTAGAACTATAATCTTCATACACATCTTTCACGTTTTGTGTTTCGTCTTCTGTGGGAACATCAATAGTTGTAACACTAATGGGGTACATTTCCTCTGAATATGTTTGTTGAACTGGTTCTGATTTAGAGTTGGAATCTGATTCACTTTCATAGCTGGAAACGCGGAAAGGTTGTGCTACGTCAGAAAATTTCACTCTTGTTTCATGAGTTGTCACATAGGGTTTTAAAGTTCCTTTTATTGTTTCTACAGTGCTGAAGCTTTGCGGACTCTGGAAAGGTCTTCCAATGTGAGATAGCTGTTCTAACACATCATTTTCTGTTACTGGTTTTAAGTTAGGCTCTGGACGCCTTATACTTAGTGGTACTGCACCTACAGGATTTTCATTGTAGTATTCTGAATCGATATTACTGCTTGGACTGTTATAATACGAAAATGTTGATTCATAGTCGTTTGGAGGAACTGTTGTTTTGTATTCATTCGCTTGTTGTGAATAAACTGAACCAGAATATCTATATGGGGTATGTGGTACCTTTGGAGTTTTTCTGTACTTTTCTGTAGCATAATTCTGCCCTTGGTCATATGCATAATAGGAAGTTGGAGGTGAATGAGAATAATGTTTACTGCTTTCATGAGGGGGTGGGCGCAAGGAAGCTTCATAAAAGTATGACTGATCCTTGAACTCATTATACTGGGGATGCTTTTGCTCTCCTTGGTGATAATTTGAATAAGGATGGTATTGATGTGATACTTGGTAGCTAGAAACTTTAGGTCGAGATTCAGCAACAGCGAAGTCTGTAATCTGAGGTCTAGGGATTTTCTTGTTCATGTGTGAGGCATGTTCTCTTGCATTTACTGTAGCATGACCAAAAACACTAAATGAACCCAAAATTGTTGGTGGGGCTGGAGAAAATACCTCCACTTTCTGAGATGGTTCTGCCTTCTGATGATGAACTTTCTTTCCTGGGATAAATGTATAACCACTCGTTTTATGGTAAACAGGATACCTAATATGCCGAATGGGTGCTTCTCGGACTGGCTTCCAATCATCATAAGCCAAGCGAAACTGAAACATAATAAAATGGCATAAATTTTCAACATTAAATTGTACTAGGAGGTCAGTTGGTGTGAGCAGTAGTGTGGTTTATATTAGGGGTTGATCTTATAAGGAGTTTAGAATTGACCTTGTTCCTTGGGATTCCTCAAACATCAAAAATATTTCAGACTCCTTAAAGGCGTTTGATTGTTATTGAACTTCAGTGTTTAAAAACAGTAAAAAATCATATTGTGTTAAATTCAGCATTCTTTTTTTTTCATGTGATAATTTATGAAGATTTTCGTATATTAGATTATCATAATTATATTTAAATATTAATCATGAACTATAATAATATAAATAATCCATCTGAAACTTTTATGACTAAATCTCATCAAAATATGGAGCTTAAAACCACATTATTGAACTTCGTGTCAGGCTTGACCCAATTCAATTCAAAGCAGCCTTTATTTTATGGGACTTAATATTTTCAATAACAAACTATTAATAATATGATTGAGCTGATTGTTATACAATATAATTGGGAGTGACGACTACTTTATGGTTCTTATGAGTATTTCTTATAGTTTTATTGGTAAATTCAAGGCTAGAAATACACTGAACATTTTGAAATCTCCTGCATTTTATTTTTAATTAGTTATTTCCAAAGTAAATGTTACCTGATATGGTGAAATATATTTCTATTCAAAGCTATTGGCTTTCTGATTATGTATGTATATATGGGTATTGAGGGATGTATGGGCATATACAAATGGATGTGAGCAGTGGAGCCTGTTGAAATAGATTTGTAAAAGTGGTGTTACCTTCAAGACTTGCTTTCAGTCATTTTTTAAAATGCTTTTCATGCATTACTATGTTTCATATACTTAATGTTTTCAAATTTGGTTATATTGAGAATATGCATAGTAATAAACAAATATCTAGTAATTAATAATAAAAAAAATATTGTTGCATTGACACATTCACAAAAAAGTTGTATATTAGACTTAGAACTAGTATGCGACTAATTAATAAGAATTTTAATATAATTATGTAAAGGTAACTAGATGATATGTAACAAATTCTGCTTAAAGGTTGCAGAGCCCCTCTCAAAAATATTACCTGGCTAAGTTTTTTTTATTTTTCATTAAAAATTGTTTTTTTTTTACATAGACGAAGAGTTTTTGGTTTGAAATTCTATAAGAACTGCCTACACTGTATTCTGAATGGTCACAAGTATTTCAAATGGAGATTTATGTATCTTCAGTAGCTTAGGGAAACGGGGATTTCTGTCTTCACTGAGGATGAAATATTGATTCAAATAAAAATTGGTTATTTACTATGAAACAATAAAAACCTTAAGTTTCTTTATTTGAGCTGAATTGGACCTTCTTTTTAATATGTCATTGTCAGTTGTGAGTTGCCTTTACCTCTCTTATTCTCACTCTTTGAAGAACGGACATCAAGGGACTGAAATACATCTAGGAAATGCTAAGTTATTTTTAAATATATTTCAGCCTTTGCTAGAAATTATCGTATTGTTTGAGACACAAACACACACACCAAAGATATATCATATTTCTAATTATATATTATCCTAATTTACTTTTGAAATTTATAATATGTCAATTCTTACCCGTGGTGGTTCCTTTGCAATAATAACATGACCTGAATTGAACTTTGCCATAACTGAAACACAAAATAATTATATAATATATATTATTATATTAAAATAAATTAATAAAATAATATTCATTAGATATCAAGGAAGATGCAATAGTTGTGCTGAATGTCTTTCCACTAAGTTAGATATAAAGTGTTTTCTTTGCCACTGTTTTGTGCATTTTTAAAGATTTTAAGATATTCCAAACATATTAGTCTTATATTTTTTAAATTAAAGAATGAGAAAAAACATTGTCATGTTCTTCTGAAATTAAAAAAAAAAAAATAGGATATTTCGACTAAGATGCTAATTTAAAAAAAATTACACCTCTGAGACATACCAAAAGATTTCTTCCAACTGCACTAGACATCTTACCAATATTTAACTTCACCGTTTCTTGCTTGAAAGCTAAAATTTCTGATAAATAAGTAAGAGTAATATTCATTTCGATTAGTTAAGATTGTAAAACAGTTCGACTTGAGTTGCATACTAAGCAGATTTCTGATGGTGTCAAATTTTATTCACTATTTCTTCCGAGATAAGATGTCCGTGTAAATAAGACTTGAAATTAAAGTTGAACATGAGGTGTACAAACGTTTAAGCCAAAATTGCATACGATGGAGAGTTCATAGCGTAGGGCTTTAGAAGTTAAACAGATTTCCCACGTGCTGGAATAATTGACTTTTTCCATGTGAGCTAAAACAATTATGTTCGGTGGGACTCATCATTTCTAATTTTATGTTCTAGACCAGGGGTCTCCAAACTACGGCCCGAAGGCCACATCCGGCCCGCGGACAGATTTTGTCCAGCCCGCGGAGAGCTAGCGTACTTGAAAACTCCTTTTAGAGAACATATTTTTTATAGGAAATTAAATTTAGTTTACTGAAGTAAAAAAAAAAAATATGAATAATTATTAATATGACATCTACATTATAATGATAATAATGATCTAATGATAATGACAGGAAAATTAATAATATGCAGTGTTGCCGTTTTGCGGACTTTAGTCTGATTTGCAGCCTTTTTTAAACGTTGCGTACTTTTTCGGACTTTTTCAGTTAACCCACACTTCTAATTCATGCAATTTTTACTTTGAGTAACTCAGTTTCTAATTTATTTATTTATTACAATATACCGCATCTACACTTGTCATTAGCAGTAGATGGATCTATATTTCTTGGAACAAACAAGTTTGAGTTAAAAATTCAAAATGCCTTTTTATCTCTTCTTCGTCGTCTCCAAGGAGTTCTCTTAAGTTCGGGTGGAGGTTGAAAGCTGTTCTTGGAAGATCGTATTTTTTACAATTAAGGAGAAGATGTGAGACAGTAAACTGGACATTACAACAGTCGCAGATTGGTGGGAATAAACCTTTCAATAAATAACTATCTGTTAATTTTGTGTGTCCAATTCGGACACGGGCAAGAACAACCTCCTCTTTTCGGATTTTTCTACTTGCAGCATTCCAACGATCAATAATATCTTTGATTTGTCACAGTTTATTGTCACATTTTTTCGACCAGTCTGACTTCCACCTTTGAAATATGAGCTTTTGAAACAATCGTTTCCAATCATCTGGGGAGATGAAGGTTACTGCAGTTCCATCTTCTCGAGCACTACGAGCTTCCTAATCCGCAATTTCATTACCCTCCAAACCAAAATGTGAGGGAACCCAAACAAGTGAAATGTTTTCAGTTTCTAAACATTTCACGTCCAGCTTATATTCGAATTGCTGTTTACATAGGATTATTACTACAGGAGAAAAATAATTGGCGGTGAGATGTGATTACCAGTGTATTTCCAGTACTTGGGAAATCTGAAAAAATAATGCTGAATATAAATTATGAATTTCCAGCTAACTAGAAATATTTTTGACCTAAAAGAACAATTCATTTATTTACACCAATTTTCATTCAGCTAGATTGTAGAGACAGCCCACTGTGCGTGGTTGTTAAGGAACTGGTTTTGGTGGCACTTATATTGAATCCAATGGAGTTTTCTCACGAACATATAAATATTCTGTAGACCAAGCGTGAGTGATGAAGCTAGGGGCTCATTCTTATGCAGAGACTTCTCTCAACCGGGGTTCCGCCTGCATAATTGATGACATGCCCAATGTTGATGAGACGGCGTAGACTCTGATTGGTATCATAGACGTGATGAAAGGGAGTGGTCACTTTCCTAGCTTGGACACTATAGACTGGTCATCAGGAGCCAGCAGCCTGGAACTCTCTCCTGCATAAGTATGCACGTGGGCAGGCAGCCCTAGCTCCTCAGAGATACCGCCTGACTTGCACAATACTCCCCCATAACTACACTCTTTCGAGCAATGAGAGCGCACAAACCTAATTACTACGCAAGTTGAACAAATTGCTTGATTACAGTCGGTCACTCATTACTCGAGCCAGTTAGGTACACGTAGCCAGGCTTAATGATTGGCTAATATCCTTCCTCTTTCGCGAAAGTAATCATTCATGTGTATTAGTTATTCATAGTATTATGCTAAGAAGGAATAAATTATTCATCAATGGGATTCTCAAGTGGTGGTTGGTCTTCTGTTAGGTGATTACGTTAGGGCCACTTGTGTACCTTCATACCACCACAACTGGTCTTTGATATATATTACATAGCCGTTTTTTGCCTTTTTGAGCCGAATTTTTTGCAAGTTGCCACCTTTCCTGCCTAGTGTATGATAATAATGAGGTCTATTCACAGATCTATATAGCCCGAATGTCTAATCATGGGGCAGAATATATTAGTTGTAAGGAGATGCGAGCGGAACAGGATAACCTCATTTAGACATAACCATTTGCAATTAGCGTTTTAGCTAATTGAAGTTGTACTCATGACGGGATTTTTAAAAATTGTCTTCAAATGTCTATCAATCCTATCTAGGAGATGATGAAAATGTGATACATCCAAAATTTTATATATATATATATATATATATATATATATATATTATATATATAGAATATATATATATATATANTATATATATATATATATATATATATATATATGTCTGCTAACGCTCTAGCGGTCGAAATTTTTGTCTGATAAATACCAAACATAATATTTAAACGTTTATGAAGCACATTAGTTGAAGCCTAAATACTAAATATTGATATCAAAGTTTTACGTTTTGAGATAAATGCAAACACGTGACGCATGTGGGGAATCTGCTTAGTTTACGCAACTCCGAGATGTAAAACGTTTTATGTAAAAAGACAGATCAAGTTCGTTAACGGCTGAAATCGGACCAGATAGGGGATTTTCGAAAGTTCGAAATATCTCTGTTACTATACGTCGGATCGAAAAATTGTATAGAACCAATCTTATTGCAAGTTAAATTTGTATTAAGTGTAACAGACGAGCAATGGTCGCTTCTATTCGTTTCCGCCGAAAGTTAGTTCGGCCGTTACCGTAACTGTCGGCTCTCGTATGGAGATTTCTCTACTGTATTACTTCACTTGAGAAATGTCCTTAATTTACGCAGCCTTTGCGTGACGGACTTTTGTTTTCTTCCCAAGGCTTGGCTGCACAAGATGAAATCGTAACGTATACATCGTAACGTATATATCTATCTATATATATATAAAATTGTAACCTCTGTCTGTACATTGATTTTTTTCGCGAAATTTCACGATAACTTTTCGTTTCACATGTCATAGACACCATAACTGCATTTTGTTTCTTTGGTGTCTGTTTGTTTGTTTGTTTGTTTGTTTGTTTGTTTATTTGTTTGTTTGTTTGTTACCTTTTCACGCATAAACGGCTGAACTGAATTTTATGAAACTTGGTATGTGTATTACTACTAACCCAACTTAGACTTTAGGCTATATTAATATTCTCTGAAACGAACAGGAGTGGGGGTTATAAAGGAGGCCTGAAATTAAAAATAGCGATATTTCGTTTCCTATTGGTTTTTTGGCAAATATGCATATAACTAAAGTTGTTTATTTTGTTATTTAGAGTAACTTTTGTTATATACACTTTTTTCGTATACCGAACTATAAAGGTGTTATACGCTAAAAATTATAGCGGGAGTTAACAATTTTATTTGGCACAAAGACTCAACCGAACTAAATAAAACTCGGTATGTGTATTAGCACTAACGCCTTCCTTATAATAAGCCATACAAACATTTCTAGGGACGGGCAGGAGTGGGGGTTATAAGGGACGCCTGAAATTAAAAATAGTGATATGCCGTTTCCTATTGGTGTTTCGGCAAATATGCACATAACAAAAGTTGTTTATTTTGTTATTTAGAGAAACTTTTGTTATATACACTTTTTTCGTATGCCGAACTATAAACGAGAAATACGCTAAAACCTATAGCGGAAGTGAACAATTTTATTTGGGACAAAAGACCCAACCAAAATAAATAAAACTCGGTACGTGTATTAGCACTAACGCATTCATTATAACAAGCCATACCACCATTTCTAGGGACGGTCAGGAGTGGGGGTTGTAAGGAATGCCTGAATTTAAAAATAACGGTATTTCGTTTTCTATTCGCTTTTCGGCAAATATGAACATGACAAAAGTTGTTTATTTTTTTATTTAGAGTAACTTTTGTCATATTCATTTTTGTCTTTTAACAAAGTATAAACGAGATATACACTTTAATCTAAAGCGGGAGTCAACTATTTCATTGGGTTTTTAAACCGAACTTAAAAAAACTTGGTATGTCAATTAGCATTAATTCTTCCATGATTATTATCTATATTAAAATTTTTAGGTTAGAACGGGAGTGGGGGTTATAAGGGAGGCCTGAAATAAAAATTCGCGATATTTCATTGCCTATTTGTTTTTCGACAAACATTCACATAACAAAAGTTGTTTACTTTGATATTTAGATTAACTTTTGTTTTATACATTTCTCCAGGAAGAATGTGTGGAGAAAGTAATTTGCGTAGAAATATTATATTATAGAAAAATTAATTCAATCTATTTTAATATTTTGCCCATAATAACTGAAATCTATGCATAATACACAGAAGACGGGAAATATGACAATTTGGAGGACAGTGAAGACTTACATAAAAAATTAATTTTCTTTTCAACAAATGCCAACAACGGGTATTATCCCTAAACACTGGAACGGGTAAATGTCAAAATATTGTGCAAAGTAAAGCCTTGCCAAAAAAATACCATCACCATTCAGCCTCAAATCAAATCCCGGGCGAAGCCGGGTATCTGAGCTAGTATATATATAAAATTGTAACCTCTGTCTGTACATTGATTTTTTTTCGCGAAAATTCACGATAACTTTTTGTTTCATTTGTCATAGACACCATAACTGCATTTTGTTTCTTTCGTGTCTGTTTGTTTGTTTGTTTATTTGTTTGTTACCTTTTCACGCATAAACGGCTGAACCGAATATTATTAAACTTGGTATGTATATTACTACTAGCCCAACTTAGACTTTAGGCTATATTAATATTCTCTAAGATGAACAGGAGTGGGGGTTATAAGGGAAGCCTAAAATTAAAAATAGCGATATTTCGTTTCCTATTGCTTTTTGAGCAAATATGCACATAACAAAAGTTGTTTATTTTGTAATTTAGAGTAACTTTTGTTATATGCACTTTTGCCGTATACGGAAGTATAAATGAGTTATACGCTAAAAACTATAGCGGGAGTCCACAATTTTATTTGGCACAAAAGACTCAACCGAACTAAACCAAACTCGCTATGTGAATTAATACTAACGATTTCTTTATAATAAGCCATACTAACATTTCTAGGGACGGGCAGGAGTGGGGGTTATAAGGAAGGCCTGAAATTAATAATAGGGTAATTTCGTGACATATTGACTTTTCGGCAAATATTCACATAACAAAAGTTGTTTATTTTGTTATTTAGAGAAACTTTTTTTTTATATACACTATCATCGTATACCGAAGTATAAAGGCGTTATACGCTAAAAATTATAGCGGGAGACAACAATTTTATTTGGCACAAAAGACTCAACCAAACTAAATAAAACACTCCGTATGTGTATTAGCACTAACGACTTCCTTATAATAAGCCATACTAACATTTCTAGGGACGGGCAGGAGTGGGGGTTATAAGGGAGGCCTGAAATTAATAATAATGATTTCCTATTGCCTTTTCAGCAAATATGCACATAACAAATGTTGTTTAATTCGTTATTTAGAGTAACTTTTGTTATATTCACTTTTGTCGTATAGAGAAGTATAAACGTGATATACACTAAAATCTATAACGGGAGCCAACAATTTTGTTGGGCACTAACGATTGAACCGAACTTAGCAAAACTCGGTATGTCAATTAGCATTAAATCTTCCATGATTATAAGCTATATTTAAAATTTTAGGTCCAAACGGGAGTGGGGATTATTAAAGAGGCTAAAAAGCGAGAAGTCTAATGCGGGAGCGGAAGATGACGGGAGCCTTACAAGTTAATTGAGTTTACTTATTTCCCGTCTGGCATTGCTGGAAGTGATTTCCAGTGAGATTCACTATTACAAAAATAATCGCACGTATAAAACTTTGCCTGAACTATTTGAGCTCGGGTAGGCTTTTGAAAGAAAATATGTTCATTATGGATGATATTTAATTGTAATAAATGCTACCCATGATTATGGTTTGAATTATTGAAAAACGGTGAGTCATAAAGTGTAGAAAGATAAATTAGGAACACATTTTCATTTATCCTTCAAAACTAAAATTTCTATTCTATTAATCCCCAAAAGTTACCCTTCAGGGTTGGCTATTTCCGAAAATCATTATGTCGTGGAGGGAAGTGCAATTGTACACATTGAAGTCTTACTATCAAAATACCATCATTAGTCAGTCAACAATAATTTACCGGGCATCGCCGGGTATCTGAGCTAGTATATATATATATATATATATATATATATATATACACACACACACACACACACACACACACACACACACACACACACTTTTCTGTTTCCACTCTAGGGGTGCAATTCATATTTGATCGTAACCAAACTCGATATATGTATAAGCGTTTCTTACAAAACTGAAGGTTGAGTTTTTTAGTCAATATTTAACAAATTAAAATCGAACAAATGGGAAGGGGGGAATTTCGAAAAATCGTCGTTATTATATGTCGGATCAAAAGATTGTATAGAACCAATCCCATTCCATATAAAATGTACTATAAATATTGTTGTATACATTTATTTTCTATCTTTAGTATGAACGGAGATATTTGCATTTTTTAGTTTTCAGCCTGTAGTAAACCCTCACTCCGGCTCATGGCATATTATTATGTATTTAACTTCATTAGAGTAATTTCCTCGACATTTAATGAATCGCCATCCATTAAAACCAATGACCTTGCCTCAGAAACTCCTGTTCCCTCAGCTTGGAACAGTGCAAAGTAGTAGGGAATAAGTATGGATATGTATCGAGTTTTCAGTATCTATTAGGTCTGTTGAATGTTTGGTGGAGGAGTTAATACGATGTCATGGCAAAGTGTCCATCCTTTGATCGCAGATTCTTTGTAGATTAAATGATTTTAGGCAGGCTCTGTTGGTTGTGGGAAATAGCTTTGGCTGATCTATATAAGCTGTTTTATATAGCATACAAATATTTGAAAATTTTGATTTCAATGAACATATAATTCTACCATTTTATCACATAAGTAAATTGTAGTGATTGTGCTGAAGATGGGATTGAGAATCGCGGGATATAATTCTGTCACTAGGATTGGCGTATTTGCGGAATGGCTCAGAAGATGACAATCATCACTGAACACAGAAAGCCAATTTCTTCTTTTTCCATGATTGAATTCCCAGAGTCAAAATGTTATGCAATCATAGTGTCATTATGAAAATGGGGGACTTTGAGAGAAAGGAAAGAGAAACCGAAAATAACCTTTGGTTTGAATTCCACGTGTTTTCTAAAACCTGGTACTATTATTGTTTAGTTAAATATTGATAGAATCTTTGATATTTTAAAAGATTCGCTGTAAGGAAAATGTCCCCTGAAGCACTTTTTGACAAATGTCCACTAATCCTACTCCGTAGTTGTGATTCTTACTAAATTCGATAATAAAATGCTTCATGTCTATGTTAATGGTAGATATCTGGAATGAAGGTTTAAAGGAATTAAATTAAAAAAATCGAAATATATCCATTATTTTGAGTCGAGTTGAAAAAAATATTATTCATACTTTTGTTTTCTGTAACTTGAAAATTAATTCAGTTATTTTTTATTTTACAGCTTCACGTGAAACCACACGTGTTCATCTTACATTAGCAATAAGCCAGTATATCACGAAACGTTTTATTCCAAGCATAAATTTCCAATTGCTTTTATCGGAAATTTACTAGGTGAGATACATGAATAAATGGTAGATGAGATGAACATTTTATAACCCAGAGGCCTAAATTTTTAATTGATCAATACCATACTTGTTTTATAACAGTTTCATATGAAACTAAAGGCAAATTTCGTTAATGAGCGTGTCCCGACCAAGACAAAAGGGGATGATAGAATGAATAAAAAAGTCTGGCGCGCAGGGGCTACGTAAACTAAGCAGATTTCCCTCGTGAAGCTTAATATATATATATATATATATATATATATATATATATATATAAAATTGTAACCTCTGTCTGTACATTGATTTTTTTCGCAAAATTTCACGATAACTTTTCGTTTCACATGTCATAGACACCATAACTGCATTTTGTTTCTTTGGTGTCTGTGTTGTTTGTTTGTTTGTTACCTTTTTACGCATAAACGGCTGAACCGAATTTTATGAAACTTGGTATGTATATTACTAGTAAACCAACTTAGACTTTAGGCTATATTAATATCCTCTGAGACGAACAGGAGCGGCGGTTATAAGGGAAGCCAGAAATTAAAAATAGCGATATTTCGTTTCCTATTGGTTTTTTGGCAAATATGGACATAACAAAAGTTGTTTATTTTGTTATTTAGAGTAACTTTTGTCATATACACTTTTTTAGTATACCGAATTGTAAACGAGATATACGCTAAAATCTATAGCGGAAGTGAACAATTTTATTTGGGACAAAAGACCCAACCGAAATAAATAAAACTCGGTATGTGTATTAGCACTAACGCTTTCATTATAAAAAGCCATAACAACATTTCTAGGGACAGGCAGGAGGGGGGTTTTAATGGAGGCCTGAATTTAAAAATAGCAGTATTTCGTATTCTATTCGTTTTTCGGCAAATATAAACATAACAAAAGTTGTTTATGTTGTTATTTAGAGTAACATAAATATAAACGTAAATATTGGGAATTTTTATGATTATTCATATATATATATATATATATATATATATATATATATATATTATTTTCTGTATCTGGTGAAAAATGAAACTGTGAAAAGTAAAATTTGATCTTATTATTATTTTATGATAGATTTAAATTTGACCATGAGAAAAGATATTCAATTCAGAAAGAACATTCAACCAACTTCTACTAATTAGAACCTAGTGGTCAGTAATCCGTCTTACATGGATAACATTCATTAATAATTTTGTACGGAAGTACTGTACTTACCAAGAAGCAGTAATATAACAATCGTCCCCATTGTTTCCTTAATTGATTCCTGAAAAAAAGAAAAAAAACGCTTTAATTTTTAATATTGTACTCTTTCTTAGCACTACTCAGTACTCAGAAATATTCCTGCAGGATAATTGATATCTTAATTAATCTTAATATATTTATTAGGAATATATACCTTAGTATATTTACCATTTTTTAACAATATTAATGTGAATTCTCTTTTTGCCTTGGAGCTCAATTTCTTTGGGCAATCTCACTTCCCCTCACACTCATAAATGTCTCCATCTATTTGCTTTTAATTTTTAGTCAATTGACTCTACATGTTTAAACTAATTCCTCCCTGCTTGTTTTGGAACAACTTTATTCTTTCCAACGCATTTCCAGTCTATGTTTATTGGCACCTTTTTCACGGGACCTTTCTAAAAGTAGTTTTATTTTTCACTTTTTAGAATGAAGATATTTTCACAAATTATTTAATACTCACAAAGTAAGATCAAATTAAACTAATGCTTTAATGAAAGACTACACATTTACTAAATGAGTCCTGATATGTTATAGTTACAGTACCAGTATGGCTACAGTGTATTTCCAGTGAGCAAATCGATTAAATATATAAGCTGAAAATAATTTGTTATGGATTTTTAATTGACACCATCAACTATAATTCTTTAAGTATATCATCCGTCCCTTAAGGAATGGGGTACCATAGGATTGGTAAGTTAAAAACTTGTTTGGGCCAGCCGTTAAAATTTTAGCCAATATAGATTCAGCGCCTTCGAAGAACCTAGAACTAGATTACACGTTTTGTTAACAATTCTTCAATAAAATATTTATTAATTTATTTTTAATTGTTTGAAGGCATTTTTCGAAATTCACGACCTCAATAGTAGATTTCTTTCCAGGGAAATTTGCTAATAGTCAGTTTAAAACGTGTATTTAATGTTATATATTCTCGCCTGGGCAAAGGAAATTATTTAGTGACGAAATTCATTAAATAACATTAAAAGCCCCCACCCTGGCTAGAAAAGGGTGGTCACCTGTGGATAACCCGTCCCAATTAGCCTGAGTTTTAATAATATTAAAATGGGTTTAGTGCCAAAAACCCAAGCTATTTGTATATCTTTAGTTACAATATATGGAGTTGACGATGAAATTATATTAGAAAATAAAAGTATTGAAGTGATATACTTAATTAGGGTTCCATAATAGGAATGAAGAGAAAATATCAATTTTTAAGTGCTTTTTTATAATTTTTTTTAACCATTTTAGTGCCGGACGACGATATATCGTTGCGCAAGCGTTGGTGCCGAAGCCACTCACTGTAGACGCTAGAGCGATAAGGTAGAAGCTCTACACGGGATAGTTTCTTGGGACCGTAATCCCAATCTGTTAATGGTAGTTATCATAAAGTTGACATGTCACATCATGCATCAACACGGCGAGACTAATATTAGCAGATTTTCCTTAGGGGAGATCAGCTATTGAGGTTGTAGATATTTTACCAACATTGGCCAAAACTCCAAATAACATTAACAAAACTACATATATATATATATGTCTGTTAACGTTCTATCGGTCGCAATTTTTGTCTGATCGTTACCAAACCCGATATTTAAACGTTTTCTGCAAAAATAACTGTCGAGTTCGTTAACGGCTAATATCGGACCAGTGGGAGGGGGGAGGGTTCAGGGGGGGGGAATTTCGAAAATTCAAAATATCTCCGTTGCTATGCATCAGATCAAAAATTTGTATAGAATCAATCTTATTACAAAGTAAATGTACTATAAATATTGTTATATACGTTTTTTCAATATCTTGATTATTAACCAATTTGAAACCAAATTACCAAATTTTGTTCTTATTGAACGTTTATGTTTTGAGATAAATGTAAATACGTGACGCACGTGGGAAATCTGCTTAGTTAACGCAGCCCCTGCGTGACGGACCTTCTTTCGCTCAGTCTTTCTTGGCCATCTCAAAGATAAGATAGTCTTTCTTAGCAGTCAGTGTTTGAAAACTGTGGGTTTTTTTAATAGTTTTAATTAGTAACAGAAAAATTTGTGATTTCGTTGCTATTTTTCAGAGAAACCTCCACCTTATTATGAGCATATATCCAAGCTCTTGTAAATTCATCAAATTCCTCCTGCTATTGTATCTATGCACAGGCATCAGGTTTCGCTCGACACTAAAAGGTTTCTATATAATAATCGGTTTTTAACGGTTATTATTTTATTACTTAAACACGATGGTCAATTTAAAATGGTATACCCCATGGGAATGAGCAACACGCGGGCCGATCAACATGTTTATTAGGCCCCGCAATGCATTTCTCAAAGTGAATTTATTTTATCTACTTTCTCCCATCAATATATTGTTATATAATTAATTATAATTTAATGGTAGTACATACTAAACCGAAACAATTTTTTGCGACTAGTTACTTACTTGTCAACGACTTGTTCAAATATGCAATACAAAAGGCCGCGTCTGTGCTTGATTGTGTTTGCTTCTGTCTCACAATCAGTCTGGTAAGCTGTTAACTAGCAATTTTAGCAATTCTTGTGTTTCTTGAAAGGCGCGAGTGCAATATTAATGTAACAAAGGTAAGATTAGAGTTTTTTTTTTTATTCAAAATTAAGTTTTCCCGAACGGGATACAGTTCTCGAAGACTTTCGAAGTGACAATGGAAATGATTGACATACAGAATAATACCGATTTAAAAAATGTATTTTTCTCAGTAAACACCGAAACATTTTATAAATCGTGTGTGAGCCTTGAGAAATTCTCGCTTTTGACGAAAAATGCGTTGCAAATGATGTCTCTGTTCGGAAGTACGTGTGTTCGCGAACAATTATTTTCGAACATGCATGTAATCAAAAATGAACACTTATCAAGACTGATTTATGCACGATTAGAAAGCTGCGTACGTTTAGCTACTTCATCAATTCCGGCTGGTATTGAGCAGCTTGTATCGAAAAAACAGTGACAAATGATTGATTAAAATTTTCAAGTAAAGTCACTTTTCTATTCTTTTATTGTTTGTTTTAATTTTGCATTAAAAATTTTTATATGCAATCTTAACTTTTTTTGAATTGTATATTTTTCTATTCTAATGTTTATTATAAATAATGTTTTGTAAATTATTAATAAGTGTTATTTTATGTGTGGCCCACCAAAACATTTTTAAATTTAAATTGGGCCTTTGAATAAAAAGGTTGCTCAGCACTGGTATACACTAAGATAAAACCATGGTGAAAGGCCTCTATTCAATTAATGATGTGATAGGGTGTGCGAAAGTGATTTTCCACAGAAATTAATCCTGCTTTAGAAATATATACACAATCCGTTACGGACGTTACTATAAGGCTGGGAGGCTGGTGGTAGCAAGTAAGGGAGTTGTTTGTTTACATGGAAGGCGGCGAGGACCTATATCGAAACCGAAAGCTTTACCGATACGGGGGCCAATTAGCATACAATGGAATGTTTACAAGTCAGCTGGGAATGGGGGTCTTACTTAAGATCCTGGGCATTGTTGCAGCTTCCATCAGGGGATCCTTACGCACCATAGCGGAACAATACTATTAAGCAATAGCCTGGAAACGTTTCGACAGAAAAAGAGCTCAGAACAGTAGGAATCCAATTTTTAAAGTGTTTGAAGAAAAAAAAAGTCCGTCACGCAGGGGCTGCGTAAACTAAGCAGATTTCCCAAGTGAAGTTATACAATAGAGAAATCTCCATACAAGAGCAGAACAGTTACGGCCGAACTAGCTTTTAGCGGGAAACTCACTCGTCCGTTTTCGGCCCACAATTAATAAAAATGCAAATATCACGGTTAATATTCAAGATAGAGAATAAATGTATAGAACAATATTTATAGTAAATTTAAACGTATGGTCACTTTTACTTTACTTTTATATTTCGAAAATCCCCCCTCTAAACCCCCCCCCCCCACTGGTCCAATTTCAGCCATGAACGAACTTGATCTGTCTTTTTGCATAAAACGTTTAAATATCGAGTTTGGTAACGATCAAACAAAAATTACGACCGCTAGAGCGTTAACAGATATATATATATATATATATATATATATATATATATATATATATATATATATAATTTTGAACGGACCTTATTTTCGTCATCTCCTGGGTAGGATCGATGAACATTTGAAGAAATTTTTCGAAAATCGCGTCATGAGTACGACCTCAATAGCTGATTTTCCTTAAGGGAAATCTGTTAAAAAAAGGATTATTTTTTTTCGAACTATTAAGAAGAAGAAACCGAACCCACTCAAAGTCCTAAGGCCAACGATATAAAAAGTCCGTCACGCTAGTGATCTAATCTCAACATATATCCTCTATTTCTAAGTAACCCTTCGATGAGTCGAAGCGGGAGTTTAGTTTAAGTCGAAAATACGAATGACTCGCTTAATATTTGAGTTAGAAAAAATAGATTAACAATTATAGTGCTTCAATAATTCAAGAGAGCTCGTATTCAAAAAAGGCTAATATCTTGGTTAATATTCCCCTTTAAGGGAAATCTATTGTGGTTGATTCATGATGCGATTTTCGAAAACTTTCTTCCAATGTCCATCGATCCTACTTAGTAGATGTCGAAAATGAGGTCCGTTGAAAATTTTATACACTCAACCGCAAAAAAAAAAACCGGACACTTCATTTTTGTCGTATTAAAAGCTAATTTTCAGCAATTTTCTTTATGTGGGTATTCTAGTTATTACAGAGAATTTAGAGTCTAAGTCCATTGAACTAATCCCTTCAGGATTAGTTAACAATTAGATGAAACTCAGATTAGATTTATTTGTCGTGAAGTTGATCTATTCTAAACTGTAAGTAGTTTTTCGCATATTTAAACATCTTTAATTATTAACCAAGCATTTTCTTTAATTAATGTTTTATTTTTATTTCGGTCCAGAATAATGGGTCTTTCAAACTTAGATGGAAGGCCGGAGCTTACGTTACATTGCCGAAACGCTTGGGGTAGCGAAGTCTACCATTCACTGTAATAAAAATGAAGAATAATTTTTTTTTTTAAATGTGTTAATTTATCTTTTTATTTTGTATTTTTTTGTTAATAATCAATAAAAATTATTCACTTTTGGCAGATTTTGTTTAAATAACCTATTGATTAACCAATTATTTTAATTAAAAAGATTAATATACATATATATTAAGTATTTAACAAAATTATAAGACTAAATCTAAGTTTCCGGTTTTTTTTTGCGGTTCAGTGTATATACATTTGCCTGTTAATGCACTAGCAGTCGCAATTTTTTTTTGTCATTATCAAACTCGATATATAAGCATTTTATGCAAAAGTAAAGTTCGAGATAACTCGAATATGTCCGTTTATTCTTCATCATAGTCGATATTTAACTGTTACATTCAGCACTGAAGACCATACTAAGTATTGGCTGAAATGGGACACGGAATAAGGGGGGGGGGTTAGTGGGAGGGACGGGGGAGGTTTATTTGAAAATTCAAAATATCTCCATTATTTTACGTAGAAATAGAGAACATGTGGTGAGATGATATCACAAGTATATTAAACCAGCACTTGGGAAACCTGCTTAGTTTACACAACCTCTGCGTGACGGACTTTATTTACTTGAATGTGATATCTCAGTTCCAATTCATGGATCGAAAATTTTCATAGAACATAACTTATTGGTATTTGCATGACAAAGAAATATGACATACAATTATTTTGTACTTCCAATGCCCTCAAAAAATTTTTTTTTTTCGCCCTCCTCTTAATACCATACTCTTAATCGATTTTGATCATAAGATAGGTACATTACTAGACATTATATCAATCCTAAATATGAAATTTCAACATTATAAGGCTAGCCGTTTTTGAGTTATGCTTGATACGTACAGATGTCTTGCCAAAGCTAGTCAAAATGGGTTCAGTGAGGGGCAAAAGGATAATTTCGTCAGAAAATTCAAAATTTTCAGGATTATAATACTTCCATTACTTCGTTCAAGGATGTAAAGTGGAAAATATAAATATTTTACTAATAAAATATTAGGAAACAATCAGTTTTATGTTCTCTTAAAAAACATTACACAATTTTTACAATCGATTTATTCCAACAATAACTTGGCCCTATTGAAGAAATATATCTAGTGGGTTTGTGCTGTATAACAAGTCTTTAAATGAAGCTAACTGATTCTTATTAAACGGGGACTAGTTCATGGATATTTTGTACTTTCCTGTCCCATTTCTGTGAAAAATAGTTTATTAAAGAATTTACTGTTCACTGCTAGAGGAAACTGGAATGAGTTTCTATTTGCACAATTAATTAATTTAAGAGAGAAAGGAACATTGTTGTTGCTCCTTTTAGCCAGAAGAAAGTTATGATAAATTATGGCTGACCTTCACACTAGATGTTACTGATGAACGGAACTGGTTTCACAACACTTCAAGACGTACATCTAATAAAACAAATCGGAAAAAAAGTAATGCAAATAAGCCTTCAGATCTTTGTAGAAAGTTGTAAAACGACATTGGTAATCAGATGCATAGTAGTACGTGACTTTATCAAATGACCTCTTAGGCCTTTAGATTTCACGATTCATGGAGTAAAAGCTCTCACGTCCGATCTTAATGTGGAGACAAAACCACAACCACAGGCACAAACTGCAGTGCATTGAGTTAAGTGGAGCCAAGATTTGTCAATGTGATGGTACTTAAGGGTAGATTATTAATATATGTTTCAATTTTATAAAATAATGAAATTATTAATATTGTGACTCAATTTCGTAAATAATTTGTTAAATCTTAATTTTTGTGAGTTCCACTTCTCGTTTCATTCAAAAAGATAATTATTTGTAATTGATAATTACTTTTACACTTATCTAATGAAAATTAGGAATTCCTAGAGGGATATAGAGAATTTATGAAATATCTCAGTAAATATTAAAGATAGAGAATAAATGTATATAACAACAGCTTATTGTCACAATAGAATCAGCTCAATGTAACAGAAATTGAGAGGGGTCTCGGTGCTAAAAATTTGGGAAAGAATATATCCACTCCCAATGAAACCAAATTTTTTATAAATTATACCATACATAAAATAACACACATTAAACTAATTCCAGGACAAATCAACATATTTTAGCAGGCTTCCCTTAAAGGAAAGCAGCTATTGAGGTCGTTATGTCCATCCATCCTTTATGAGATGACGAAAATGAGGTACATTATATATATATATATATATATATATATATATATATATATATATATATATATATATATATATATACACACACACGTAAACTTGCCTGTTAACGCTCCAGCGGCTGCAATTTAGTTTGATCGTTATTTAAACATTCTATCCAAAACTAAAGATCACGTTTGTTAACCACTGAAATCGGACAGGGAGGGGAGATTAAAAAAAAAAAAAAAGCTAGAAAAATTGAAATATCTACATTATTTAGAGTTGGATCAAAAAATAATTTATACTCAATTTCATTAATCATTCAATTACCAACAAATTTTGTTCTATGTACTTTTTTCAATGTTAAGCTAGTTATTTTATTTTTAGCCTTCAAAAAATTAATTCCCACTTCCATATATTGGATTTTCACTAATCAGCAGTTGTATCAATAATCATCTTGTGTCAAACATAATCTTTAATAGTCCACAGGCTACTTATTACTGGAGAAATGGAAAATAAAATTTGAGTTAGCAATATCGGCCAACCATTCCAGATCCTGGGAAATCTGCTTCACTTAGGCAGCCCCTACATGACGGACTTTTTATTTTACTATCCGGATACTCCTTAAGCCTGACCAATACGACAATATCACTTTAACAAAAAAAAAAAAAAAAAAACTTTTTACATTAGCATCAAGAACAGAAGTGCTCATTAATACTGTACTAACAAGCTGCTAGCGTAAGAGAGTGCTTGTACCGTTTTCAGCCACTCACAATAATAGAAACAAAACCTGTTTTTCCCTGCATTCTCATCTCATGAGGGCTTTTACTTTCAGCAGGCCTGTAGAGCTACAAGTACGATTTCCATGTCTGGAGACTACACATGATAAAAGCAGGAGCTCCATAAACTAATCATATACTTCACGTGCTGAAATGACCGTGCATTACGGTTTACATTCCATTTTAGCAGATTTCCTCAAAGGGAAATATATATATATAATATATATATATATATATATATATATATATATATGTATATATATATATATATATATATATATATATATATATATATTTATATCTATATATATAAAATTGTAACCTCTGTCTGTACATTGATTTTTTTCGCGAAATTTCACGATAACTTTTCGTTTCACATGTCATAGACACCATATCTGCATTTTGTTTCTTTCGTGTATGTTTGTTTGTTTGTTTGTTTGTTTGTTCGTTTGTTTGTTTGTTTGTTTGTTTGTTACCTTTTCACGCATAAACGGCTTAACCGAATTTTATGAAACTTGGCATGTATATTACTACTAACCCAACTTAGACTTTAGGCTATATTAATTTTCTCTGAGACGAACAGGAGTGGGGGGTTTTAGAGGGGAAGCCTGAAATTAAAAATAGCGATATTTCGTTTTCTATTGGTTTTTCGGCAAATATGCACATAACAAAAGTTGTTTATTTTGTTATTTAGAGTAACCTTTGTTATATACACTTTTGTTGTATACCGAAGTTTAAAAGCGTTATACGCTAAAAATTATAGCGGGAGTCAACAATATTATTTGCCAAAAAAGACTCAACCGAACTAAATAAAACTCGATATGTGTATTAGCAGTGAGGCCTTCATTATAATAAGCTATACCAACATTTCTATGGACGGGCAGGAGTGGGGGTTATAAGGGAAGCCTGAAATTAAAAATAGCGATATTTCGTTTCCTATTGGTTTTTCCGCAAATATAAACATAACAAAAGTTGTTTATTTTGTTATTTGGAGTAACTTTTGTTATATACACTTTTGTCGTATACCTAAGTATAAATGAGTTGATACGTTAAAACTTTAGCGGGCACTAACGGCTGAACCGAACTTAACGAAACTCGGTATGTCAATAAGCATTAATTCTTCCATGATTATAAGTTATATTAAAATTTTTTGGTTCGAACGGGAGGGGGTTATAAGGGAGGCGTGAAATAAAAATTCAACATATTTACCTGTATAAAAATATCGAAGACTGTGAAGAATTATCGAACAAATAATTGTATTATTAGCAAATCACCGGCAACGACGGGTATCAATCCTAAACACTGGGACGGGTAAATGTCAAAATATTGTTCAATGTAAAGCCTGCTAAAAAATACCATCACCATTCAGCCTCAAATCAATTCCCGGGCGAAGCCGGGTATCTGAGCTAGTATATATATATAAAATTGTAACCTCTGTCTGTACATTGATTTTTTTCGCGAAATTTCACGATAACTTTTCGTTTCACATGTCATAGACACCAAAACTGCATTTTGTTTCTTTGGTGTCTGTTTGTTTGTTTGTTTGTTTGTTTATTTGTTTGTTTATTTGTTTGTTTGTTTGTTACCTTTTCACGCATAAAGGGCTGAACCGAATTTTATGAAACTTGGTATGTATATTACTACTAACCCAACTTAGACTTTAGGCTATATTAATATCCTCTGAGACGAGTAGGAGTGGGGGTTATAAGGGAAGCCTGAAACTAAAAATAGCGATATTTCGTTTCCTATTAGATTTTTGGCAAATATGAAAAGAACAAAAGTTGTTTATTTTGTTATTTAGAGTAACTTCTGTTATATACACTTTTTTCGTATACCGAAGTATAAACGAGATATATGCTAAAACCTATAGCGGAAGTAAACAATTTTATTTGACACAAAAGACTCAACTGAACTAAATAATACTCGGTATGTGTGTTAGCACTAACACCTTTATTATAATAAGCAATACTAACATTTCTAGGGACGGGCAGGAGTGGGGGTTATAAGGGAAGCCTGAAATTAAAAATAGCGATATTTCGTTTCCTATTGGTTTTTTGGCAAATATGAACATAACAAAAGTTGTTTATTTTGTTACTTAGAGTAACTTTTGTTATATATACTTTTTTCGTATACTGAATAATAAACGAGATATACGATAAAACCTATAGCGGAAGTGAAAATTTTATTTGGGACAAAAGACCCAACCGAAATAAATAAAACTCGGTATGTGTATTAGCACTAACGCTTTCATTATAATAAGTCATACCAACATTTCTAGGGACGGGCAGGAGTGGGGGTTGTATGGGAGGCCTGAAATTAAAAATAGTGATATTTCGTTTCCTATTGGGGTTTCGGAAAATATGCACATAATAAAAGTTGTTTATTTTGTTTTTAGAGTAGTTTACTCAACAATTCTTTTCAATATGAACTACCAGGTACCACACCTGGAAAAATTAATTCAAATTATAATATTTTGTCCTTAATAATTTAAATCTATGCATAAAGCACAGGAAACGGGAAATATGACAATATGGAGGACAGTGAAATTTTACATTAAAAATTAATTTTATTATTAACAAATCCACAGAAACGACGGGTATTAACCCTGAACACTGGGACGGGTAAATGTCAAAATATTGTGCAAAGTAAAGCCTTGCCAAAAAAATAACTTCACCATTCAGCCTCAAATTAATTCCCGGGCGAAGCCGGGTATCTGAGCTAGTATATATATATAAACACACTTATTTGCATGTTTACGCTCTAGGGGTCGCCCTTTTGAGTTCTCGATATCAAACTCATTATTTAAGCGTTTTATGTAAAACTAAGAACAAGTTCGTTAATGGGTGAATTGTGAATGCACCAGAGAAAACTTTGCTATATAGGTTTTTTCACTATCATGATTATTAACAGACATATAATTTCGTCTTCAGCCTTCAGTAAACCCCCACTCCTATTCATGCCATATTAACAATAAGCTGTTATATCATGAATCGCTTTATGCGAAGCTTAAATGCCAAATATTGATTTCGTTGATCTTTTACTACTTGAGATAAATGCAAATACGTTGTGCGGTGACGTGATTTTCCTGTTTTAACGGGATAATGCATATTTTAATTATACCATACTCAATATTTAATGGTTATATTAAACTTTAAATAATCATATTTGTTAATAGTGAAAATCGGACCAGGTACAAGAGAGTTTACAGCTCATTTTTCTCATTCCATTATCCCCCCCCCACCCCAAATTAAAAAAAAAAGCATGCCATTTTCTTATAATCAGCCATTCTTTATTCGTCTGCGACATTTTAAAGTTTTTTTAAGCTGCTTATCAACTATGAACCTTAATTCCACTACTATAATGGAATATAATGTATAACCATTTCTTTAATTGAATTTCACAACCATCCAGAATTATACTTTACACCAGATTTGAAGAGCGTGGGGCGGGGTCATCATGGAATTGCAGTATATAAATATTACTAAAAATAATGGTTTAAAGATTTAAATCTATTGACTGAGTAGCATTCCTTGCAATCCTAAAAATAAGAAAATTATTTACGTGCTAGACGTTGCAATAATTTCTATCAGACCTGCACAGTATTTCTAATAAAATATCTTAGAATATAAAGTAAAATACATTATTTTCAATTGCATTTTCTTTTTAAAATTCCAAAAACAGCCACCTTATTTGTATTTCACTTTCTTAAAATATAAAGTACGAAAAATGTATTTTATTTCGTATTCGAACTAAACATAATAAATTACTTTCACCTCTTAAGAGGATGATCATTAGCACATTTTGGACAATTTGTTTCTTAGTGACGGCTTATTAGTAGGTTCCCTTAGTATAATAGAATCCCAATTTATATTTTATAGAAGTTTTGTACGGAATACACTGTCAGCCCATAAAAAATAATCGAACCTTCAATTAGTGTTGGTCTCATGACGGGGCTTTTGAAAATTTCAGAATTCTTATTATGGCTAAATATAAAGGAACGAAATTGAACAATTTTTACTTATCTGTTTTTAACTTATTATTTGAAAACATGCTGAATTATTTATTTTATATTAATTACTTCCATTTTATGTTCAAAAATCTTTTGTTTCATAATACCTTATTTTTTATTTTATCTTTTATTCCTTTAGAATATAATATAAAAGTTTGAATTAAATTATATTTGTATTAATAATATTTTGTACATAAATTAAAGTGATTTACTAAGTTGTATGGGGCATGTAGCAAATAAACTCCCTCTTTGAAGGGTTACTTTCAAGAAGAAATAAATACATGTAGATTGAGATGCTGGAAAGAAAATATTTGGAAAGATTTATTAAAAGTTGGACGAAATAATTAAATAACACGGAGGCTTACAAACAATTAGAAACGATAATAATAATAAATGCCAAGCATTACCTTTGTTTGGAACAAATCTTTAGATTGTAGTGGTCTGACTATAACCAAACCACTACAACTTAAATATATTTGAAAAGATGGAATGCTGTAGAATGTGAATAAATATCTGAAAGGTTACTCCTGTAAGACACAACTGGGAGAGGTAGATTGCCATCTAGACGAATATATGAGCTGGAGTATTATCGGACTCTTAAGGTCCACTAGTAGCACAATGCAGATTTAGAAAACAGTAAACATAACAGAAGCTCAGGTCACATTCAGTGTGTTTGGACGAGCTCAATTTAATAGAGTATTTAAATCAAATTCTTTTTGACGAAAAAAATATTTTTTGCGTGTAGTAATGGTATTCAAATTCAGGTTCTTCTAATCAAGAGATCCACTTCACTCTCATTCTCACTTTCACTCTCTCTCTCTTCTTCTTTTTTTCTTTACAGAAAACGGGTTATGAGTTAATCCTTGGCCAATTATTAAGACATTAGGATAGGTTTTAGGCAATGATTTTATCACTACGATAAATAAACAAAGTTAACAAAATTCACGGAAGACTGATAATTAAAAGTAGACATGAATACTAGAAAACGTCCGTCACGCAGGGGCTGCGTAAACTAAGCAGATTTCCCACGTGAAGTTTTACAATAAAGAAATTTCACGAGAGCTGAGCAGTTAATGAAACGGCCGAACTAGCTTTTGGCGGGAAAGCCACTTCGGCCGTTAGCCGGCCAGATTTAATAAAACTTCAAATATCTCGGTTAATATTCAAGATAGAGAATAAACGTATAGGACAATATTTATAGTAAATTCAATTTGTAATAAGATTGATTCTGTGCAATTTTCTATCCGCGACGTATAGTAACGGAGATATTTCGAATTTTCGAAAATCCTCCCCTCTAAACCCCCCCCCCTCCCACTGGTCCGATTTCAGCCGTTAACGAACTTGATCTTTCTTTTTTACATAAAACGCTTAAATATGAAGTTTGGTAAGGATCAAAGAAAAATTGCGACCGCTGGAGCGGTAACAGACAAATATATAGATAGATAGATAGATATATACAGTTTTGAACGGACCTCATTTTCGTCATCTACTAGGTAGGATCGATGGACATTTGAAGAAAAATGTCGAAAATTCCGTCATGAGTACAACCTCAATAGCTGATTTCCCTTAAGGGAAATCTGCTAACACAATTTAACATCAACCCATTCAGTGCCGCTCACGCGACAGCTGGGTCAGTTGGGCCACGCAACCCTAGCGTCTGTTACCTGCCCAGAATTTTCTCTTTCGCCACAAAAAGTAGACTCGTAAATGAGGCCGGCACTGAATGGGTTAATGAACAAGAATTATAACATAGGACTGATGAAAGTCTTCAGTGTACAGCTGTAATAAGTATTCCACCTTAGAACTGCAATATTATATTTTATGAAAAGTTCAAATTTCAGGCCACATTCCTTATAGACTTTGTGTGACTTGTAATAGTTTCATCCGTTCTTGAGTGAGTAATGAAGTCTCAATAGCCTTTTGTGGTTTGTCCGTCGTTAAAACTTATAATGTAAATCCACATTGATGCAGAAGTACTGATTTGCAATTAGGTTCATAATCTAGTGTAGTTTCATTTTTTCACTACTTTAGTATAGGATAATAAGGTCTTATTGAATATATTTCATTCTTATTTCTTCTAATTTAAAAGATTACGTTTGAGTGTTTCTTTTTTTTTTTGGAAATAAGCCAGTTAGAAAACAAGTTTTATACTATGGATTTAAAAATTGTGGGGGGAAAATTGATGAACTGCTTTATTACTCTCACCCTTAATAAGGTCAATTCTAGGTGACTTTTTGTGTTTTATTATCAGTAGAATATCATTTGGAGTTTGTAGATCTGGTACTGTTGTATTTCGAATCGTTCTTTGTCTTGATCAGTTGAAATTTTACCTGTTTGGTACGTATTTATCGATGAGTGTGAATTTTTTCCTGTATAATCACCATCTCGCTTTTTAATATTACTGACAGTAAAAGCGACATTTAGTCTTTCGATCGTATTTTATAGGGCCAACTCAATGTGTTTGTGGAGCTAATATTATCTCAAAATTTAGTTTTCATTCAAATTTTGTTAGCTTTTATAATATATTGTCGTTTATATTTTAAGTATTTGATTCGTCTATTGGTACAAGTTAATCTTTTTCTCTAGCGTCTTGACAAATGTTTCGTAATTTATTTGTACTCGCCTTTTTGAGTTTGTTCATTGTTTTATCCCACCAAAAATTTGGGTCGTGAATATTTATCGTGTTTAATTTGCCTTTTATGGGAGTTGCGAATTTTAAAACTTTTATTGAAAGCTTTCAAAAGTATATTTAAAGTAAATTCAGTAAACTTCGACATCAAACATTGACCTTAACTTTCCCTAAATTTTAATTCTGTAGAAATTTCTAGGCGTTATGTATTTTCAACATTTTCCAAATCTGCGTTTTAGATAAAATAAACCAAGGCTTCTGTTTATTGTGTGATTAACACTTAAGACGATGTTTTATTCAGATGGTCAGAGACTTTTTCAGCTCTTGAAAGTTTCTAGTTAGTTTTCTTATAATTCTTAAACCTGTATAACTTTTCCCTCGTCTATCGGATTTTAGTAAATATTGATTTTGATTTAAAATAACGAGATCATTGATAACTATAATTTTTATTTTTATTGTCTTGGCATTAGATTAGAAATGAATATCTATGGAAAAATGATATTTTGTAATTTTAATTCAGTTATAATTTTAGCTTGTTTGTCAAAGTTTATTTCGACGTCATGATCTATGTAAAGCAGGCTCTAATAAAAAAACCTTTTTCTCATGAGCAATTATTTCCACAACGGTTGTTTTTAGGTCATTATTAGTGAATAGTAAATTAGCATCCAATTCTTTATAATTAATGATAATCTAGTGGGAGCCTTATTTAACTCAATTGAAAACTTGCGGTATTTTGCCTTTTTTATTTTTGAACTTAAATGAGGCTCTTGGATAGGAGCCATACGTTATATATATATTTATTTCCCGGATTTTCAAACGAAATGACAGTAGCATTTATTTGGTTTAAATTTATTTCAAAAAAAATAATATTTCCCATAACATCTGATCTACTGCTTCTTAAATTCAGTAATATAATTCATAAGATTTCCGGTTTTTACATTTCAAAGGAATTATCCGTTTTGACATTCCCTGAGCCTATTTTGACTAGTTTCGGCTTGGCGTCTGTACGTATAGCTTAGTATACGTAACTCTAAAGCGACCGGCCTTAGAAGTTCAAATTTTAGCAGGTTTCCCTCAAGGGAAAACAGCTATTGAGGTCTTACTCATGACGCGATTTTCGAAGAATTTCTTCAAATGTCCATCGATCCTACCCAGGAGATGACCCAGGAAAATGAGGTCCGTTCAAAACTATTTATATATATATATATATATATATATATATATATATATATATATATATATATATTTGTGTGTTAACACTCTAGCGGTCTCTATTTTTGTTTAATTGTCACCAAACTCGGTATTTAATCGTTTTATGTAAAAATAAAGATCAAGTTCGTTAACGGCTGAAATCGAACCAGTGGGGGAGGGGCTTAGAGGGGGGGGGGTTCGTAAATTCTAAATATCTCCGTTACTATGCGTCAGATCAAAAGATTGTATAAAAACAATATTATTGCAAATTACATTTACTATAAATATTGTTTTATACACTTATTCTCTATCTTGAATATTAACCGAGCTATTTGCATTTTTATTAAGTGTAACGAGCTATGGTCCCTTCTATTATTTCGGCAGTTTCCGTTCGGCACTCGTATGGAGATTTCTCTATTGTATAACTTTACGTGGGAAATCTGCTTAGTTTACGCAGCCCCTGCGTGACGGACTGTGCACCCTTTCTTTTGATCGAAATCAACTAAAGGGGGCGAGTTTAGACAGGGGCGGCATAAAAAATTGTAATTTTGTTTTGTACCCATTAGATATATAAAAATTGTTCATAGTACCATTTTTGTTTATCATAAAAAGATCTGCAAGGTATATTCTATGACATTTTTTATACTGATGTATTGGAACTGAGATATCGTTTATTAGTGTGAATGTGCATCAAAAAATTTTGTTTATTTTAATTAGTAACAGTACAAGTAAATCATGTTGTGCCCACATCAAACTTTTTATGAATGAATCAAATGACGTTTGGTGCCTATCGTATAGTAAATTAACCTTCACTATATTCATATAAATATATACTATTTTATTAGTTACAATAAAAAATGTTTAATGGAATATATATTTAATGGAATGATCAAAATAGCCATACTCCATAATTAAGTATTTCCTAAGGTTATTTGTTATACTAATATGTGTTATATTAAAGACGAATTTTGTACATGCTAAGATAAGATAATAAAGTGATATTAAATCAGTTCCCGAATGCATATTCATTTATAATCTGTGTTGCTAATTAGCCTTTAACAGGCATTAATACATGCCGTGCACGTTTTACTTAGAGCGGAGTGAGAGATGTTTACGTTTCGATGTTGTGCAGAATTTTTATTAAAGCTGATACATTGTAAGCTCCAGGACATGACTGTTCAACCGGCTTCTTTCTCTGGGGCAGTCCTTAGTTTCCTTATGTTCAGGGCAGTGTCCATCCTCTTTAAA
>CM032233.1:68197500-68232500 GCA_019009955.1 Riptortus pedestris | reverse complement strand
GCATTATAAATCCTCCCTTGTTGGGTTACAGGTTTACTCCCATAAATGCTAAGTTAGGGAATATTCTCTTTTATTTACAATTTCCAATACTTTACAGTTCGAAAGAAATATGATATTTGGTTTCGTTATTGTAACAACTAAAATTTTAGCAAAATTCACTCGAGTGAAATTAGCTGTACCAAGGTGAAGTCGGATTTTGTAGGTAGGTTCATCACGCAGGAGCAACGCAAACCAAACCAAACTAGTAGATTTCCCAGGTGATAGCATAACACACTAGTGATTTTATCTCACCATATATTCATCAATGGGTAAATGACGTCGTCTGTGCTCAATGTAGAAAATGTTCTTGGTTTACGCTGGCTCTCCATAATGGAGTTTTTGATAGTTGTCAAGCTCTATATTTAACCATATAAAAATAAAGAAGAAGGAAAAGTTCATTAGATGCTGAAATCGAACTAGGAGTGAAAGGTTTAAGGCGGGGATAAATATCTTCCTTTTTAACCGTCATATAAAAATATATCTTATAACCAATCTGTTTGTCAAGTTACTTCCCGGTAGTTTTTGTCTTATAAATTTTCCTATTTTTGTTAACAGCTCTTAGTAACCCTCCACTCTTACTGTCTTGCTTGAATACCTCGAATTATTTATTTTAGTGTTTTATTGAACCAATGATTTTGGTTACAAAATTTATAATTATATGAAAACAAGGTAGGTTCTTCATCCCCATGAATACAATCATCATATAAACCATTAATAAAACTCAAAATACTATATCCCATTTTCTTCAAGAGATTTCATGACTACTATCCTGAGCCTCCAATTACTTATATAACTAATTAGCTGAAATAAATAAAATTGATAGGACATTTAGAACTGATGCAAAAGCTAAAAAGAAGTGTCATGGTGACAACTGAAACTGTCCGTCAAAGAGGTTAGAACATTAGAGAGGTTAGAACATTAGAGTTCTCTGTAAATGGCTAATAGACCTTTAGGGTCGGTGACATCATTTTAAATTTTGAAACGTGATTCAGTGAAACTTGGATACAAAAAAAAGAAAGAAGAGAAAAAGAAGAAAGTCCCCATAATCGGTATTCAAGAGAGTGAAAGGGTTGACAATGATGAATGGTTTTGGAACATTTACCTAACACTTTGGAGATTTAAGGTCACTATAAGACTGTAAATACCCAATTTAAGATACTTAAATTATGTAAAATTAGGAGAGGGTGAGGAGTCTTAAAATTAATTTTAATTTTCTTTTTATATAAATAAATGTTGACATTTTGCAACAATCGTTGCACAAGAGAAAGGGCATTTGTTCAATGTAACATTTTCTTTTTTGCCTTATTTCCCAAATTCAGAATACATTTACAGGTAGTTCAATATCTACCTGACACCATTGTTTGACATTTTAATCTCATCATTAAAAGAATAGCGACTTTTTTTAAATAACAAAAGTGCTCTTTTTAATAGTGCACTGAATAAGTAAAGAAAACCTAAGGTGGGATAGATGTAATCTCCCGTGTTTAGATTGAGGAAAACTATTGATGTTTTCTTAAGTATCGTTACTCTTGAGCCCTATTACAGTGGTTGATAAAATAATATGTAATACTTTTGAGACAAACTAAAGCTTATTAATGTCCAATACAACAATTTATTACAGTATGCGTCTGGCTGGTGTGATTTCTGGATTTCTAACTTTCATACGATTTCTAATTCTAGATCCAAATTTAAATCTAGGAGAGGAAGGTGATAGCTATAGTTAGTTAGCTATGAGGGTTAAAGCGTAGATCTTGATGCAGCCGGTAAACATAGAGCCGTTGGTATATCAAGTAGTGGGTTGATTCCGGCACTAAATAATACTATAGCCAAATCGGTCGGCAGTGAAACAGGCTTGAAGATGGCGCTACTGCATTTTAAGTGCTTGCCACGTGTACTCAACCATCATCCAATAATAGTGCCGTTGTTCAATCTACGTGTGGAAAATAGTAATTTAAATTAATAATTTAAGGACATAACAAACAAAATCCTCTCCTGGCTAGAATTGGATGATAACTCGTTTTGCTAAAGTAGCATAACCCTTTCTAGAACTGATAGATTTCATGTGAAAGAAATATACAATAGCCCCGTACCATTACATCAAAAAATGCAATAGATCATAATTTATAGATCTTTTCATGATAAAATAAAATAAATTTAAAACAAATAAATGCTACAGTCATTTAGTTTGAAAATCAGGGAAATAAAAATGCATGTATTACACACCTTATTTAAGTTCTAAAATAAGAAAAGTACATACATTAAAAGTAAAATTCATTTAAATGTAATATTGGCTAATTATAATGCCAGTTGAAAATATACAATTGTAAGGGAGAAAATATTTGTATATGTAATATATAATGAAAAAAGTGTATATACTATTATTATATGGGATACGTAAGTATATTGCCAATATTAAAAATGTACAATAGTTATTAATTATTGGCCAAATATAAAGGCAGTTAAAAATATTAAGCCAGTAGTAAGAAGTGTAAATAGGTACGACGTAACTCGTGTCACTAGCACACATCTTTAAGTAAATATAAATAACTAAAAATGTATTTATAGATTTAGTTAAGAAATAATTGTATAGAAAATTAGTAAATTTATTACCCTTAGGATATGACAAGAGCGGTATTTACTATATATTAGTTGATATTATTTAAGATATATAGTAAAACAGGGACTTGTAAACAGCATTATACTACTATAAAGGGCATAATAACCTAGTTGTTGATTGCCTAAATCATATTAATCCTAATCCTAATCTAAAATAAAAAATACCGCAAGTATTCAACTGACTTATATAAGCCTGAAATCTGAAAAACGAAATATTTCGTATTACAATGCTTCCTTTTACTTCGTACAACGGCCTAAAAAAGATACAGAAGTGTATATCGAAAAATGAATTACGTAAATATCAAAGATACCCAAATTTTCCAAAATTTTAAATTTCATTTTCATACATTCAAAACATGTTCTTAAAACATGAAGAATGAGAGATAATGCGTTAACCCGTTATAAGCCAGAACCCCTCACAAATTTGTTCCCATTTTTTTTTTCTGCATAAAACTACTGTTAGGAGTCCAAGTAGCATAATTCTTTTCATTTTATATTATTTTTGGCAACCATAGTCATCATCTGAGTGTGAGGCTCGTAAACCCATCACCGATTTTTGAAAGAATCGGCAAATGGCCGAGTTATTTATGTAGTCACTACACTTGCCAGTTAACCCTAGGGATGGTGACTGGCAACTTTCATAGAGAAAAAAATATTTTTCTTAAGCAATAAATTATAAGACATTTATTTAAGTTAATAGTATACCAAAATAAATGTTCTTGTTTTTATACAAAGTATAAATTCATTATATAGTGTGAATTATTTATGTGAAAATTATTTGCATTGTAAAAAACTCTTAGCGTAAAGACAAGTATCAAGATAATAATTTATAGCTTCTGAAGCGAAGCTTGAAATAATGTTTGATTTTCATTATTCTTTTAAAAATCTGACAGTGTCTCAGTGTTTCTTTATATTAAGAACATTTATTCCGTGACATTTATTTTATTACTATATTAATTATTATAGTGTGGCTGGAGTTTTAAGAAAATGAACCATTTGTATTTATCTACAATACATCGAATATCCGGACTATTGTGTATCATGCTGTCTTCCTGTATCTGTATTTCCTTGGGTAAAAAGAGGTATTGTCCTGAAAGGAAGGAACTGACCGAAAGCATGAGTAATGGCTTCACATGAATGGGATGTGATGCTATTGTATAAAAAATTTGATTCGCTGAAGCTGCATTATGCAACATATATTCCCCAGGTAAACCATATCGCTGCAGCATTTCTGTGGAAACTTCTAAACGCTGCCAAAGGAATATTTAGATTTGAACAAAAATTGGTATACACGAACTTTGGTCGATTGCAAATATGAAATCAAAATAACTATAACCAAAATAGTGCATCAAAAAAGGCCGAAAACATTATGAAAAATGTTATAAAAAGGACTGTATACCAAGTTTATATATGTTTATTATTATTTACGTCCACTTGATGCTACTAGGCTAATCGGGATGCGTTATCTACAGGTTACCACCCTTTTCTAGCCAGAGTGGGCTTAAGGAGTTTATTTAATGGGTCTGTCACTAAATATATTTCTACTGCCCAGGGCGGGAATTGAACCCGCCACTGTAGGTCTACCACGCGAGAATAAGACCAACGCCTTATCTCACACGGCCAACCTGAGCCCCCCAAGTTTATTTAAAGTTGCTAATTAAAATAATTAATATTTTTATTAATAAAACAGTTCATTTATTATTAATGAGATTTAATATTACAAACAAGTAAATAAGTGAGAAAAGGAATTTTCTATTGTGTAAAAATTAATAAAATAAACATACTTATTACTGTTCTTAAAAAGGGAGTATTACTGTAAAAATATAAATAAAATTAAACAGAATCGATTGTAGAATTGATATCCACATAAGAATCAATATCGGTTGTTGGATTCATATTCTTACAAAATTAACAAGAAACAGATACCAATTAGTCTCCAACAAGTTCACTTAGGGGTAGCTACTTTTCTTTGTACATCGATTACTTACTTAATAGGCATTTATTGTCAGCTAGTTTTTATGAACTTTATTAAGTAATACAATAAATACAACTAAAACAAATACCTGTTTTTTGTGTGATATGGTGAGATCCTTAACTTTTTGTCTAGTTGAAAACAGACATTTTGGAAAGTAAATTGTTCTGATAATATAATTTGAATCATGCCCTATTTCAATAAGATAAATACGTAAGTCGTATCAGTATAAAGTCATTTTCTAAATACCCGTGAGAATCATTTCCGTTTTGGAGAATTGAAATTGGACGCTTCACACAAAATTATTATTATACATTCTTCATATTTTCATGGCAAGGGTCACTAATAAAAAAACATATTTTCGCGTAAACTTTATTGATACTGGCCTACATGTTTCGTGGCCAAACCCCTCGAAACACGGACCAGGAAACCGGCTGTAGGTCAGTATCAATAAAGTTTACTCGAAAAAATGTTTGTTATTAGTGGCCCTTGCCATGAAAATATGAATAATATATACAAATATTGGGTCCAGAATAAGAAGACAAATTATAAAGTTATTTATCAGAGGTCAAGTTTATTATTGAGTTTATAATGGCGTGTAATTAGGCACATTTCAAAAAACTTTGAACATTTATTTTCGACAGTAAATTATAATGAAATGAAATGATACTGTGAATTTTAGAGTTCAGGATACATTTCCTTTTTTTTTTTGAACTACTCTGGATGTAAATAAATAAAAATAAAATATAAAAACTAAATATTTAGTACGTACCTCTGGGTTTTTCAAACGTTTCACCTGAAAAACATTAATTATTATTTTATTGATATATAACATAACTTAAATTTTTATTATTTAGTAATGATAAAATACATAATATTTTAAAACTTTTAAATGTTTCATGTTAGGTTTCATAGTACCTAACATGAAATAAATACTGGCGGTGTGCACAAATATATGGAGTTATACCATGTTTTATCTCATAGGTTTAAAAAGAGACGAATCGAAACATTTACTATTATCTCCTGCAATTTTTTCATTTTTATTTATTATTATACTCTAATGTTATCACTAATTGTGAGTTGCTCGAATAGCTTCAACTGATACCTCGATGAGGTAGTGATAAAGTGGCAAATAACACTTAATGTTACTCCAGCATTCCAACGGAAGGAATGGATCTTTGGCAACTTCATTACCGTTTTCGTCAAATAAATAGTTTCAAATACATGTGACAATGTAAAAAAAAGAGAAAAAAGGCATTTACTATGTCTGTTTGTTTATATTACTCATGCATTTCTCCTTCCAACGGGAAAAAGATAAAAGACGGGTCACGCAGGGAATAAGTAAATTAACGAAATTTTACAGGTGCTGATATGACGCACTACCGATGCGATCTCTTCTCCATTTATAAATAAAAATCAGTTGAGCAGAAGTGAGGGTTTTCTGAAGAATGGAAACCAAAAAGTACACATAAATCTATTAATATTTGAGCCGTCAAAAAGTGTTAACTACGACAATTGTAGACAATCAATAGTTTAACATGGCTGAACATATAACATTTTCTGATCCAACTCAAAATAACAGATATTTTGAATTTTTCAATTCCACTTCCCAATAACCCCCCCCCACTCCCGTTCAGATTTCAGCTATTAGCTAATAAAAGCTTTAATGTCGAAGGAAACGGATAAACATCGAGCATGGGTTACTTAAAATAAACATTTGCGAGTCAAGAAATAAAATCTTTTCTGGTGAAGACACCACAAAAGGTATTTCCATAAAGCTCATCTAGTAAAGATCTGTTGAAAACAACATATGACATTCGAGCTTGGAATAAGGCGATTCATGATAAATTCGCTTATTGTTGGAATGCGATGACTGAAAATCCGGGTTTACTGAAGGCTAATAATTAAGAAAAGAAAACAAATCTCAGTTAATACTTAAGATAGAGAGAGAAAACGTGTATAGAGTAACAGCCATAGATAATTCAATTTTCGACTATATTGGTTATATACGATTTGGTTTGTGCCCCACATCGATGGTGATTAGCAAGAATTCTAATTGTTCAGGGGTAGTTAGAATAATATATTTATTCCTTCATCTACGCCTTTGTTGTTCTTTATTTTTATATTATGGAAGTTAGTTCTTAAATATCTGATTGTTTCTCACATCCGTCCTTTGTCTAAATGAATATAATAAAAGTTATCCCTTTTAAATCTTTAAGTATGCTGTAGACCTATTCTATTTTATACTATATGTTTTTGTAAATGTTTATACGCTTTAGATATGTTAGAATTTGTGGAATATACTGGTCATATCGTAGGGTGAATGTTTTTTCGTTAGATGCAGTCTGTCTGTATGTGTTTTATCGTAAGGTGTTTGTTGCAGTATTTGCATATAGGGTTATCAGTCCTTGTCATTAAGTGTCAGTTATGTGTGGCCGATCCTGAGTCTGGCAAGAACTACTTCCTCCCGTCTAGTACTCCTATGGCTCGATGGCCACTCCTTAATAGTACTTTTGATACTGCGGAGGTGGTTCTTTACTTCCATCCATTCTGATTGCCATTTGTTTAGGACTCGGTGGTGTATATGTCTCTTTATGTATATTAAGTTTGTTTGTGACTTTGTTGAGTAATTAGTTTAGCCTGGAAGTCAGCTGTCGCACTAAGTCCAAGGTCCTCGTGACCTGAATATTTGTAACGATCAAACAAAAATTTCGACCGCTACTTTGCGGTAAAATTTCAAGCGTTACCAGGAAAATGTATATATATTTTAATAATAAATCATTTTCATCCGTAATCTCCTGGGTAGGATAATTGGACATTTGAAGACATTATTCAAGTACGTCATGAGTAGAACCTTAATAGCTGATTTTCTTAAGAGAAATCTGGTAAAACTGCACCCCTACCAGAACCAGTTTTTGTTGATCGTGAGTGGGTTTCGGAAACTCTGGATGACAGGCAATATCCCTTAGCCAAGGATGAACAATTTTATTGTTACGGTTGAAGAGACACTGGATATGGAAGAGAGAAGGCACCTTGATCCAGAACGAGGTTCAAGTTGTGCACTGGATACCCTGTAGACGCCTCCGCACCGGGCAAAACTGAGTTCCGTCATGGAATATATCTCAATGTTTATTCTGCCGATGGCCGAAGCAGAATAATCATAAATAAATGTATCCATGTATTGCCAGTCTATGATATTTATATTATTGGGGGGGAATGTTGTAAGATTTGAATCGAATGATAAGTTATATTCGCACTTACGTGACGGCAACCCAAGAGTAGTGAAAGTGTTAGAGATAGCCCAATTCGCTAATAAGGATCAGATAATTCTCCTGAATACATTTAAAATTAGTTTAAATGGAGAACGTTTAATTTTGCATATAAGTAATTAGCGGGAAGTATATAAAACCTAGTAATTGTCCTCGTTCCACAAAAACGAAGAAGGTTAGGAAAAATGTAACATGAGCATATAGTGTTATAACAATCAAGACATTAGCATGAATCGAGAATTACTCTGATGGCCTCAATTGTTAAGGAGCAAACTTCTGTAGCCCCTGGCTCTCTTAAGTTGACAATGCTATGCATAAGTCATTATGAGTGTGCAAATTACGACTTTAATGTAGACACCTCCTGGATTGCCTAACTGACTTGGTTTCAGTGAGACATTAGAGTATGAGCTATTGTGTAACTTATGATTCTGGTATTTAGGAATATTTTTTTTATAGATATAGTAAGGTTTTGTTGTAGGTGATACTAAGTGGATTTGGGTTTGTCCCGGGAAAGTTCACGGAAGCATTAATGGAAGGAGAGACATGCACCTTAAAACGGTTGTCACATTTGAATATTTAAAAAATAACTTAATTGCCAACAGAATGGTTTATAGTAAAAACAAAAAGTATAAACCAATGGTTATAGGTTAAAAGCAAAGAAAACATAAATATAAAGTTATAAACACCATAATTGATTTAATGTAGCTATTAAGCTACCAAGAAAACCTCATTATAGATAATGATAGTAGTCCTGAAGTTGATAGACGAATATCACTCGTTAAGCAGGTTTCCAAAACAAAAAGATTATTTTAATTTAAGTAGCAAGCATATAAGTACGGACAGTAAACAAATGTTTGCTAAATTATTGGTGCGAAGTGTACTGGTTTATGGGAGTGAAAGATGGGCTCTTAACAAAAGAGGACGTAATTGAATTGAAGCTATGGAAATGTAGCAGCTCTAATATGCTATATAAAAAGTAATGTCTAATAAGTGAAATGGAGAAGAGAAGAGTTATAATACCTTGAGGCACAAGGATTTCATTACAGTTTATGAATAAATGAATAGAACGATAAATCAAAGTAAGGTGGAGGAAGATAGGGGAGTGGGAGACACCATGAAAATCACTTTTCGAACACATCAGACATTTCATGAATTTCAATGGAAAGGGTAAGAAAAGAAGGGTTCCTAATAAAACCAATAGGTCTTGGAATTGCATGGTGTAGCTCTCTGAGATGAAGGGGAATTGCTGAAAGTGCCAGCTCTGATAATGAAATGATTGAAAACTTATGATCTAAAGTCATGGAGAGCCACGATTTAAAATATAAGGAGTAATTTATTCTCAAAAGGAATGAATTGAGCTTAGAGAAATGAAAAAAGTCCGTCACGCAGGGGCTGCGTAAACTAAGCAGATTTCCCACGTAAAGTTATACAACAGAGAAATCTCCATACGAGTGCCGAAAAGTTACGGAAAAGGCCAAACTAGCTATTGGCGGGAACGAAAAGAAGCGACCATAGCTCGTCCGTTACACTTAATAAAATTGCAAATATCTCCGTTAATATTCAAGATAGAGAATAAATGTATATAACAATATTTATAGTAAATTTAATTTGTATATATAATAAGATTGGTTCTATACAATTTTTCGATCCGACGAATAGTAACAGACATATTTTGAATGTTCAAAATTCCCCCTCTAATCCCCTCCCCACTGGTCCGATTCAGCCATTAACGAACTTGATCACTCTTATTACATAAAACGATAAAATACCGAGTTTGGTAACGATTAAACAAAAATAGCGACCGCTAGAGTGTTAACAGACAAATATATATATATATTTGAACGAACCTCACTTTCGTCAACTCCTGGGTAGGATCGATTCACATTTGAAGACATTTTTCGAAAATCGCGTCATTAGTACGACCTCAATAGTTGATTTCCCTTCAGGGAAATCTGCTAAAAAGAAGGGAATCGACTGTAGCTAGTAAAAGGACATTGCCATTTAACTGTGAACCGATTTAGCAGTTTTTTTATCTTCTTTCTCGACTACTAGACTTACATTACATGAATAGAGAGCAATGATGGATCGGTGATGCTGATGAAATGGTAATATATGAGACTTTCGTCATATGAGCGAATATACAAATCATACGTTTATAGTGTTTTACACGATTAAAAAAATCCATAAATATAAATGTGTAGCTACGGGTGTAAATCAAGAGAGAAAAAATTATGAGGCCTTAATTACAGCCTAATTAGAACGTACGGCTGTGTTTGTTCATATTGGTTATTTTAGCCATTTAACAAACTTCTAACTGTATTAAAGAGTGAGCTAACTCCATAATTTCAAATAGCTGCAAATTTGTTTCACTGCGATTCCACTTTCGGAGACACCGGCTTTTTTCAACACATTTCAGAGCCCCTTCTGTTGAGAATACCGCCAATAGATTCCATTTAGAGTTAAACTGAGTTGATTTTGACTGAATTTAAGGTTATTAATTCAATTTATTGAAAAAAGTTCCAAAAACGTAAATGCCCTTAAATGCAGGTACACTGATAATTTAAAAAAAAATCGTTTTATTCTAAAATAATAACTAATATTAATTTATAGAGTGCTTTTGTTGGAATGACTCAGGGTTACTATTCAACTACTTCACTGAGATCTGGAAGCGTGAGAATTCGGTCGTAGTAGCAGTAATTAAATAAACGAAAGAGAATGGAAAAATATATACTATTTCAGGATTTTTGTAAAGATATAGATGAAAGGCTTGGAGCTGGGCTTTATGTAGACAATAGAAAACAATGGAGAGGTCAGTAGGCTAAAGGGAAATTATTTCGCTGGCGACATTGTGAATCAACGAAGGCTGAGTAGTACTTTCCTAGTTCTTGCGGGTGAAGCGCCTTTGGAAGTCAATGGAAATAGGTCCGGCAATGCCCACTAAATCCCGATAGTTAGGTTGATATTAATTCGAAACGGATGTATATGGCCAATTATAATCAGCACATAAATTAAAAAATTAAATATTACTAAAATTATAAGTTATATTAACCATTTATGTATATGCACAAGAAAAAAAAACATCATGTGGGCACAAAGTAACGTCATTATACTCCTAGTAAATTAAATAAACAAAATGTTTTGTTGCACTTCATTTAAAATTATGTGCTGAGATAAGTGCTATCTCCCATAGCACCATTCATTATTAGGGAATAATGAATATTTTCTAGCATAATTTAGAAGTATTTCTAGAGCTCAAAAATGTTCTTAGAAAACCTAAATTACAGCATGGCAATGTCAAATAGAAGATTTGTTTCAACATACTTCTGACTGGCGTGATTTATGGATTGTTAACTTTCATACGATTTCCATTTCATGTTGGTTATCATTATTATTATTATTATTATTTATTAACGTCCACTTTTTGTAACTCAGGCTAATTGGGACGGGTTATCTACAGGTTACCACCCTTTTCTAACCAAGGTGGGATTTTAGGATGTTATTTAATAAATTTTGTCACTAAATAATTTCCTTTGCCCTGGCGAGAATCGAACTCGCTACTCTAGGTTTGCTATGTGAGATAAAGGTCAACGCTTTAACTCGCATGGCTAACCTGAGCCCCCATTTCATGTTGAAAATTTAAATGCAGGAGTGGAAGCTCACAGCTGTAGTTAGTTAATGTTATTTGTGTGATTTCGTTTTGATACCTAGCGTGGACCCTCAAATTGAGTTATATTTAGAACACTTTTATGCTTACCTTCTCATATGCGAGCTCAAGGCAGGTCATTTCATGAAGACAGTATTTCAAGACCAAAAGTCGATTTAAAAATTATTTGAATGGTTCTAGGTAATTAGAAGTAAGGCGTGTATGCATTTCATGTCTCACTTCTCTAAGATTCACCATGGTATTTCAATATACATTTCCATCTAGACATAATTAGGGCATAGATTTTTAAAAAGTGGTTGGCACTAGTCGGTTTGTGAATCCCCTATTAATTTCTTGCCTGGAGGGAACTGCAATAAATGTATATTTTAAAGCGTCGACAAAATAGCAATAACTTCTTACGGACCTTACTGTGAAAGAGTTGAGCAAGCTAACCCCTGCTTGTGTAGTTGGGTTGTGTTAAACCTAGTTCTAATGTCATCATAAGTCTATTTTTTCTAGTCAAAATGACGAAATTAGTTCTTTAACGGCTGTAATCAAATGAGTGGGGGATTTTTAAAATCCAAAATACGAGTATCTCCGTTATTATACGTCGGCTCGAAACATGGTCTATCATTGCTCATTTAGCAAATGTAATGTCCTATAAATGTTTTCTTGTTTTCAACAAATCTTTTTTAGATGAGATAGATGCAAATACGTTATGTGAGGAAGTCGCCAATTAAGAGTGTGCTTATTTGATCTATAGCAAACTTGATATTTAACAATTTCACTCAAAAATAAAGATCATATTCGTTAATGACAGACATCGGACAAGGGGAATGGAGGGGTTATACTGAAATACACTTGAAAATACAAAATATCTCCGTTATTGTGCGCCAGATTGAAAATTGTTAAAGAACCAATATTTTGCTGCTAAATAATTGTTGTAATAAAAATTTTTCAGTAAGTCAAATATTAAGCTTATTATTCTTACTTTCTTGGTTCAGTCTTCAGAAAACACCCTCTTCTACTCATTGGTTTTTTTTATTATTTTGAAATAGAGATTATATGGTGAGGTGAGATCTGTTCAGTTTTAAACCGAGACGTGGGAAATCTGCTTAGTTTACGCATCCCCTGCATGAAGGACTTTTATAATATACGTAGAACTTCTGAAGGGCATTATAAAGGATGCGAAACGTGAAGAGTGAAAAATAAATAAGCCAATGATATTTAATTTGATTTTCATCTATTGAACTTCCGCCATTTTATCTCAACAAAACATTTCCAGGACACTTGCAAGGAATAACTTATAAATAAATGCTTAATTATTAGTGGGCCACTAAACCATACACAGATTTCCATTGTTTGCTCTTGAATATATGTTCTGTTATTCCATCCGAAATCCTTAATGGGTTATGTTTTGCATACACGATTTCAAATTAAAATCGTATGAAAATAAACAGGAGTTTTAGTTTGTTAGAAGAATAGTAATGAGAAAATAACTGTGGGTTAACAGCGTTGAAAATTAATAGTCAATTAACCTGTTATTAGTTCCGACGGTCTAGCTAATGAGACTACATAAGGCACTTAATTCATTCATTAGTGTATCCATACGGCACGTCAGCTGATATTGTAGAGAAAGTGTCTAAACATTTTTAACTAGCTTTAATGCTAAACGTTTTTAAATAAACAAAAAAAAACAATATTTGGCATTTAAGCTTGGGAATAAGACATTTCATGATAAAATAGGTTACAGTTAAGTTAATATATTAACAGGGTTAACTAAAGGCTGAAAACAAATAAAAATGTAAATATCCTGGTTAATATTCATGATAGAGAAAATATGTGTATAATAACATTTATAGGCAGTTAAATTTGCAATAATCTTGGACTTGTACAATTTTTCAATCCGATGTATTATAACGGAGATATTTAAAATTTTCGAAGTTCCCTTCCCCCAGGTCCGTGCCAGCCGTTAACGAACTTGATCTTTAGTTTTACACAAAACTCTTATAGATCCAGTTTGGTTACAACAAAAAGTCCGTCATGCAGGGCTGCGTAAACTAAGCAGATTTACCACGTGAAGTTTTACAATAGAGAAATCTGGATACTGGTAACACTTAACAGCACCTTGAGTAAATACAAACGGTAATGAGAAATATTTCAGTTAATTTTAATAAGCTGCCAACGGAAATAGCTTCTGAATTGTAAACAAATAGGTCTGCCAACCACTCAGAGCTAAACAGATAGATAGACATATTCTTCAGCGGAAAGAATAACAAGTGCTGATATACATCTGAATATAACACATTAACTTTATTGCAAACTATTTACTATATCTAGTACTGGAATTTATAATGAATCAGAATAATTTATATTTTAATAACTCAAATTTTAGTAGTCCAAGACCTAAAGAAGGGGGGAGGGGCTGATGAACAGAACGTATTTGTATATATCTCACAAAGTAAAAGCTTATACGACAAGAAAAATGCAAATATATCGGTTAATATTCAAGATATAGAATAGATGTATATAACAATATTTATAGTAAATTTAATTTTCAATAAGATTGCATCTATACAATTTTTCGATCCGACGTATAGTAACGGAGATATTTCGAATTTCCGAAAATTCCCTCCTCTAAACCCCCCTCCCACTGGTCCGATTTCAGCCGTTATCGAACTTGATCTTTCTTTTTACATAAAACGATTAAATATCGAGTTTGGTATTGATCAAACAATATGGCGACCGCTAGAGCGTTAACAGGCAAATATATATATATATATAATATATATATATATATATATATATATATATATATATATATATATTTGAACGGACCTCATTTTCGTCATCTCCTGGGATCGATGGACATTTGAAGAAATGTTTCGAAAATCGCGTCATGGGTACGGCCTCAATAGCTGATTTATCCTAAGGGAAATCTGCTAAAACACAATGCGACCACCAGAGCGGTAACAGACAAATATATATATATATATATATATATATATATATATATATATATATATATATATATATAATTTTGAACTGACCTCATTTTCTGCAAATAGCACCTGAATGGCTAATTTTCCGTAGAGGAAACCTGCTAGGAAGCCACATCTGTATAGGAGCCTATGCGAGAATTCTATCTTTTTTATCGAAACTATTAAAGATCAGACACAAAATGCGGCCTCTATAGCATTTTATAAACATGAACATTTGAACGGGTAACGTGTTAGTCATTTCCTAGGTAGTATTCATGTCATTTGAATACATTTGTACAACCTGAATAGCAGATTACCCTTAAGTCCTGTAAACAAAAGAAGGAAACAAAGTACAACCTGTTAGTAAGTAAGCCTCCTTGATGGAGAGAGAAGAGTATAAAACGGGGAAAAAATCAATTAAGTTGATCCATTTCATTAAAGAGCTAAAGGAAGGGGAGGAGTTCTTACGACGCCAATAGGAAATACGCTGGAATGTTTTTTGTTTTTTTTTAATCTCCTGCTGATCCTGAAATGAGATGTCGAATCTAACCGCAAGGAAGTTTCGAAGAAATAGAAGACCCATTTGTCTGTGAGAGCGCAACGGGGAGAAAAGACAATGGAGACGAATTCTTGCGTATTATTCTGGTAACTGAAGGTAAAGGACGTCAGTGGGTAGCGGATTGAATGTAATTTTTACAACATTGGACTGTTCCTATCAGTAGTACTTTCTGTGTATTTATCAGGTTGTACTAATGAAGTTATTCATCAAAATATTCGTCATATTTCCTTCACCTCTACCAAGAAGTAGATGAAAAAAAAATGTGATGTGGAAATAGATGGCTTCGTGGTACTCCTACTAGATCAAATATATAAAATATTTTCTGTACTTAGTTTAAAATTATTTCATTTGGAAGTGATCAGGATATCTTTGTTCCAATCCATGGGATCAAAAAATGACATAGTGCATAATTATAGATCCTTTTAGGGTAAACAATACAGGCTCAGCACAAATCTTTGGTATCTGTTATAGATACAGAAAAATTTGCCAATTTCTATTTTCGCCTATACATCTAAACCTCCCTTCTCCTCACCCCTCCGCCATAGTGTGTATGTATGTATATATATATATATATATATATATATATATATATATATATAATGTTACTGTAAAACCCCGGAGTGTGGTAAATATTAGGATTTACCAGAAGCATTGGTAAATGTCCGATTTTATCTTTCAAATCGGACTTTAGCCAGTAAATCTTAGGATTTCCCAAGAGGCACGGTAAAAGCTAGAATTATCTCTATCAGGGTGCGTCTTTCGAACTTTTACCAACAGATTTTGGTAAATCCTAACATTTCCCAGCGTCTGCCGGTATTGCTTTCCCGTGAGGGTGATGTAGGAGACTTATATAACAGAAATTTTAGTTTTGAAGAATAAATGAAAATAAGTCCCTAGTTAATCCCTCTCCTCCTTTTGACACACTGTAAACAATTCATATCATAATCGTGGATAGCATTTATTATAATTAAATATTATCTATAATGTACATATTTCCTGTCAGAATCCAATCCGAGATATTGAGTTTAGTTAAATATATAATAGTAAATTTTGGTAGAACGCAATTCGATCATTTCACGAGAAATAAGTTAACACAATTAACTGTGCTAGCCTGCCGATTACTTCCGCCCCCGCTTCATTGGTGCTATCTCCATTATATTGAGTGAGATTATATAGCCAATCTTATTATAATTTAATTTTTTATAATTTATGTTCTACACACATTTTCTGTAACTCTAATATTACCCAAAATATTTAAATTTTTTTTTTTACTTATCAGCCTTAAGTGAACTCCCCTCCTACTCATTTCGCATCAGCAATAGAAGGCAATAATCATGATATGTGTCATTTTAAGTTTAAATACGACGTATTGGTTTCAAAAGACACGGAGGAGTGGGGTTTAGAGAAGGGGTATAATCAAAAATTACAAATGTCCTTATTATGACTCTGCTCGAAAAATGTGATACAATTCATCTTGCTGGAAATTTAAAATGCTACAATAGGTATTCTATACATTTTATTTCTCAAACTCGAATATTAATTTAGATATTTGCATTCTTTAGCCTTTAGCCTTTAAGCAGATTTCCCTTGAGGGAAATCAGCGATTGAGGTCGTACTCATGACGCGATTTTCGAATTTTTTCTTCAAATGTCCATCGTTCCTACCCAGGAGATGACGAAAATGAGGTCCGTTCAAAATTGTCTCTCTGTCTCTCTCTCTCTCTATATATATATATATATATATATATATATATATATATATATATATATATATATATCTCTGTTAACGCTCTAGTGGCCGCCATTTTTGTTTGATCGTTACCAAACTGGATATTTAAACGTTTTATGCAATAAGACAGATCAAGTTCGTTAATGACTGGAATCGGACCAGTGGGTGGGGATTTAGAGGGGTATTTTCGAAATATCTCCGTTACTATACGTTGGATCAAAACATTGTATAGAACCAATCTTATTGAAAAGTAAATTTACTATAAATATTGTTCTATATATTTATTCTCTATCTTGAGTATTAACCGATATATTTGCATTTTTATTAAATGTGGCCCGATAACGGACGAGTGAGTTTCCTGCCAAAAGCTAGTTCGGCCGTAACTGTTCGGCTCTCGTATGGAGATTTCTCTATTGTATAACTTCACGTGGGAAATCTGCTTAGTTTACGCAGCTCCTGCGTGACGGATTTTGTAAGGCCTTGGCGATTTTAAATTAAAGCAAATGCATCAATACATATGTATTTTCAGCTTAAATTTCAAATCCACCTAGGCTTCTTATTATGGGAGATATACAGAGTACGGAATGGCGTCATCGCCGTGGAATACTATTACCTGTTATGTAGTAGGCGGAAAATCTGTTTAATTTACGCAACACCTGAGTGCCAGAGGATTCGCCCGGTAGTCCACCAAAAGCTAGATTCATGCAGCTGGAAAAAGTGCTTGGGCTCATGCGAAAACCCAATGAAATGCAGAAAAAAACTAGCGCTCTTAGACGGATATAAAGTTGGTTAAAGCTCGCGTGACTCAATGGCAGACTGGCGATAGGAAGCGGAAACTTCATATTAAGCCATGAAAAATCTTATTTTTCACACACCTGTTCCCTGTTCACATTCACACGGGGCTTTCTCACTCACGTACTTCTTCTACAACCGCCCATATACTTCCTCTCTATGATGAACTTGTCTATTTTCACGATCCGTACTGCCTGGCTAGTAATCATATCCCATTATATCACCCCATCAGAGCTCTAGAACGACGGCCGAAAGGAAAATTAAGAAAGTTTGGTTGTGTGTTCATAAAGGTTCTCACTTTTAGCAAGTAAATATTTCGATAACCCGTTGTGGTGTCAAATATTGAAGGAAGAAACCTAAATTGAATACCAAACTTATTTGAATACCAAATGAAGCTGATTTTCGAGCTCAGCTAAAAATATATTCATAAATGGCCCCTCTAAAAAAAGAACTCAATATTTTTAGAATAACAATCAAGTACGTAATATTTTAGATTTTTTTCCTTTAATTTTCGATAGGAAAAAACTAACTAAAACTGGTATTATATATTAGATATACGTGAATTTTATAATCAATGAATGCTCACAGTGTCATTTCATTTAATTAATGCCTCTCGGAATAAGACGTGACCTTGAATTAATTAGCACTATTTTATTTAAACAAAGTTACTAAGGTACTCAACGATTTTATTAATGAAAACACTAACATTAGAAAAAACAAAATGAATAAACAAATTAATAAATAATAATATCCTCTATATTTAACCGTTTCATTAACACTAACGATTCAAAAATTCCAAATATCTTCGTTGGATCGGAAAATGTTATAGAACCAACCTTGTAAACTACTGATGTTCTAGAATTGTTGTTCGATAACTTTATCATAACCCATATATTAAGCCAGCTATACTTTTTTCAGCCTTCAGTTAATCCCCATTTCTATTGATCAGATTTTTACTTAGGAATAGAGATTATATGGTGATAGTATATCACTAATCTGTCGTACCAGTAGGCGGAAAATCTGTTTATTTTGCGCAGCCCCTGCTTAGTGTACTGTTACTGGCTTTCTCCAGGTTCGGGGAATGGAGAATATCTTGAAAATCTTGTCCCCGAGAAGAGTCGCCTCTCTCTCAAATCTTTCCGGGTAATAAATATCACGTCGTTAGTGAGCGTTTTTCTGCAGGCACGCAGATTCCTCGGCCCACTTCCAAGCCTTCAGCCTATACTTGTTATCATACAACATCTGGGATATTATTTATTCGTGCTTCTTAAAATTACGATTTCATCTATATGTAATACGGAAAAAAATATCTTTATCCTATTAGTCACCTGGCACTAAATTTTATTCACTATTGAACATAGGATTTCAAAGATTCTTTTTTAGTTGAATAATCTCCCATTTTGTTCTTCCGAAATATTATATATTGTGGATGTCACTCAACCTAGAATAATGTTATGAAAATAGTAGGTATCCTTGATTACCACTGAGATTTACTATTACCAATATAATCTCAAGACTATGCTTAAGCTATATGTGCTCGGATTGGTTTTTGACAGAAGATATGTTCATTATATGTGATATTTAATTGTAATAAATGCTATCCATGATTATGGTTTGAATTACTCAAAAAAGTGGAGAGGGATAGATTAGGAACATATTTTCATTTATTCTTCAAAACTAAAATTTCTATTCTAATATTCCCCAAATGTTACCCTTTAAGATTGCCTATTTCGGAAAAACAATACTTCGGGGAGGGAGGTATAATTGTACACTTTGAAGTCTTGCTATAAAAATACCATCATTAATCAGTCAACAATGATTTCCCGGGCATCGCCGGGTACCTTAGCTAGTATAATATATTAACGCAGGTTAAACTCCACTTGTTAATAAAGAAACTGGCTTAAATTAAGCTCATCAAAAATTTCACACGTCCCCACACGTAGTATTTTGTATTGCAGATTGTCACTTTTTGCTGCCTTTGCCCTCTTTCCATTCTCTCAGTGAATACTGTTAACATTTTAAAAGTTTAGAGGGAAATATAATAGACTGCCTAGGGTGAGTTAGTTTTTTTCTTCTTCAATGAAACGTCCGTTATCTTATTCAAAGTGCACGGCTTCAGTAATGGGAGGATGAAACAAAATTTAAATAAGAAATTATTTATTAAAATATTATAAAAGCTGTATTTATGAGTTCAATTACGTAATAATGTAAATAACATAGATATCTCATAAATTAATTTTTTAATTGTATTATGCTAATTTTAACTTATTCATGAATTTATCATGTTACCTCTTATAGGGGTATTTAGATTTAAACACATTATTCATAGGCTGAAACGCCGTTGAGAATTATACTCTCGAGTTACAGACGATTTCTATAGCTCAAATTCAATAACTAATAGATCAGACACTATTGAAATTTTTTTAAGGGTGGCTCAGGTTGGCCATACAAGTTAAGCCGTTGGTCTTAAACCAGAGAGTCGTGGGTTCGATTCCCAGCTGGATAATATGATTTTATTTAGTGACGAACTCATTAAATAAAACCCTTAGTCCCCACCCTCGATAGGTATAGGTGATAACCGAAGATAATCTGTCCCAATTAGCCTTAGTAGCACAATGTGAGCTTTAAGAAAGCACGCGTACGTTTGTATGTTTAAACAAACTAGATGGGCAAAGTTAGTCAGGACGTCGCAACTTCTCTGTGGACAAGGCAATTGACCAAAACATAACACCTCAATTTGTTTATTACTTTCCCCATAAGTAAATCTCCATTTATTAAAATTATGTAGTTCAAGTTTATTAAAATACATACATATATACATACATATATATATATATATATATATATATATATATATATATAGCGTGTGTGTGTTTGTGATAATTATAATAAATAATCTATATTATTTGATTTTCTAAAGCATTTCTATCTTTTTTTAATCGTGTTATAAATCATTCTGGCCGTAAATCGTTTTTAAACACTGAAATTGGAATTTGTAGGTTTTTGATAACAAAGAAATAATCCATTTCCAGAAATTAGAACAGAGTCCCATTTCATCAATTTTATGATGCCTTAACTAACTTTTCGCACCTACTCGCATTTTTAACCGCTGTCTTCAGTAACAGTAAAGCTCCAAAGACTTGAAATAATAAAAGGCAATTCCGGCATTGAAGCATGTTTTAAAAAAAAATCTAATTTTAAATAAAGTAGTAGTCTTTGTTTATGCCTCTAGCGGAAGAAGGAAAAGAAAGTAAGACTAATCATAATCTAGGTGCATTAATTGCAACCATAGTGAGAAAAAACTCGGCGAGTAACTATTAACTGGTTAGTTTATGACTTCGATCTTCATTCAGATAAAAATCATAGTGATACCCATAATCATACTAAATCATTTTCATGAATGAATGCAATTAGTCGGGCATAGACAGCTATTATCTGTGTATAGTGGACCAGTATGCATCTCATTAAAGTTCTCTTTATTGATTATTGGTCCATCAAAATTTTATGGGCCTCGATTAAGCATTCACTAGTGTCTAAATATCCTATCTGATATCCATTCACATCAATCTATCATTTATATAGTCATTTTTATTACACCTACTCGTATAAAAATCTTTAATTGTGAACTGGATTGTTTTTATTGCTATAAATCATCGGCAGTTAATCTTCTTCTTTTCTCAGAAAGTCTCAACTATCCTTTATTACATACCCTTCTAGAAAAGTGATTATCCCACATTAAAAAGTCCGTCACGCAGGGGCTGCGTAAACTAAGCAGATTTCCTATGTGAAGTTTAGCAATAGAGAAATCTGCATACTGGTAACACAACACCACCATAAAATAATAAGTAAATACAAACGGTAATGAGAAATCTTTCAGTTAATTTTAATAAACTCCCAACTGAAACGGCTTCTGAATTTTAAGAATAATTTATATTTAATAACTCAAATTTTAGTAGTCCAAGAACTAAAGAAGGGGGGGGGGCGGATGAACAGATCGTATTTGCATAAATCTCACAAATTAACGAAGGTAAGGTAAGGTTAGAAACGACAGGTAAGGTTAGAAGAAGCTTCCACCTGAGCCGAGCAATGACGGAAATGGCCGACCTAACCCGAACTATACCGGACCACAGACATAAAAATACAAATATCTCGGTTAATATTCAAGATAGAGAATAAATGTATATAACAATATTTATAGTAAATTTAATTTTCAATAAGATTGGTTCTATACAACTTTTCGATCCGATGCATAATAACGGAGATATTTCGAATTTTCGAAACCCCCCCTCCCTTTGGTCCGATTTCAGCCATTAACGAACTTGATCTGTCTTTTTACATAAAACGGTTAAATATCGAGTTTCGTAACGATCAAACAAAAATTGCGACCGCTAGAGCGTTAACAGACAAATATATTTATATATATATATATATATATATATATATATATATATATATATATATATATATATAATTTTGAACGGACCTCATTTTCGTCATCTCCTGGGTAGGATCGATGGACATTTGAAGAAATATTTCGAAACTCGCGTCATGAGTACGACCTCAATAGCTGATTTCCCTTAAGGGAAATCTGCTAAAATGTATCATATGTAATTGTAACCTCTTTCTGTACATTGATTTTTTTCACAAAATTTCACGATACTTTTTTGTTCGCATGCCATTGACATGATATATGTAATTTGTGGATTTGATGTCTGTTTGCTAACTTTTCACGTCTAAACTACAAAACCGAATTTTGTGAAACTTGGTGCGTGTATTACTACTAACCCAACTTAGACTACAGTCTACAGGCTATATTAATATTCTTAGAGACGAGCAGGAATGGGGGTTTATAAGGAAGAACTGGAATCAAATTTCGATTCCTATTGTTTTTTCAGTAAAGATGCACATATCAGAAGTTTAAACAACTTGTGCTATGTGCATCTTTGCTTGTTATTTTAAGAAACTTTTGCTATATACTCTTTCCACTTATAACGAAGTATAAACGAGATTCACTCTAAAACTAGAGGGGAATAAACAATTTTAAATGGCACAAAAGATAAAACTCAACGAAACACCGAATGTGGGTTAGTATTAACTCCTCCTTGATTATAATCTATATTAACATTTTTACAAACGAACAGGAGTGAGGGTTGTAATGTTCATGTTGACACACACACACACATATATAATCTGTTACCACTTTATTGCGGAAATAAATAAAAATTCAGATATATACTTTTCTGTTGCCAAACTCGACCCAAAGGTCGTTTCATGTAAACCTAATAATCAAGTTCATTTTAGAGGCAATTTTGGAAATTCGGAATATCTCCGTTATTTTGAATCGAATTCAATGATGTTATAGAATCAATCTTATTATTATTAATAATTGATCTACCACAATTGTTCAGTGTATGGCTTTGTAATTCAAATATTAAGCGAGTTATTCGTAATTTCTTGTCTTCAGCCTAGTGTAACTCCCAATTCTACTCATTAAGGAAATTAAGGAAATTGTTGAGATGACATTACTAGTGTTTCATACCTTCAGGTGGAAAATCTGCTTAGTTTACGCAGCCCCTGAGTGGCGGAAGTAATTTTTTAATGGAAGAATTTACACAAATTATGACATTGCACCAATTGAAATTCGTGGAATATTGTTCACGGCTCTGATGAAAAATCTCGTTTCCGCTCACCGATGCGTGAACTGCTGTATGGGGTCAATTGATTCAGCGACACAGGAATGTCAACTGTGGAAAAATATTTACTTCCTCTTTTAATATTTTTTAAAACTAATGGGATAATCAGTATAAACTAAGTATTTAGGAGGGCATGAATTTACTTCAGGATTTTCACATGTTAATACTGGAGAAAGAGTGTGATAGTGTGTAATCTGTAAGGGTACACATCCATTAATATCAGATAGAAGGCAGTGAAAGTTACCTTCGCTGGGCTTGGCGACATCCCATGGTCACTGAACTCTTTCACTCGCTCACACTTATCTGACGCAAACTACAATTAACCTTGCGTTAATTTTTAATTCGCAGTAAGTGGCTGGAATTTCGATGAGAGAAAATACGACACAGAATTTACTTCTGCAGAATCCGAAAACTGGTGTGACCTCTGATCTATTTTCACTAATTTTGTCTTTAATTCCTAACAAATAAATATAATTATTTTATGATCACCAATGACCCACGAACTTGTATATCACTATATATCTAGTATATAGTACAAAGGAAGCCGGTCTAGAGAATGGATGTCTCTCTAGGTCATGGGCTGAGTAAGGATTATACTCCAAATGAGGCATAGAATTAAAGGACGTGTAACATGCAGAGTTATAATAAAGTGAATGGGAGGAGAATGTCTTTCAATAAATTCTGACCATTTGCCTACAAGTTATATCATTATTATTTTAGTGTGTATGAAAGATTTCTTGTTTTTGGTTTCAAAAATTGTCTGAGAAAAGATAAGCCTTAATTATTTTTTTCACGAAACAATCTATAAAGAGTTGATTTCCATGAATATTACTCAGGCAGAGACAGCTAGTACAGTTGGCAGAATAGATTTGTTTTCTAAACTCCGTTGGTCATGAAAAACATGAAGTCGGATAATATCAATGGTTCTTATATTGATTTTAACATTAAAACCTAATCTTAAAACAAATAAAATCTGTTTTTCAGATGCCTGCTTCCGAATCCCAGCTGACTGACGGCTTATTTAAGCTTCAGATGTTTAGAGACGAAACTAAATACGCCGACTCAAGAAAAATTACAAATCCTAAGCGTAGTTCATTAATTAATTTTTCCCGGTCACCTGATTTTTGTCCTTCCTGGCCACGATCCAAGGATATATGAAGACATTTTTCGAAAATCGCATTATCAGTACAACCCCTATATGTGTGTATATATATATATATATATATATATATATATATAGAGAGAGAGAGAGAGAGAGAGAGAGAGCGAGAGAGAGAGAGAGAGAGAGAGAGAGAGAGAGAGAGAGAGAGAGAGAGAGAGAGAGAGAGAGAGAGAGAGAGAGAGAGAGAGAGAGAGAGAGAGAGAGAGAGAGAGAGAGAGAGAGAGAGAGAGAGAGAGAGAGAGAGAGAGAGAGGAGAGATAGAGATAGAGATAGAGAGAGAGAGAGAGAGAGAGAGAGACAGAGAGAGAGAGAGAGAGAGAGAGAGAGAGAGAGAGAGAGAAGAGGTAAATTCAAATATATGAATCAGATCGAAATAATGTTACATAACCAATCATGATGCAAATTTACTTTCGTTCAAGCATTGTTTTCAAACATTAACCGAAATATCTGCATAACTGCAATTTTTTATATTCATTCTTCTGTAAACCCCCAAGGATATATCGAAGAGTTGAGCTATATCTCGTGTTCTGTTTATAGACGTCTCTTATTACAGGAGGAGTGAAGAATAGACGGTTGCATATCATTAGCATACCAAGCGGGTGGAAAATCTGCTTAGTTTACAAGGTTTCTAAATATCGGTGTACATTTCAGGAGAGTATTATAAGAAAATTCTGTTAAATGAAATACGGAATAACTTTCGAATTATAATTCAATTTATAACATAGATGAAACAGCTTGAAGAGATAAAAATCCTTTATATTTTGATAGAATACGATATTTATTTGATCCCTTGAACGAGCTTGAATTCAAATGTATTCTCCCGATAGATATTCCATGCTTCACATATAAAACTATATTACTGTTGAAGAATGAATGTAGAGAAAAAGCATTTTTCATTATGTTATGGAAATAAATGGATTATTTAGTGTTCTTGACAATCCAATCTCAACATTTCGATGGAAACCATTTTTGTTGCATTTACTGGTACCAGGAATTTCCTCAATCGTACTTTTCCCTTCACGGGTATAACAAGTGAATGGCTCAGGGCATCCTATGTGTCATGTGGTACAAATGGCAGGACTACTTAGTGCATAAATTAATCCAATCTTTTAGCAGATTTCCCTTAAGGGAAATCACCTATTGAAGTCGTACTCATGACGCGATTTTCGAAAAATGTCTTCAAATGTCCATCGATCCTACCCAGGAGATAACGAAAATGAGGTACGTTCAAAACTATATATATATATATATATATATATATATATATATATATATATATATATATATATATTTGTCTGTTAACACTCTAGCGGTCGCAATTTTTGTTTAATCGTCCCCAAACTCGGTATTTAATTGTTTGATGTAAACAGGAAGATCAAGTTCGTTAACGGTCCAGTGGGAGGGGGGGGGGTTAGAGGGGCGGGATTTTCGAAGATTCGAAATATCTCCGTTACTTTACGTTGGATCGGAAAAGTGTATAGAACCAATCTTATTGCAAATTAAAGTTACTATAAATATTGTTATATACATTTATTCTCTATCTTGAATATTTTTATTAATTGTAACGGACGAGCTATGGTTCCCGCTAAAAGCTAGTTCGGCCATTTCCGTAACTGATTGGCACTCGTATGGAGATTTCTCTATTGTATAACTTTACGTGGGAAATCTGCTTAGTTTACGCAGGCCCTGCGTGACGGACTTTTTATTATCACCATTAAAAATTTAACCCGTCAACGAGCTGTTAGTATTAAATATAACTCGAATGACAACTTCCATTGACTAGCTGCATGCAAAAATGAGGATGAGTTATGGGTTGGGAGAGGTTTAGCAGAGCGTGTAGTGGAGGGAGGCTAAGCATTGGGGCCAATTAGTGGTGCAGGGACCGCAACTAGGCAAGGCTATGATACGAAAACCTTCTACTCAGTCAAGAGAATGCCAAATATGAGCAGTAATGGGCAATACCTGCATGAATAGCTAACGGAGGCCAAGAAAAATGTAAATATGTATACATTCGTTGTTAACGCTCCAGCGGTTGCAATTTTTGTTTTATAGTTACCAAACTGGTTATTCAAGCGTTTTAAGTACAACTAAAGATGAAGTCCATTATTGGATGAAATCTGACCAGTGGTAGGGGGGGGGGGTTAAAATGGTGTGTTCCGAAAATTATCTAGGCTATTTCATGTTGATGGAATTTTAAATTGCTACAACTATTGTTTTTTATATGTTTTCTCTGACTCAAATGTTAACGGAGTTATTTGGTTTCCGCTTTTTGTAAACGCCCACTTCCAAAAATCAGATTTTCACTTTTACCATAGTACATCTTATTCATCTGGAATCATATTCCAGTGCGTGGGGAAAATTGGTTGTTTACGCAGCACCTACCTGACGGACTTTTATTTGAGTTAGAGAAGAAATGTGTAAAACAATAACTATAGAATATTACAATTTGAACAAAGTTGGCTATTTAACATTTTACTCGTTTAACATTAAAACTTTAAATACCAATTTTGGTAACGATCAATGCATAATGCTATAAGTGGATACATCAATCCTATAAGGATTGCACGAGGGGGGCGGGGGAGATTTAAATGAAAGTTGAGTCACCATGGACAGAAAAGGGGGACTACTTATTGACAGCTCGCATCTGCAATGTAGTGAAATAAAGTGGGAGGGGAGAAGCTGCTGGGGATTTTTCTGAGCTGCCTCGAATTAGAGAATATACTTCAGTTTCAAATAATATTAATGCCTAGGATCTGATACCAGCACGAAATAAGAACAGACTACCTTGGGCTCTGTAAAGACAACAAGCAGACTGTTGAATAAATCCCATAGCCAGTAATTTTGTTGACCAGGTATAAGCAAAGTAGATACAGTAATAGCGCACTCTAGTAACTAGTACAGAAAAAAAAAACGTAATACTTTTGAAAAACTAAATATAACAACAAAAACCAAATAATGGACCAATGAAGCCGACATAATAATCACTTAAAAGTAATAGGTTCTGTTTTAAAAGAAACCCCATTAATAATTGCGTTAATTAAATAAAATAAGGAACTAAGCTCCCACCATAGAAATTATAATTGATTCAACATGTATAAAAATATAGAAGAAATTATATTTACTTCTACAACACTTCGCCCTTCTAAAACTAAAGTTCTAGTAAATGTTTTGGAACTAGATTGGTTATATAACATTTTTCGATCCTAATAACGGCCGAATTTGCCCGTTAACCAACTCCTCCTTCTTTCATTTCCGGATAAATGTTTAGATATGTAGTTTGGTTTGAATATCTCGAAATACGCGACCGCTAGAGTGCGATCAGGCAAGGTATCTATAGATAGATAGATATATTATAGTATATTGATATCGAATTTTAAAATTCAAACAGGTGGTTTTAGTAGTACTCATTTACTGTGATTCACAAATATATTGAAAGAATTGTTGGTAAAATTTTATTATGTGAGCAACTTCAATAGCTCCCTTTTCTAAAGAAAACTCGCCAAAAGATATAATAACAACAAAAAAAGTACTAAAACCTAGATATTGTACCCTCAATGAAGTAAATTTGTTTTGAGTCGATATGTGCAATCTAAATTATGAGCCAATTTATTACTTACTCTTCAGGAGTAGCCAAATTGTCCCTATTCACTATTTCCCAACATTTTTGTTTCGTTCGTCACAGCCAAAGTTTTTTATGTGCTTCTTTTCCAACTTATTTTTCTTCGAAAGTAGGCAGGAATGTATCGATCCGAAGAATTATCGCCTAGACTTTCGAACTGGGCGAATGAACGATTATACGTTGCTATTAAATCAGAACTGGGGATATAAATATCGTTCCAACATTAGGAAGACCATTCAAGGAAGGCTTTAAGGAATAAACGTTGCTCATTACCATCTAGAATAGCAATAGCCCAGTAACATAATTTTAGGGTTGAAATAGTTCTTAAGGTGAAAGTTCTTATTAATATATTTAAAAGCTAATTTATGTAAATTGGATAGGAGCTTTTACTTTTCTCTAGCCAAATGTTTAATGAATATTCTTTTGTGAATTTCAAGGAGAGAAATACTGCTAGGGATAGCTGGGGCATTTGAAATTTTTTTCTGTGTAACGTTATGAGGTCACTATGACCATTGTATATAAGGGAAGGAACTGGTAGAAAAAAAACCTCAAGCTCGCAGGAGTTGCGTTATTAGTGCTTTTTTAAGGTGACTAGAAGTTAAGGAATATATTTCAGTTCCATCATTCAAATAATATTAATGTATAGGATTCCATACAACTAACTCTCTTGAGCGTCTGGTCTCTGCAAAAACAACTAGCAGAAAGTTAAATAAACCGAGTTGCCCCTGTAATTGCGTTTACAGTTAAAACAAGCGCCATAATAATCAAATTATCTAAATAATAATATATTTAAGTGTTCACTGGAGAAAAAGTTTACACGAACATGTAGTTTTCTCCTTCCCTTTTCCATGAGGCTAACTAACAACAAATACATTAGCATGAATTAAACTCCCACTCCCACTCATTTTACAGTAGACTACAATAAACCTATTTCCAACTTAAATATTATTTCCATTGATCAGAAAGGAGGAAATGTCTCTGTTATTATGAGCCGGATTGAAAAATATTTCATAACTAATCTTTTTGAAAATTTAATTTCTTCAGTCCTTAATGGCCAAGTAATGATCACTCCTAGTCATCTTTTTTTTTTCTTTTTTTTTTTTAAAAAAAAAACTAGAAACTAAGGTATTACGTAATGAGTTACAAGTTTAAGTGTCATACTGCATAGACCTGACGCTTACCAAGGAAGAAATATGGCATTGAATGCGAGTTAGAGGGCCTACTGACATCGGGCTTCGCTGTTGTATTTCCTCCCACACCTGGCCTTTCAGTATTATTTTTCCTCCCCCAAAATAAAACGTTGTTTTACTAATTTTCTGGTTTCTGGTTGACATAGGTTAAAAAAAGAGAATACAACTACAATTGCTTTCCCCATTATTAGCTGGAATTAAATGTGACTCGTGGAGATTAAAAACAAACAGCTCCCCTTAAAAACCCCCGAGGAAAGTAAACATTTAGAGTGAGTGGTTGTAATCCAGTATTGCACAGATAATTTTAGGGTAACTTTAATCCGTAAAACCAATTGTCTGTGTCTAATTACGAGACACTCGTAACGGCTAATTTCCTTATTGATATAATACCATTATAAAATACAAGAAATACCTAAACTATCCTTCCTATTTAAACTGTTTTAGTGGTATATTCGGTTTCGCCTTTAATAAAACTTCATCACTAGAAAACACTTTAAGCACAATCCTTAATTTATTTACTTTGCGAATTACTATTTTAAAATGAAACTTCTTTAGCAGAAAGTGGATGTTAATTTATAAAATAGTATAAAATTATTTTTATATAATTGTTAAGAATCGAGAAGGTTAAGTAATAATGGCAATATTAATGGCAGTGGTAATTTTCATTTTTTTGAAATCAATATATTGTGTCTGCCGGTTTAGTTGTTCAAAATTCTGCTTAATCGTTCATGTCTACCTCTAACGATTATATTATTACAGAAGTTAATGTTATGTGTGATGGTACGCTATGTGTTACGTTATTCGTAAGTTAAAATAAAATATTGTTTTTTTTTTATTGGGTCTTGACAGTATTTACCCACTAACCCCATTAAAAACTTTATTTATTTTTTTTATAGTAAATGGCTTATAATTTAGAGCAAAATTAAAATAACTGACGAGAGCACCACACGACTTCCTTGTACCCTTAATAAATTAAATAAACTCAACTTCATTTTAATTTATTTCATTTGAAAGTGCACATATACTTCCGTTCCAATCATCGGAATGAAATCTGTTATGTAACAAAATTTATAGATCTTCTTATGGTGAACGAAACATTTGTTGTATATCGTACTGTGAAATTTGCAATTTATTTTTCACATGTCTTTAAACCCCGCTCCCCCTTAGTCAATTTTGTTCAAAAGGGATGTACATAACTTAACAGTGCGATAGTTCTAAATATGAAATTTTAGATCTAGGACTAGTCGTTTTTCAGTTATTCTAGATACGTAAATACATTTATGCCGAAACTATTCAAAATAGTAATCAAAACGAATAATTCCGTTGAAACTTGAATACCGAAAAAATTCCCTATTACAATACTTCCTTTACTCCGTACAAGGAAGTAAAAATGAAGTCATTGTCTAGACGAATAGAACGGATTTGTTTCATCTTAGAGAAAAGCGTTTAATTTTTTAAACAGTACTGTATGGAAAAGCAACCCCATACTTTCAGTGTGAACTGCCAGTTTCTGAGCCTAATGTTTAGTGGGCCCCCTTGATCTCTTTACGTTACACTCCACAGTAGCCCGAATATGTACAACATAAAAGTACGTCACACAGGGGCTGCGTTAATAAATCAGATTTTCCACGAGCTCGTATGACATACTATTAAGGTTTCCTCACAATATATTTTCTATTTTCATAGAAATGCTTCATGCTAAATTCCCATTAGTAGAAGTAAGGATTTAAAATAAGAGAGTACGAATAACTCGCTTAATATTTGAGCAAAGAAGAAGAGTATAGTACAACAATTGCAGAGCATCAATAGTTTAACAAGACTGGTTCTACAACAATTTTCGAATTCCCTAAACATACTCTAACCTCTAAGCATATCCCCCCCCCTATTCCTAATCCGATTTCACCCAATAATGACTATGAACTTAAGTGTTGCAAGAAACGCATAAATATTAAAAAAATTGTAGACACCAAATAAACATATTCGAGCTAAGAACTTAAAATCCTAATTGATAACGTCATCAGACAAAGGAAATAGTTCAATGATAGCCTATTGTTAATTATGGCATATTGACTTTTTTATTTTAGCCTGTAAACTGAAAAGTGCAAATATCTCGAATCTTAACCGAGTAATTCGAGATAGAGAAAAAAAAAATGTATGAAACATTGATGGGAAATAATTTGCAATAAGATTGACAAATTCACAATAATATATCATTTTTCGATCTTACTTATAATACCAGAGGAATTTTGAATTTTCTAAATTCCCTCCCTCTTAACCAAACCCCCCTTCCCGCTGGTCAAATTTCAGCCAATACGAAACGTTCAAATATATGGACTTTGGTAACAATAAAAAATTAAATTAACAATATATATATATATATATATATATATATATATATATATATATAGAGAGAGAGAGAGAGAGAGATAGATAAATAAATAGATAGATAGTAGATATACTCCTGTGTGTGTATAATGTTTTGAACGGGTCTTATTTGTATTTATCATCTCCAGGGTAGAATCGATGGACATTTGATAACATTTTTCAATCTCACGTCATGAGTATAACCTCAATAGCTGATTTCCCTCGAGGGAAATTTGCGAATGAATCCTACTTGAGCACGTAGCCTTTGATTAGAGGAATAGTCGACGTTCCATGTGGCTCAATGATTATATATAACTCTTGGAAGCCCTTCACTGAAACAATTCCAATCTCTAGGAAGAGCCAGAGCATCCTTCCCCATTGTAGAGCATTGAGCGGTAGGCTTCAAACGGACTAATTGTCGGGAAAGTACAGGGCTGATTAAGCAACAGCTTTCACTCCATTTGATGTAATGGGAAGCTGCTGAAAGGAGCTCTCCTAAGGGACAGCGTCCCTGGCCCATTCATTGACGCCGCTCCAAGCAGAGTAATCAAACATGACGTCTCCCTCACATTCTTCATCGGCTACCTGACTTCATTCCGCTCCTCTTCCTCCCATTAGAGATTTCCCAACAGTTTTAGCAGATTTCCCTTTAGGGGAGCCATCTATTGAGATTCAGCCGCAATTTTCGAAAAATGGCCCACGATAGTTAATTGGATATGACGAAAATAAGGTCCATACAAATATATAACAATAAATATATATCTATATATATCTATATATATATATATATATATATATATATATACTAGCTCAGATACCCGGCTTTCGCCCGGGAATTCACCTGAGGCTGAATGGTGATGGTATTTTTTAGCAGGCTGTACATTGCACAATATTTTGACATTTACCCGTCCCAGTGTTTAGGATTGATACCCGTCTTTCCCGTGGATTTGCTAATAATAGAATTATTTGTTCGATAAGGCTTCACAGTCTTCGATATTTTTATATTTCCCGTCTCTTATACATGTAAATATGGTGAATTTTTATTTCAGGCCTCCCTTATAACCCCCCTCCCGTTCGAACCTAAAAAATTTTAATATAACTTATAATCATGGAAGAATTAATGCTAATTGACATACCGAGTTTTGTTAAGTTCGGTTCACCCGTTAGTGTCCGCTAAAGTTTTTAACGTATAACTCATTTATACTTAGGTATACGACAAAAGTGTATATAACAAAAGTTTACTCCAAATAACAAAAATAAAACAACTTTTGTTATGTTTTTATATTTGCGGAAAAAAAACCAATAGGAAACGAAATATCGCTATTTTTAATTTCAGGCTTTCCTTATAACCCCCACTCCTGCCCGTCCATAGAAATGTTGGTATGGCTTATTATAATGAAGGCCTCACTCCTAATACACATACCGAGTTTTATTTAGTTCGGTTGAATTTTTTTTTGGCAAATAATATTGTTGACTCCCGCTATAATTTTTAGCGTATAACGCATTTAAACTTCGGTATATGACAAAAGTGTATATAACAAAAGTTACTCTAAATAACAAAATAAACAACTTGTGTTATGTGCCAATTTGCCGAAAAACCAATAGAAAACGAAATATCGCTATTTTTAATTTCAGGCTTCCCTTATAACCCCCACTCCTGTTCGTCTCAGGGAAAATTAATATAGCCTAAAGTCTAAGTTGGGTTAGTAGTAATATACATACCAAGTTTCATAAAATTCGGTTCAGCCGTTTGTGCGTGCTGAAAAGGTAACAAACAAAAAAAAACAAACAAACAAACACAAAAAAACAAACAAACAAACATACACGAAAGAAACAAAATGCAGATATGGTGTCTATGACATGTGAAACGAAAAGTTATCGTGAAATTTCGCGAAAAAAATCAATGTACAGACAGAGGTTACAATTTTATATATATATAGATATATATGTATATATATAAAATTCTAACCTCTGTCTGTACATTGATTTTTTTCGCGAAATTTCACGATAACTTTTCGTTTCACATGTCATAGACACCATAACTGCATTTTGTTTCTTTCGTGTATGTTTGTTTGTTACCTTTTCACGCATAAACGGCTGAACCAAATTTTATGAAACTTGGTATGTATATTACTACTAGCCCAACTTAGACTTTAGGCTATACTAATATTCTCTGAGACGAACAGGAGTGGGGGTTATAAGGGAGGCCTGAAATTAAAAATAGCGATATTTCGTTTCCTATTGGGTTTTCGGCAAATATGCACATAACAAAAGTTATTTATTTTATTATGTAGAGTAACTTTTGTTATTTACACTTTCTTCGTATACCTAAGTTTAAATGAGTTCAATGCTAAAAAATATAGCGGGAGTCAACAATTTTATTTGGCACAAAAGAATCAACCAAACTAAATAAAACTCGGTACGTGTATTAGGACTAACGCCTTCATTATAACAATCCATAAGAACATTTCTAGGGACGGGCATGAGTGGGGGTTGTAAGGGAGGTCTGAAATAAAAAATAGTGGTATTTCGTTTTCAAGTGACCTTTGTTATATTCTCTTTTGTTTTATAACAACTTATGTGTTTGTATATATATATATATATATATATATATATATATATATATAACAAATTAAAATTGTATATAAGATATTTGTTATTAATTCTCAAATGCATGTAATTTACTATACTATACGGGGCATGTAGGTAATAAACTCCCTCTCCGAAAGGCTATAAGGGAATAAATAGTATATGGCCACTTTTCTGTTACCAATCTAGGGGTAGCGATTTTTGTTTTCATCGTTAGCAAACTCGATATAGAAACTAAAGATCGAAATAGTTTATGACCGAAATCGGACCAAGCCACAGTGTTTCGATTAGTACGAGGTAGGTGGGAAAAATTATTTTTCGGGGGTTTTACAGTAGTTTCAAAGAATTAAGTAATTTTATTATAAAAAAAATTGAATCAAAGAGGATCTCCAGAAGTATAAGTAGAAAAATGATAAAAAAACAAAATGCATATCTATATTTAATGCGAAAGACAATTAATGTGGTAGATTCTAAGCAAATACAAATATGCAGTTACTATATGAATACCAATAAAATCTTAATATTGCAATGAAAAACGGAGTATATATAATCTAAAATTATTAAAAAGGAAATGATTCGTCTGTTGGCGATGTATCAGAAGATATTCTTCATTTTGGAGTAGACTTGATGGGGGTCGGGCTTCTACTGTTGGAAAGTAGTATAAAAAAACAGTTGTACTTGAGTGTTCTGGCTATAACGTGTCTAATTATTAATGAGAAAGGTACAGCTATTTTAGCCCAGGTACAGCTGGGTAAATATCATTACCATTACTTGAAAGTTTCAA
>CM032233.1:67927500-68192500 GCA_019009955.1 Riptortus pedestris | reverse complement strand
GGTTGTAATAGAGACAATAGGACGTGGAATGACGTCATTTTCGTGGCATTGCAGTTAGTGGGAAATCTGCATAGTTTACGCAGCACCTGAGTGACGGCTTTTTTAAGCATCTCATAAGGATGGGAATTATGAAGGGCATGATGAGTCCTAAACGTACGTTGTTTTGTGAAGAACCAAAACAATAACTAGAGTAATAAACTAAAATTAAACTGAAAACTATATACTTACTAGTTAGTAATAAAGTGAAGGAATTCTGGCGGGATATCATAGCTTTTGCCTCGAAGGGTGGAAGTTCTAGGGTGACTAGCAAGGTGAGGGATTTCTATAGGGATATCCTAGCTTTTGCCATGAAGGGTCGAAGGTCTAGGGTAACTAGGAAGGTGAGAGGTTTCTAGGGGGATATCCAAGCTTTTGCCATGAAGGGTCGTAGGTCTAGTGTAACTAGCAAGGTGAGGGCATTTTGGAGGGATATCCTAGCTTTTGCCATGGAGGGTCGTAGGTCTAGTGTAACTAGCAAGGTGAGGGCATTTTGGAGGGATATCCTAGCTTTTGCCATGAAGGGTCGTAGGTCTAGTGTAACTAGCAAGGTGAGGGCATTTTGGAGGGATATCCTAGCTTTTGCCATGAAGGGTCGTAGGTCTAGTGTAACTAGCAAGGTGAGGGCATTTTGGAGGGATATCCTAGCTTTTGCCATGAAGGATCGTAGGTCTAGTGTAACTAGCAAGGTGAGGCCATTTTGGAGGGATATCATAGCTTTTCCCATGAAGGATCGTAGGTCTAGTGTAACTAGCAAGGTGAGGCCATTTTGGAGGGATATCATAGCTTTTGCCATGAAGGATCGTAGGTCTAGGGTGACTAGCAAGGTGAGGGCAATTTGGAGGGATATCCTAGCTTTTGTCATGAAGGGTCGTAGGTCTAATGTAACTAGCAAGATGGGGGCATTTTGGAGGGATATCCTAGCTTTTGCCACGAAGGGTGGAAGGTCTAGGGTGACTAACAAGATGAGGGAATTCTGGAGGGATAACATAGCTTTTGTCAAGAAGGGTGGAAGGTCCAGGGTGTCTTACAAGATGAAGGATTTCGAGAGGGGTATCATAGCGTTTGTCATGAAAGGTCGAAGGTCTGGGGTAACTAGCAAGGTAATGGAATTCTGGAGGGATAACATAGCTTTTGTCAAGAAGGGTGGAAGGTCCAGGGTGTCTTACAAGATGAAGGATTTCGAGAGGGGTATCATAGCGTTTGTCATGAAAGGTCGAAGGTCTGGGGTAACTAGCAAGGTGAGGGAATTCTGGAGGTATATCATAGCTTTTGCCATGAAGGGTCGTAGGTCTATTGTAACTAGCAAGTTGAGAGATTTCTAAGGGGATATCCCAGCTTTTGCTATGAAGGGTCGTAGGTCTAGTGTAACTAGCAAGTTGAAGGCATTTTGTAGGGATATCATAGTTCTTGCCACGTAGGGTCAAAGGTCTAGGGTAACTAGCTAGGTTAGGGAGTTCTAGAGGGATTCTGGAAGGATATTCTATCATTTATCATCGCCGCTTTGGACTTGCCCACTACGAGATCGATTCATTGTGAAGCATGCATAGCAACTAATTTGAATGTATGATGAATAGACTAATATGAAAGGATGTATGAAGAGCGACTAATATGGATGTAATCGGGAAGGTGAAATTAGGTCGTGTCGAATAGAAATCATTGGAATTATTCAGTGATTAGAAACAAATATGCTCCCGAGGGCATGCTTTGAGAGGTAAAGCACGAGGCATAAAAGGATGTGAGATGGTTGAATTGACGAATGTGACAGGCTTTGTGTAGAGGCGTGAGGTGCGGTGAGCCGCCTGCTAACCTGTGCAGCCAATTCATCACCCACTCCTGTCACATCTGTTACGGCCAATTCAAGGCTACTTTCTCTTTACGCTCCAACGACTCCGGGATCAAACATTTTTGCCCTTCGTAAAAAAAAAAAAAGGGAAATATAAAAAGTGATTCCATCGCTGCTTAAACTAGAAACACTTCTTAGCCACGATTTTATTATTGGTTCTCTTTATACATTTTAAGTATGTATGTCTGAGGCTTTTAATATAAATAACACATGAGACATTATCCGAATTATTGACATATACATTTTAAAACAAGGTACAAAATCTGATGTGGTCTCGATATCTCTTCCTTGTCCGTATATATCAAATCTATTAAAAAATACCTTTGTTTAAAAATAAGTTAAAGAGCTTCATGAATGACGGATATTCATATACACAAGATGAATACTTTCAAAAATGTTCAATTATTAAATAAAACTACTAATTATTTGTCATAAATATCGGTCTAAAATAATTTGTGATCAGGTACATTGTCTCTCTTTAGTTTCTCATCATTCATAAAGCTTGTCATCCTTTGATGAATTTGCATGCCAAAAAATAAAACAGTGTATGTTTTAGAGTTGTAAAAAAATTGTATTTATTTAGAGTTGTATTAAGATTGTTAACGAAACTAATTTATTGTATATAATTATTTAAATTAATGAATTTTATACTATGTATTCTTAGAATTTGACATACTTTTTTAACGAATGTATTATATAAGCATACATGTAATTCAATAATTTGTAAAGAATTTAATAGACATAATATTAGAAAATTATTTATAGAAAAAAAATCTATTAGACGTATCCTATTATGTTATGATAACATTTAATGGAAATAAACATATTTCATTTTAAATACAGTTCATTTCATTTCCTTTGTACCGTAAAGTTTACAACAATAATTTTTTTTACTTTTTTGTTTTTACATTATTTTAACTAATAATTGATTCGCTACTACTAATACTAATGGTACTTAAAACATATTCGGATATCGACATCTGATGTGTGCACCACATGACTTCCTTGTGCTCCTATAAATTAAATAAAGAAAATGTTTTGATACACTTCATTGAACATAATTTCATTTGAAAGTAACACGACATCTCAGTCCCATTACATCCGAAATTTATAGATCTCATAATGATAAACAAAAATGGTTTTGTACTATTTATTTCTACCTCTTATTGATACATAGGCATTTTCATTTTTTTATCTGCACCCCCACTCCTAAGGCGATTTTGGGCAAAAGGAAAGGTGCATAACCAGACGGCAAAATAGCCCTAAATATGAAATTTCAATATTCTAAAGCTAGTCATTTCTGAGTTATGCTAGCTAAGTACACGCGTTCAAAAGCCATACCAAAGCCAGTCAAAATGGGTTCAGGGTATTATTTCGGTGACCGAAAATTTTCGCGATTACACTTCCTTTATTTTGTTCAAAGAAGTAATTAGAGTGTCAGACATAGTAACATGTTTAAACTCGGCATATCACTTATCAGTAATTTTATTATTGGCTTAATAAATTAACGATGAGAATAATTGATATCTACATTTTTTTTTATAAAATCCATCTAGCAGGTTGCCGAGCAAACTAACCGATTTCCCAAGAGCTGAAATGACATACTGGTCACCTCATCTCACCATCTATTCTCTATTTCTCTCTTATAAACTCATGGGTATCGAAGCACTGTGACGCACACGCAACATAATGTGTTTTATATTTCAAGAATTTTATTTAAATTCCAAATTATATATAAATGAAGCACCATTCATGAAAGCCTTTGAGGAACAAACTATTGATTATTGATAACATTAAAAATTCTTCCCAATCTTCCTTGATTTTGGAACTTCGGTGTAGTTGGGCTGATTGTCGGCATTGTAAAACTCTAGCTGAGAAAAGTTAGTGAATGAAATTCTCTAAATTTGGATCTATTCTCAGAGAGCACGGAAATCGTTTCGACAATAGTTGGAAATACTATAGCTCAATTTCGAAGTTATACGTAGCTGAAAGTTCGGAATACATATCTTTATAAAATATTATTATAATATCACAAATAAGGAAAATAAGATGCTATGACTATAAAATATCACTTATATAGAATCTTGGGAGAATATAGAACTCACAATATTATCTAAACTAATTTCTCTAATCCATCAAACATCTAGGGAGATCTTGGAAGTATTTTGGATTTTAGTACTTAATATAAATCAACTGAGCATTAAGTCCGTCGTTTTACCACCAGATGTTTAAATTCTGTTACGAAATTACAAAAGGTTTATTTTTAAAACTTAAAAGAAGAGTTTCATCACTCTAAAGTAAGTATTTTACACTCACTATTTATATTTTATTTCTTAACAGCTCAAGTAAAACGAAGAAATGTCAATTAGGTCGTATTAGCAGATTTCCCTTAAGGCATATCAGCCTATATTGCCTATATTGAGGTCGTACTCATGACGCGATTTTTGAAATTTTTCCTCAAATGTCCATCGATTCTACATAGGAAATGACGAAAATGAGGTCCTCTCAAAATTGTATATATATATATATATATATATATTTGCCTGTAACCGTTCAACAAAGGTTTATTATACGAGATACAAGCAAATATGTTCTGTTGATCCTCCCTTCTTTTGTTCTTGGATTACTAAATATTTAGTGATTGAGATAAAAAATATTCTGATTCGTTGTAAATTATATCACTAGCTATAGTAAATAGCTTTCAAAAAAATGAATATTTTATGATATAATTAATTAATCGGTAATTGTTTTTCTTCCCGGTGAGAGGTTAGCAGACCTGTTTATTTAAATTTCTACTGCTTCCCGTTGGGAGGGGAAAGATTTCTTCTTACCGCTTGTATTTATTTACTTAATATTCACGGTTGTGTTCTGTTACCAGTTTGTAGATTTATCTATTGTAACATTTCACGAGGGAAATCAGCTTAGTTTACGCAGCCCTTGCGTAACGGACTTTCTATATGGTTTAGCTTTAAGAACATGTGTCCTTTGAAACGTGTTAGTCGCCCCTGAATGCTAATCTACATAGAAAGAGTGCATTTTTAATTAAAAGAAAAAAGAATTGATTGAATCTGTTGAATGATTGACAACAGTAGGGCAGGAAATCTCGAAACGCGTTGGGAGAAACATATGTGGTATATTTATGAGCAGAAGTTAGAAGGGTGGCATGAAGGCGACCTCAATAGCTTATTTCCCAATATGGGAATATATACGGGTATAGCATTTATTTGCAAGACCCCTTCCCCCTTATAGCTTCAAGTTACTATGTAGGTAAAAAGCAGTTAAGTAGAACTTTATAACGGGCAAGTTACATCCATCCGTTAGATAACCCTGCCCATGCCTAAGGCTACAGACCGCACAGTAGTAGTAAGTAAAACCGCACTTACAACAGCGGAGTGTGGTTAGCTAGATTCAACATCCCATTGATCCCCTTGCCCACATTTTTACTCGTTCATTCGAATTCTCAACTAAATTAAGTTATGCTCAATCAAGGCACTTTAGGATATTACTAAACAGAGTGTGCGGGGGTAACATCGATCAAGACTGTAGATGTGTGTGTGTGTTTGTGGGATACGAGTAGGAGTATACTGAAAACTGACAAAACAGAAACAGCAACTCCTTTAATATTAGGATTGATTGAAATATGTGAGGGCAAACAATTGTAATTCATAATATGTCCTGGAGGCTTGGTTAAGTACTCGTATTCCGAAGCGACTTATAATTGCCGTACATTCTTAAAATGTAAGTTTTTACATTTCACACTGTCTCTAAAACCCAATGTGTTTGAGAGACATAGGTAGATAAATGGATAGAGAACTTGGTATGTGTATTACCACTAACTCCTTCGTTATAATAAGCCATACCACACATTTCTAGGGACGAGCAGGAGTGGGGGGTTGTAAGGGTGGCCGAAAGTAAAGCCTAGCCAAAAAAATACCATCTTCATTCAACCTCAAATGATTTCCCGGGCGAAGTCGGGTACCTTAGCTAGTATATAACGAACTAATGAGCATAGACTGTATAATTTCCGCATGATGCTTAAGCTACATATATAGATTTTTAAACGTTTCGTTAGCAATTTAAGTTTAGTTATGACGGGGTTGGAAAAAACCGTAATATAAGTTATCATCCGTCCAATTGAAATATTTTGCTTAAGCCTGTTTTATACACGGGTTTTCTCCGTAATGAGGAAAACAGCACATACACACACGCGCGCGCACATACACACACACACACACGCGCACATACACACACGCACGCACACAAACACAGACACACACACACATACAAACATTTGGACGGCCCATTTTTTAGCAGATTTCTCTAACGGTAAATCAGGTATTAAGGTCGCCCTCTTGGCATAATTATTTGAAAATGTATTTAACTCTCCAGTGATCCTACCACTTAGATGGTAAAAGCAAGTTTTGCTTCTTTGTTACCAAACTCCATTACTGCGTTTTATGTAAAACTAAAAATCTTGTTCGTTATCGACTGAAATGGAAACAGAGGGAGTCCCAGTTAATATGAGTTGGGCCAAAACATTGTATTGAATTATAACCACTCTTGTTTCACAATAAGCAATTATACCGTGAACCACTTTATTCCAAGCTTAAGTATGAAATATTTTTTTCAACAGACCTTCACTAGCATAAATACGTACATGCAAAAACCTTCGTGTGATGACGACGAATATTTATTTGGTCTATACTATACTCGATGTTTTATGCAATACTAAAGATCATATTCATTTACGAGTGAAATCATACCTGGATTGGGAGGAGGGGAGGGGGAGCTAAAACGAAGGAGACTCCGGAAGGCAAAATATCCATTATTATGAGCTGAATCGAAAAATGTTTTCCAAACAATCTTGCTAAACTTGATCATGCGCTACACTATTTGTTTTTTTTACATTTTTTCGTAACTCAAATAATGTATTAGCTCGCTTAATTCGTACGTTCTTGCCTTCAGCCTTCAGTAGGCCCTCACTTCTACTAATCCGATTTTTATCTAGAAATAGAGAAAATATGGCGAGACGAGATCAGTAGTGTATTGTGCAAACAGGTGGAAAATACTTAGTTTACGCAGCCTATGGAGAACGGATATTTTTAGAATTAAGCATGGAAAACCTTTGATAAAAAATTCCGTCACGCAGGGGCTGCGCGAACTAAGCAGATTTCCCACCTGTGTCATGTATGTGCATTTATCTCTAAATGTAAAGGTTCAATGACAACAATATTTGATATTTATATTTCAAATTATGTGCTTCGTTACATAACAGCTTATTGTTGGTATGGATAAGTAGGAGTGGGGGTTTGCTGAAGGCTGAAAAATGCAAAATGCAAATACCTCGGTTAATAATCAAGATAATGAAAATACGTACATAACAACATTTATAAAACATTTAATTTTCAATAAGATCGATTCTATACACTTTTTAAATCCGGCGTCACGGAGAGATTAAGAATTTTCAAAATTAACTCCCTGTAACCCCCTCCCCTCCCCCTGGTCCGATTTCAGCCCCCCGTTTGATTTCAGCCGTTAATGAACTTGACCTTCCTTTTTACATAAAACAAAACTAAATATAATAAGTTTGGTAACGATCAAACAATAATTGCGACCGCTAGAGCGGTGTGTGTGTGTGTGTGTGTGTGGGTGTGTGTGTGTGTGTGTGTGTGTGTTTGAGTGCGCGTGTGTGTTTGTATATGTGACAGAGAAAGTGGGAGCATATGATTGTGAATATCTTAGATATTAGAAAATTGAATCTGTTCATTTTATTAATGAACATACTGATTTTTATTTATTTGATTTTAGTTAGTTTTAACCATTGAAAGTATATAATTGCTTCCGTAACTTTATTAGTCTTTACAGTTTTTAATTACCTAGTTTCCTCACAAAATATTTTTTTTTTGTTTTTGAATTTAATGTTTTGTTTTTGAATTTGAAGTTTCGTTTTCGTTTATTTTTTTTTATTTGTTAATTAGTGATTTTTTTGTCTCTGGTTGCGTTTTGTTATTTGGTTTCGTTCTGTTATTCAGTTGCGTTTTGTTATTTGGTTGCGTTCTGTTATTTAGTTGCGTATTGTTTTTTGGTTGCGTTCTTAATTTTTTCTGTTCTAATTGTATTGTTTAATTTTTTCTTGTTACTGTTTTCATTTTTGTATTTTGTTTATATTCATTGTTTTTTTATGAGCAATATCGAGTCGCAGCGAACGCTCCACAATAAAAAATAAATAAATAGAGCGGTAACAGACAAATATATATATACAATTTTGAACGGACCTCATTTTCGTCATCTCCTAGGTAGCATTGGTTGACATTTTAAGAAATATTCCGATTTTTAAGAAAATCGTGTCATGAGTACGACCTCAATAGCTGATTTCCCTTAAGGGAAATCTGCTGAAACGGACCTTGAAATATCAATTATGACACGTATATGCTAGTCGTTCTCACGTGCCAATTGGAGGCTAATAAATCTTCCATTGAGAATGGAATAGAAAGTTTGAAGAACGATATGGAAGGTAGTTGACCCTAGGCGTACTGGGTTCTGATGCTTCGTGTCTAGGATACAGTGTAGTTAGGTAGGCAAGCCACGAACCGTGAGTAGCTAGGTATCCTCTCCTCATTCAAATACGGATCAACAGACTTCGGCGAAAGTGGACACGCTCAATACATTTAATTATTTCAATTTATTATTCACTTTCACTCGGAACTGAGCTGATTAAACATTTAAATACTTGAGACGATCGAAAATCTAGGGGCTGCAACATGCTACGCCACAGAACTAACAGCGAAGGGAAAGTGTAAGCTGCTAAACAGTATGAAAATCCGTCACGCAAGGGCTGCGTAAACTAACCATATATTCTCTATTTCTACGTAAAAAACCGACGAGTAGAAGTGGGTGTATACTTAATGCTGAAAAAAAGGAAGTACGAATTACTCGTTTAATATTTGAGTTACAAAAACATGTAATGAAAACAATTTTGGGTGAATAATAGTTTAACAGCATTGGTTCTATAAAATGTCGATCCGACACTCAATAACTAGGGTATTTTAAATATTCGAATCCACCTCTATTCCTTGTAAAATGTCAGCGATTAAATAATGTAATTAGCATTATTATAACATTACCGCAAAATCATACTTGATTTCGTCGTACTCAACCAATTTGCATGCATCTAACATAATAAATGCCCGTTGGAAACTACAGGGTGCGGCAGAAAGGACGGGCGGTTTTTAAAAAGTTATAAAACAGTTAATATTTACTCAAAACCAAATTTATTGATGCAACAAGGTTCACAAGAAAATAGCATTTGAGACAGTCAAGTGTGGAAAATAACCTCAGGCATGTGGTGGCCGAAATCGTTGATGCAGTGCTGGAGGTGTTCTTGGAAGTTCACATAGACTCTCTCCAACATTGCTCCCTCAACTTGGGCGACTTCCACGCGAATTTCGTCCTTCAATTCGTCCAGAGTTCGGGGCTTGTGTCCCAACCCGACGTGTGTGGTTCCAGCAGGATGGGGCGACCGCCCACACAGCCAGAGCAACAATGAACGTTATTCGCCCTCTCTTCCCTGGTCGCCTCATTTCCAGAATTGGCGATGTTCATTGGCCTCCTCGGTCGCCAGATTTATCCATATGCGATTTTTTCTTGTGGGGACACCTCAAGGCTAGAGTATACGGACACAAGCCCTGAACTCTGGACGAATTGAAGGACGAAATTCGCGTGGAAGTCGCCCAAGTTGAGATAGCAATGTTGGAGAGAGTCTATGCGAACTTCCAAGAACGCCTCCACTGCATCAACGATTTCGGCCACCACATGCCTGAGGTTATTTTCCACACTTGACTGTCTCAAATGCTATTTTCTTGTGAACCTTATTGCATCAATAAATTTGTTTTTGAGTAAAAATTAACTGTTTTATAACTTTTTAAAAACCGTCCGTCCTTTCTGCCGCACTCTGTATATATGTTAGTTAAGCTTGAAATAACACGATTAATGGTATATTTGTATAGTTGCCTTATGATGACTAAAAGTGGGGGCTTACCTAAACGCTTAAAATTATGTATAGAAAATTAAATTATCAATAAGATTGGTTCTGTATAATTTTTCGATTCGATGTATAATAACGGAGATATTACGAATTTTCTAAATTTCCCCCTTCTGACTCCCTCTCCCTCCCTCCGGTGCGATTAGTCTTTAAGTAATTTGATATTTACATGAATTGCAAATATGACGAGTTTGGTAACGATCAAACAAATGTTGTGACCGATATATATATATATCATCTTCATCAGCTCGTAGATACGATCCGTGAGCATTTGAAGAAGTTTTTCGAAAATCGTGTCACGAGTGCCTACATGCTCAATAATGAGCTAAAAAGCTCACATTTTGTAAAACCCTTAATAAAAAAAGTCCCGTTTAAAAAAAAATACAATGAAATACCGTTTCTCCCGTAACTCTTTAATTAATTCTAATGGTCTTAACAGATTTTACTTAATAGAATCTATAAGCTATAGAGATGGCACTCCTGATCCGATTTGTTTTTATATTTTGTTTGGAAATTTGATTTAATAGAACCCACAAACACCTTCATACTTTGATGGAATTAAGCCCAAATTGTATCGTATTTTTTCTCAGTGTGCTGTGGCGATGTGGCCTATTTTAGCGGAAAATTAGATTTATTTAAACCCATGAACTATAGTAAAAACTTCAAAATCCGTTGAACACCATGTTTCGCCTTTAACGCAATAATATGACAAAACGTAATTTTATGGCAATAAACTAATTACATAATTTCGATGTCAATCCAATCTTTACATTTCGACGAAAACCATTATTATCCCAATTGATTTACAAAAAACAGTTGTTCTAAAGATGTTTAATAGCCACTTATTACATCACAGATAATACAATTGAATGTCTGCACATTTACTGTGCATGTATCAGGACATTTGTGTAACGAGAAAAATCTCACGGGACGATTTTAAGTGGTTAATCCAATCTTAATATTCCTACGAAAAATTATTTCTATTTCAATCCGTCAATGAAGGGTAACCAAGATAGTTAATTCTAAAGGTCAATTCAATTTTATCCTTTAGAACTTCATGAACTTTCACATTTACAAAAAAAAAAAAACTATTTGAAACATAATCAGTAATTAGAAGTAAACTAAACATACAAGATATCTCTTTGACATAATAAAATTTATTTTTTCGTCCTGTACTCATTTGCATTATGCAGAACGCTTATATTATTTTTCATAAATGGATATTTTAATTAAAATGCGAAATAAACTAAAACTATTTATTGGCCACAATTAACAAATATTATTATTCTTATTATGTATGATTAATGTGGAAGCGTAATACAGAACAATCTCGGTGCTGTTATAATACTTGTAAAAAAGAATAGTTATTCAGGTACAATAATCCCCGTTTAATTCGGGTTTAAAGATTGAATATATTTGGGTTTTTCATTTTGTTTTACTTTATATCATAATGTATATATTATAATTATATGATAATGGTAACTCAACTTTGAAATTCTAAAATCTTCCAATATTCACGCAAACAAACAACCACACTTTTAGGGAGCTCAAAACATATATCAAAAATATAAATATTTACTAATAATACGGTATATTTCAGTTATATATAACTCAATAAAGAAATATATATATATATATATATATATATATATCCGCACACAATATTAATTTTTAGTGCTGACCAATTTAACTGGTAATAAATAAATAATTATAACAAGTTAGTAGACCAGGAGAGTTTAAATTGACTGTAGTCCTTCTCAAGGATTTTTCAATTTGTAATAACAGATGGTATTAAACCATTTAAACATACATTTAATTTTGAGCCATTTAATTAGTACTAATGCGTTTTTAATTAACTTGGCGGAAAAAAATGCATTAATTTATGCGTGTACTCGTATGATACGCTGTAATGTTTTAAGCCAACTTACTTTTAGAGTGAATGGAACGTTTGTATATTAATACGTGTATTTGTATTAACAGTCACAAAACGTAATATATTAAACCCAAAAATGTATTAGAAATCGTTAAGAAGGTGTAATTATAAGGGGAGGGGAGTTAGAGGGAGGAGATTCCAAAAATTCAAAATTTCTCCCTTTTTTTGAGTCGGATGGAAGAACTATTTAAAGCAATTGAGTAACAGAAATTTCTGTTCTAGGGGACACTTAAATTTCTGTTTTCAAGGGGTTTTTCTTCGGGAAAAGCCAGAATTGATTGTGAGATCAGACGTCCAAAGTGTCATTACAGCACGTGGGTTTTCTGCTTAGTTTACTCAACCTTGAGTGACGACCTTTTTTTAATATATAATTTGCAATATGTTTTTGTTACTTCATAAATAATTTTGATTATACATTCCCTTAAACAAACATATATGTTTACAAATTATCCGTTTTCCATTTATTCATTATAATGTAATATGTGATTAATAAATAATAGTATTATGTATTTATTTGAATGCAAATAAAGTAAGACAAATAGATGATTTAAGGGCTGACAAGGAAAACCATCGAGCAAGTTTTAATGTCATGATATCAATTATATTAATCCATGAAGAGATGTAAAAATAAGTAATGTTTCCCAATGGGCTCGACGATAACCATTCTATGCACGTTCACAATGTCGGCAAGAACGCAAAAGAAGTCTTGAGGTCAGTGAAAGCTTAAAAATTGGGCCGCAGTAATCCGCTGCTCAACAAAAAAATTGTACATGATTATTCCCATTGTTTGGAGGAATAAAGTATGTGCATTATGTGAATGTCGTTAGTTTCGGTAGAAGCTGAATATAGAAAATATAACCATACATTTTTCCAGTGTATATCTTTTTTTTTTTTTTACTAATGTTGTCATTATGCGAAAATAGAGTGTGACTCGTACAGAAAAAGTATTAAAACTTAAGTATCAATTTGAATGGAAAATAAGCATACTGGCTCAGAAAATTGAAAGTTATCTGTATGAATTAACTTATTTCCCGTAAGGGAAATCAGCAATTGAGGTTGTAGTCATGACGGGATTTTTTCTTCAAATGCATGAAGCGAAAAAGCAATCGATCCTGCTCAGGAAGAGGATGAAAATGAGGTCCACTGATAACTATATATATATATATATATATATATATATATATATATATATATATCTGTTAACGCTCTAGCGGCCGCAATTTTTATTTACCCGTTGCTAAATTCAACACTTAAACGTTTTATGGAAACTAAAGATCAAGTTAGTTAATGGCTTAAATTGGAAGTAAGAGGAAGTGTTTAGAGGTGAGAATTTTAAAAAAATCGAAATATCTGCGTTAATATACGCCAGAATAAAATAATTATGTAAAACCAATCTTATCTTATAGACGATAACTAAAAAATGCGGTTAATAACAACATTTCTAGAACATTACATTTGCTATAAGATTGCTTCTATAGAATTTATCTATCCGACGCATAATAACGGAGCTATTAAGAATTATCGAAATCCCCTCCTCCCACTGGTCAAATTTCAGCCATTAACGAATTTGATGTTACATAAAACGTTTAAATAACGAGTTTGGTAACGAACAAATTAAAATTACGACCTCTAGAGCGTTAACCGACAATTATATATATATATATATAGATATATATATATATATATATATATATATATATATATAAAGATATATATATATAGCTTTGAACGGACCTCATTTTCGTCATCTCCTGGGTAGGATCGATGATGTTTTAGGAAATTTTACAAAAATAGCGTCAAGAATACATCAATACCTGATTTCCCTTAAGGGAAATCTGTTAAAACCAATGTTGTTGGAATTCTAATTTTTGACAACTAACGTTTTCTTTGACTCGAATATTAACGGAGTTATTTGTATTTTTGTTTTGTTTCAGCCTTTTGTAAAACCTGAGTCACTAAACATCTCAAGTTCAATTAACATATCATTTCCTGTTTACATAGGCTTCTTACTGCAGGAAAAATAGAGAATAGATGATGAGATGCGACCATCAGTGTATAATACTCGAGCACGTGGGGAGTCTGCTTAGTTTTCGCGGCACCTGCCTGTCTGACTTTCTCGTTTTATGCTCGCACTCTGCAACTACGCTTACGTGCTTTCCCTGTTAGTGACTGGCTTTGGTTGTGAACTGGATCGTCGCGTGTTGCCATAATGGTTATTTTCTTTCTTTACAGGGAAAAAAAAACATCCTGTGCCCATAGAATTCCTTTAGGCCCAGAACGAAGCGGTGGCATACCGCCTGCTGTAGCTTATGGAATCAAGAAAGAGGAACAAAGTGGGCCGACCCCTTCCCTTTGGACACGCCGAATTACACCCCTAATCCGTCCTCCTGTTACGACCTAAACAGCCGTGACTCTAGGAGGAAGAAGAATTTCTTTCGGCCTTTTTGATCAGTGTTTCATAAGGTTAAATGAATTCATTGTGTACGGCCGCTGGTCGTTTCGTCACGTCGTCCTCGCGAATTTGGTGAATTCCTTTCTGTAATTCATTTATTTTTGTCACGTTTGATATTCCATCGTGAAAAACTGCGTTATGCGGTTGTATAACAGGAACGAAAAATTGAATTATTCGTAATCATAAATGTCTAGAATCATATTACGACTATGACAAAATACTTCATACCTCGTATTCGAAATGTTTCCTTAAAACAGGACTCGATATTTAAGGTGGACAGGACCAGGAGTGAAAATCACATCAGTTGAGATAGGGGTTTCAAAAGACTGAAAAATAAACAGTTGCAAATATCTCGATCAATTATCCACAGACAAGAACCGTATAAAATAACGATTGTAGAGAATTAAATGTTCAACAAGTTTTTTCATGTAACATTTTTTGACCAGACACATAATACCAGAGGTATTTTTGTCGCCCCGTCTCGGATTTTATGGAAATCGTGTCAAGAGTACAACTTCATTAGGGAAATCAGCTACAACTACAGCTACTACTGTGCTATACTCACACGCACACATACACACACAAACATTGTTGATCATGTTGTTTTAGAAGATTGCAATGAAAATTTAGAAATAAAAACATATCGTTATTCAATGACCTAGTGTGGAAATGAAGTATTCTGTTTTGTTGAATGGGCGATCAATTATTCAACAAAGGGGTGCAAGCGCCTAGCCTAATGGCCCACTTTTACCACAATCAGGAGCAATGGGACCATTCTTCTTCCACAAAGGGAAGATAATAGGATTCTCGATATCAGAGCTTTAAAGAAAAGTGGTTTTTCTTGGTGTTTGACAGTGAAGCGAGCCCTATACACGGGAATCGTGGGCTCATTTGATATGAGGTTTTGAGAACAGCAAATAATGGGTCCTGCACGTCCCAAAGTAGCAATGTGTATGACGGGTTAACGTCTTTATTATTACAGAAGTAAAATACATTTTTGGCAAACCTGTGTTCATTTTGTCAACTTTTTAGGCTTTCATCAGAGTTATAATTTGCCATTGAAAACAAGTACGATATGAGAAATTAAAATAATTTATATTATACAATATTAAATACTTTATATTACATTTGATTATTTATTCAAATTTTTAATTAGACATTTACATTTGTATTGATATTCTCTCATTAAATTTATTTTTTATCCATATTTTGTAACTCAATACTTATAATATTCCTATTATCGAATTTTTCCCTAAAGCGATTATATACGTATTGATTTAATTTTATGTTGCAGGGGTTTACAAAAGACTGAAAAATAAACAATTGCAAATATCTCGATCAATTATCTACAAACAAGAACCGTATAAAATAACGATTGTAGAGAATTAAATTTGCAACAATTTTTGTCATGTAATATTTTTGGCCAGTCACATAATACCAGAGATATTTCGTATTTTTGTCGAACCGTCTCAGATTTTACGGAAATCGTGTCAAGAGTACAACCTCATTAAGGGAAATCAGCTAAAACTACATTATCTACATTTTTAAACTCAATACTTATAATATTCCTATTATCGAATTTTCCCCTAAAGCGATTATATACGTATTGATTTAATTTTATGTTCCATGAATTGATTTGTTATAGCCCTAAAGATTGGGTTGAGGCGTTGGCAAAGTAATCACAGTAAGCATAAAATTATTATTATAAAGTTATTTTCCGTTCTAACTGAATCCCACTGAAAAAAATTATTTATAAAAAGAAGAAAAACTTGGCATTTTGTTTTTTATTAATTATATTTTAAATTAGGTTTTAGAATAATATTATAGAACAAATTTTATTGATTTATGTATAAGTGTATTCAGTTACTTTCAGACAATTTATGGAAACGCTAAATGTTAGCATTTTAATAAAAAATTTCATGTTTGAGGTTTAAGCATTCAGCTAGTGAGTTTTATGTCTACAACTAGTACAAAATTTCAATTTGTTCTTTTTGCAGGATTGCTTGCACATTAGTTCGTATAAATTTATAAATTGTGGGTCGCGAGAAAGGGAATAATTTTACCCGAAATGTTGCCAAAGTCGGAGTTTTAATTATAATTTAAACCATGTGACCGCATACTGATAACAAACAAAATATGGCCATCATGAGTCGCTTAATAAATAATCATGCTTCAGGAAAATAAGTCAGACGTCATGACAAATAATAGATTTGGATAAACTTAAAAAGTAAGAGAAGCACGTCACGCAGGAGGTGCGTAGTTAATAAGTTTTCTAAGGTGTCTATAGTTTAGGGAATATCAAATATTAATAATGTGGTTTCAAATCACATTCCTGTCTGAGATTCGACACTATTCTGAAATTGAACATGGCTGTCTGTCTTGGGATTGCGGGCTGGTACAGACAACTAAAAGAAAGTTAAGTAAAACCAGAATAATAGCCTAATTATGTTGACTAACATAAAGTAAATTTCAGGTTAGCCATGTGAGTTAAAGCGTTGACCTTTATCTCACATGGTAAAACTAGAGTGGCGAGTTCGATTCTCGCCTGGGTTGAGGAAATTATGTAGTGACGAAATTCATTAAATAACATCCTAAATCCCACCCTGGCTAGAAAAGGGTGGTAACCTGTAGATAACCTTTCCCTATTAGCCTTAGCTGCAAAAAGTGGACGTTAATAAATAAATAATAATAATAAATAAAGGAAATCTGGAACAATAGTTCACTTTCGTACCAAGCACAATTACTAAAAAATAAATATTAAGTACTTTTAGGAGGGATATCTTTAAGGGGAAACAGATAAAACCAATTTGTGAGCAATTAACACAACCAAAAAAAAATTACGAAAATAAATAAGGCATATTTAAAATGAAATTACATTAATAGTTTCATTTTCTAAATAAAAAAGAACCCACCTCCCGCCAATGAATTTATAGTTGCTTAAAATACGTGTGTTCGAGATGAATTACCTCTTACATAGCACTTCAGCTTCAGAGTTTTGAGTATTTTTGTAATGTGACCTGCCTCTATTGCTTACACCTTTTCCTAAAGAAAAATCCACGAAAAATACTAAAGACAACCGTATCTCGTTAACCGTTAGTCGATCGAAAAAAAATGCAAAGGACGAAAGTTATAGCAAATTAAATTTGCAAAAAAATTTGTTACATAACATTTTTAGATAATAATAATGGAGATATTTCGACGTTCTTCTTTGTATCTCACAATAATAACTCCATCACAACTTTTATTTTGATAAAAGCTTTAAGATGAAGTTTGGTTGGAATACCGAAAAATTTGCTGCCGTTAGAGAGCGAACAGACAAACAATATAAATACATTAAGATTTAAAATTTAAACTGATGTTTTTAGAACTCATTCAATATGATTTGCTAAGATTCCATGGAACTTTGTCATGTAACCAACCTCAATAGCTCCTTTTACTAAAAAAAAAAACTCCTAGAAAGAATAATAATAAAATCAAGATTAATGAGTGTGAGTAGTTTTAAATGGGTGATTAGTAACTGGCTGTTGGTCAGTAGTTAGCGGTAATTAATGGATTAATAAAGGATGCTGTTACCGGTAACTACCTCCACTTTCACCCAATCAGCTCCCGTTCATCCGACAGGCGGCCCCACTCTTTTCATCTGCCAATATGAAATACTTAACTGAAAACCGACCTCTCAGAATTATTGCGAAACTAATAAAAATATGTGTCCTGTCAAAGAGTCAACAAAGAAGATTACTCATGTTTTGTAATATCATAGAGATTATGTCGTATCTCATTCATTCTATTCTCTATTATCCCTTGATCCTTCCTGTCAACACGTTTAGTGGCATAATACGTTAAAGTGAAAATCCCAAGAGAAAAAGTGGGGGCTTACAGCGAATAAAAGTCTGAGAGACTGCGTTAACTAAGCAGATTGCCCATATGCGTCACGTATTTGCAATTATCTCAAAACTTAAAAATTCAATAAGAACAATATTTGGTATTAAGGCTTCAAATAAGGTGCTTCATAATATAACAGCTTATTGTTAATATGACAGAAGTAGGAGTGGGGGTTTACTGAAGGCAGAAAACTAAAATATGCTAATATCTCGGTTAATAATAAAGATAGTGAAAAAATAACAACATTTGCGATAAGGTTCATTCTATACAAATTTTCGATTCGACGCATAATAACGGAGATATTTAGAATTTTCGAAATTCCCTCCTTTAAACCCACCCCCCCTCCCACTGTCGGATTTCAGCCATTAACGAACTTGATCTTTCTTTTTACATGAAACGATTAAATATCAAGTTTGGTAACGATCAAACAAAAATTGAGTATTATTGTCAATGTCGTTGATAATTTCACATCCTTCGATGTTTTCATATAACTTTGTCTGTCACTTGAATATTAAAAGATGTATTTGCATTTTAGCAGATTTCCCTTGCTATTGAGGTTGAACTCATAACGCGATTTTCTAAATATAGTTTCAAATGTCCATCGATCCTACTTAGTAGATCGTAGTAGTGGGTAACACACACACACACACGCGCACACAGAAACACACACACACACACACACACACAGAAACACACACACACACACACACACACACATATATATATATATATATATATATATATATATATATATATATACTTGTCTGTTACTGCTCTAGCGGTCGCAATTTTGGATTAATCGTTATCAAGATAGATATTTATTCGTTTTATATTAAAAGAAAGATCAAGTTCGTTAATGGCTGAAATCCGGCTAGTTGGATGAGGGGTTTAGAGGGGAGGAATTTCGAAAATTCTTAATATCTCCGTTATTATGTGTCGGATTGAAAAAGTGTTCAGAGGCAATCTTATTGAAAATGTAATATTGTATAAATGTTGTTATGTACGTATTTTCACTATCAGATTATTAACCGAGATATTTGCATTTTGTAGTTTTCGGCCTTCAGTAAACCCCACCTCCTACCCATGCCATATTACCAAGAATATTATGAATCACATTATTTGAAGCATAAATACCAAATATTGTTCTCATTGAACTTTTACTTTTTGGGATAAATGCAAATACGTGGCACCCGTGGGAAATCTGCTAAGTTTAAGCAGCTCCTGCGTGACTTTTTGAGTTCTGCGAGATCAACACACATACAAAGTACTTACGAATGTTCGTACATATGTACAGACGTCAAGCCGAAACTGTCAAAATGGGTCTGGGGAAAATTGAGTCCTGGATTGCCGGTGGAATCTGAAAACTGAAAACTAACGCTACTATATTACGTAGAATAATGTAAAAAAGAGAATGAGAGGGGATTTCAAATATATGCTTGAATTTGTATTTTAGAGTTCTTCGTTCAAGCTGCGTATTATAGTTTCCTTTATTATGACCATTTATCATTTATTATTCGGTTTTGATTTTCCTGGGATTTCATGGCTATTAAAGTCACCCTCGGGGTACTATATTTGGCAGTTTGTAAGTCTAGATGTTGTGAAGAGGCCCGCTGATTATGCTAAATCCGTTCCAAATTGGTTTAACCATAGCACGAAGGGAAAAAAAAATATATGGGCTGCATGTGAATATCTTTTATATAGGACTCAAGGTGAAAGTAGCCATGAAATCAAATGTTGATGATGGTTAATCTTGTTTAAAGTGCATCCAGAGGGTGCAAGAGACGTTTAAGGAAAGAAACTTAAATTGGCTACGAAAGAAACTATGGATAAGGAGGAAGAAATTTAGTTATATTATGCTTTCTTTAAAAGAATATTCCGGACACTGCTGAGTATAAACCATAACATTATGGCGATGATCATGGTGCGACTATTTTTATTGATTTTTTTTTGTTGGACTATTCTATGTCTTTAAAATAAAAATTAACTTTTGTTTTATGCTTGAGTAAAAGTGTGATTTGAACGATATTTCTGTCATTTGCTGAATATTTATTTGAACAGGAGAAAGCCGTCTGGCTTACATGCGCTTTTCTAGAAAACTCATTCTCTTTAAAGGGCATGACGCCGTATGGATGAGAAAATACATTTTCTCTAGTTCTCAGACACGGTGGTTACATGATTTGTGCAGTTTAAACCTTACGAGATTAGAATTGTACCTTGATTAGAGAAATCGTAATTAATTCAGTCTCGTAATCGTAATGATATTTTTTTCAATTCGTTATAAATACTTAAAGTGAAGGGAATAAAGAAATTTCCTTTCCTCAACGATGTATTACCATCAGTAAAACACAACCAACCCCTAGAGAAAAATGTTTCCGTAAACTATATTAACAGTTGAAAGTGCTTAACTAACAATTTAGAAGACAGGCATTTCAATAATATTCTTATGGATATTTCTTTGTGTATTAATGACACATTGGTGTGTTACATATGGCAATCTCCCATTATCACACAACAACTTGATTTGGCTGCTCAGAAAAATGTTTTAAAGTGACAAGTGGCCTCATATAAATAGTGAACATTTTTTATGTAGCCAGTGGTCGGTTAAAAAACTATTGGTCTTCACGGATAACTGAATTCGTGGCAGGAGTTGACAAGCATGTGTTATTATAAAAGTTACAAACATCAAATAAATAACTATGACTGACCCGTAATTAAATGTAACATAGTTACAGAAAAAAAATTGCTAATTAGAACAAAAAATCCTGACAGGCATCCGAGAAGTGGGACGGATTGTCAGCTATGAATACGTTCATGTCATATACATGCCTGTTTAAAATCATACTAATAAAGTAAATTATTAATGTATTGAATAATACTTTTAACGTGTAACGAATGCATTTTGAATAAAATATAAATTTCAATATGACTTTTTTCCATTCATATGAATGATGTAAAATTAGAAACATTATTTACTTCAACAGCTGATTACATATTTCCTATAACTCGCCAAAAATGCTATTTACATTATACAACCCTCTTTTATAAGGTAACCCATTATTTATTCATTTGACGTAAAATGTCGTGTGTATTTTTGGGTTATGGAGATTTATTATGCCACATTTCAAATTCTCAAGATATGAAGGAAAACCTATTAATACGCCTCTCACATTTATAAATTAATAGTTACGTTAATACACTTCCATCCATCGAGAAACTACCAAAACTACAACAAAACAACAAAAGCACATCAATGCACACAACATGTATACCGAATTTCAGCTCGGAACTATTATAACTGCGATCGCTTTCGAATTAAAAAAAGGCAAAAACCTTGTACTGTCGACAGCGGGGCTAGTCAATATTTAACATATTAAATATTTATTTATAAATATTGATTTGGTTCCGCCTGTATATGTAATAGTATTGTTTAAACGTAGATACTCGTCGATTGTCGTGCTCACTACCTGGAATTGTGTTTTCCCACCGTTTTCAGGCGTATCCATCCTTGTAACAATAATGGGAGAAGATATGGACCGGAACGCGAAAAGGTGTTACAACTAAGGAGTTATTCACCAATGTAAACTAGAGACTAAAATGAGAATGATTATCACCGGATGAAGGGAATAGCAACGTTGACTTAAGTGGGCATAGTAATTTTGGGCTGTATCTACTCAAGTTTAAAAGAAGAAACCCTGTATGAAAATAAGAGAATGGAACGGCAGTCCAAATGCGTTGTGCAAAATTAAGAATTTAACTACAGCAGGACATATATAATTACAACCCCTTACCTAGCGATTTGCTCTCATTGCTAGGAAACTACGGGGCTGCCAAAAATTGTATAGGGTACTGTTGGGGAGGAAATTAAAAGAAAACTTGAAAATATAGACAGACTATTACAACAAAGCACTTCCAAATAAAACCATAGTATAGATTAACCTTTCCTGGGACTCTTAAGTGCAAGTAGCCAAGTAAGTCTTATGAAGCTATTTCACGTTGTGACAGCCTAAAATGAAATGAGTACAACTTTCGTTTTGAAAATGGTATTCTCCCTCCGAATGCACAATGGTAGGGAACACGACGATCAGCCAACAATGTCGGCGTCTCCCGATAGATTTGACATTGGAAAGATGTGTGTGCATTGTGGATGTTGAGGGTGATTATGGGGTAAGTGGGGTGGGGTTGGCCCCTAGACCCACAACAGCATAGCACCGTGACCTACCATCCTACAACTCCTCCAGCCCGAAACAAATCCATTAGTATTCCTACTGACTCGCCGTGTTAGCACGCTCTTCACTCAACCCGCCCTACAGATCTCTCGATCAATTGTCTCAAGATTTTGATTTTCTTTTTTAGGAGACCCTTTATAGATTCACTAGAACGGCGTCCGTTTTTTTTTCATTCATAGACGGTGTCCGACCAAACGGCATGCTAATATAACGAGTAAACTTAAATTTATGAAACTTAGAATGCAATCCCAACTTGTTATGACTGGTCACTGTCCATACTCAGCTCTCACAATTCTCACTTAACCTCGGAATGAGTGACCTACAGGTGGAGGGACTTGCAAACTATTCGTCGATTACTTCATACTATTATAAGTGTCTGAAAACGTTCACAAGAAAACATAAAAATATATCAGCACAATAAACCCCTCCTACTAATACGGTAACTCGGAAAAATACGGATTTACAGTAAAGTAAACAATCTCAATTCTAAAAAATGACTTTATTGTTCAATTGTGACAAGCTGTTATTATTAACGTATTGAAAAAGAACAATTCTACATGTGTTCACTTATATATAATAGAAAAAACGTAAATGTCAGTTATTGATTTATGTTTACCAAATACAATTCTAGACCGAGTTGTAGTATTCCTCCACTTTTTGGTACACAAAATGGTCATGATTTTTTTGTGTGGCGTTCTTTTGTTCATCTTCGATCTGCTCACTTTGTTCATAACTTCCTTCACATATTATCACATCTTTAGTCTGTTTAGTTCTTTGGGCACTGAGATAAACTAATTATTTGTTTAGAGTTTCAAAAAATACAACTGAATCTGTTATCAATCGATTGTCTCATTCTAACCAAAATAATCACGATCCATATTAATCGTATTACATTAATACCCATTCCGTATCAAGTAAAATGTCAACATAACTTCTAAAAGATAAAACAACTAAAACATAAAATCAATGGTAGTTATTTTAACTAATCATTTCATAATTTCCAATACGTGCAGCATTTAAGCACTCGTGTTTGTGTCCAAAACATAAAAATATTCATAGCTCGGGAAGGGCCTGCATACGACAATAAGTGTATTCAATTGTACTCGATTTATTAATGTATCTATATCACGGAAGGTCCTGTACCACATCCTCAATGCCTAAAATGCCTTAATCGTTGGCTAAAATTTAATGTACATATTTTGATTATATATTTGGATTCAACGGGAAAGAGAAAAATTACACTACATAAAAAAATAAACAACTTCTGTTGGGAGTATATTTGCTGAACAACATATTGTTTAATGAAGCCAATACTAAGTGACACATTAATGACTTGGGTTTGAGTCCGAGTGTCCATATATGAAGTTTGTTGTTCTGTATGGAGTTGCTTAATCCTTAGTTTTGTTTAGAGCCAAACTGAGCACTTTCCACTCCAGGGCAAAGGAGGAAATCATCACTCAACCCCACAACAGCCCTGAGGGCATGTCTGGTTCTATTTATGACTTTGAAGATCTTGCGGTGTTCAACTTTTATATATCTATAGCTTTTTTATTTGCAGGCACTCATGTATTTATTTCAAATGTGAGAGTTACTTAAATGCTATTTGCTCTTGAAATAGGTAAACATATTATTAATTCATTTTTATTTAGTAGTTTAAATAAGCTTATAGTAATTATATATTTAACAAATAAATGGTTAAATACAGCTATGGATGGAATGGTAAATACGTCCTGCAGGCACAATAAACCAACGGTGTACAAGCATATTCGATTTATATAATTCATCTGGTTAATTTATATGGAAATATGTAACATTTTGATCTTGGTTTCATTAAAATTCAAATGCTGCTCCTAACGTCGTTTTTCAATATTGGTTACCTAAAGAGAAGAATAACTTTCAAAATATAATGGCTTACAAATATATTTCAGAATGGAATTAGTGGTACTTTGGTCTTATTATCGATAGAGAGAAAAATGGTAAGTTTACAATAGTTCCATTTGATTAAGTGGAAATATATTGGAGAGGGACTGACAAACAGTCAGAAACCGTATGCTACAGTATGGAACATTAACTCAAAAGTTAATGTATTCATTAAAATTTGTTAATTTAAAATAGCACAATATGACCAAGATCTATTTAGTCTTAAACTTGTTAAGTGGTTTTTACAAACAAAATATTGCATAATTTAACTCATAACTGTAAGCAAGAACGAGGCAGGATTTTAAATCAAAATCCAGGATCCAAAATGTTTGGACTAATATGCTTACGATGCTACATCAGTTCTGGAATTTAAAAAAAAAAAAAATCGTCAATGATAGTGAAGGTAAGATGGGCATTAAAATTAAATGTCAAATGGATATATTTGTCTTCCTCAATTGTTGTTATTTTCATTAACTTGTGTTCTAAATGATATTTTTGGTATCATTTTAGGCTATTCGATTTGCTTTTACACAATTGAGAAGCTTCTACCTACTTTGATCAGCACTTCTATAAAATAATACTTAAAATAGGATTGTAAAAGAATAAGGCAATACGTCGGTTTTATTCTTTTTAAAACATATTTGCATATAATAACATGTATTAAACATATTTAAATATTCAAAAGAATATTTACCGAACTAGAAGCATAAAAATGATTGTATTATTATTATTATTCCAAAGATTGCGTTAATCATATACATTTTTTATCAATAGAGCTCAGTGAGGAAATTCTCTGATATGTACGCTTTATATTAATCCAGGATTTAGGTTAATATGAGGCTACTTTTTCCTGTTGCTAAAATTAACAAGAATTATGGTGAAATTAGGAGCATGATAGATTGTATACTTAAGTACGTTCATTAATTTCGGCTTTAAAAGGAAAAGGTCTTGTCAACTGCCTATAGAATCAAAGGAAAGAGAAGTATTTAAGATGGGGTTAAAAAGTTGGAGTTATTGAAAATAGCACGGTTGATTGCCCTGGTTACGTTTCCGTCATATCCATTCCGCATGCTGGTATTAGCAGATTTCCCTTAAGGGAATTTCATGTTTTGCCTAAGTAATTGTACTCGAGAGCATTTTTAACGGATTATTTACTAACAAAGTGGCATTTATTTTTACAATATGTTTTGTTTACCTTTACGATGGCAGAGTAATTTATCACAAGCCATCTAGTTTCAATAAAAATTACTGATTTTCCAAGAGTCCGTTGTGTATGGAAAATAGTTAAGCTATAAGGAAGAACGGCGTCTAAATTAAGGCCAGGGTTTTGATCATGCTCGATATATCATGATTTACATTGATTTAATTTTTAAGCACCATACTAAATATTTGGTGGTTCAGCTGAGATGGTTAAGACGGGGTATATCTAACACTACCGTCAGTGTTTAGGTTTAGTTTAGCTTCTTCTTTCGTTTTCTTCCTATCCTCCACAACCCACCCGGTATCACCCCTAGTGTTCCATTACACTCACTCATAATTACCACCACCCTTATAATGGAACTATAGTTGAGTAGAGGGGAACTATCACTTCTCACCCCCGGTAAGTCATACTACCTTACTACCGTCGTATAAGAGAAGCTGGACCTCAGATTTAAAAAAAAAACTACCGTCAGTAAGTAACGTGAAGGTAAAAACAGGTCCAGGTTCGATGTCCGCCAAAAGAGATTATTAAATCACGAGTTCCCTATCAGAGCGCGCTAGTGTAGTAGCTCTTGTGGATTGGCATGAGCCTAGTGAGTATATATTCCAGACAGCCCCTTGGGGTGACTAGCGATTATGACTGTCTTAGATCGCTGGCTGACACTGGGTGAACTGACCACAGATCCCGGAGACAATGAGGCCCGTCTGTCAAGTAGAAACGACTTTTTCCAGGTTTCCCGCTGTTAAATAGAAGTTGCATGCCGAATTGATTACTCTCTACGTAAAACTCTGAACATGAATCCCTCTAGTCTTAATCGATTTCTAACGCCAACCAAAAATTAAAGATACTGAATACTTAATAATCTAGACGGCCAGGGACGGGGGTAAGGCAGATCAAGACTGGTTTCCAATATTCTGATAATCGCCTGAGTTGTTCAGACATCAACAATGGCATGACGGCCCAAAAACCTCAAGACGATAAGTTTTGGAGGGCGAAGGAAAAAGAAAGTACAAAGCATAAAATATGAGTTAAGTAGTTCGAAAACGTTTCCTATCAATTTCCCTGGAGCTCTTAAATGCAGCTGTAACCAAATATATCTCATGCGATTACTACTTATGAAACTCTTGTAATAAAACCACCGCCATGAGAAAACAAAATGTTACTCAGAACGCTTCGTCACTTGCCAAATCATCCTAGCGAAAGTCCTTCATCAGAAGGTTCTCCACCTTATAGATTGTATTAAAAGTTTAAGAGAACTTAGTAGCGAACAAACTAAGCAGTAAGTACAATACTTAAATGAAATTTGTATTATCTTCGCCCTATTAAAGAATAGTATAGTAACGATAATAACAGGCTTAAGAGCTTAGGCCTATCGAATAGTGTAAAAGGAATATCTACTTTCGAAATAAGTGGTCCTATGTATGATAGAAAGTTTGTTGTAATTTTCTCTGGATTCATTAAAAGAACTGATGCAGGGATTCTCCAATGAATGCTTAAAGAATTTTTAGCGAGACAATGTTACACAGAGATTTCGAATTGTAAGAGTTTATACAGCGTGTTGCGTTATAACGCCAAATACGCGCTCTGGAAAATATGAAGTCTGTCACTCAGGGGCTGAAGAACAATAGGACACACCAAAAGCAGGTATAATGTTGTTACACTTCTTGACGTTTATTACTCTAAAAATATCCATAATTTCTATTTATTTGGTAGAGAGTTATATAAAGAAGATTTTTTTTTTTTTTAATACGGAAAGAAAATCGGTCTTAAAATACTAACTAATTCGTCTTCAAAAACACAAAAAGAAAAGATTGCCCTAAAAGAACTAATTCATTTTAGGCGCACGGTTAGGGGGAAGCAAGGCAGGATAACTAAGATGGAATATGTGAAGATCTTACAAAAATAAAGGCTAAAACTGGTCTGAAGATTAATGCAACAATTGTGAAAATGTTACATATTTATGTAATTGAAATTTAATGGAGAATCATAATATTCATTCATGGAACTCATTTTATTTCAAACAATACAATAGTATTAGTTATATACATATAAGCTCGAAAATCTCATTTAAATAAAATGAAATTTCAGCTGCAGGTAACAGTATGTGAAGAATTTTCGAGACTCGACTTATATCACATCCTCGTGGTGCATCCTAGTCTACGTTAAACGAACTTAAGCAGTAAAATAATTTAAAAAATGAAAGCAAAGACTATACTATTCATAACTTAACGTATCAGGAAGTGTAATAGTCAAAATTAAATCAGTACACACATGAATATTAGTCTAGAGAAAAACCTTTTAATTTTATAATGGACATTGTTTGGAAATTCTTCTCGTAATTTATATATCATCTATGAAGGGCATAATTTTCAAAGAGATAAATATACTCCAGCATTTATTTATTTATAAATCTCAAAACTTCATTAAGCCGCTTTCCCTATAATATAAGTACCTATTGAATTTTAGGAATACTTCACTTATTCTGTCGTTTTGGGGAGTATTCGTTTTCTATTACTTAATCATTAATTTATGTGGCTTGAAAGTTAATGGATTCCCATAATATAGAAGGCAACACTTGGATAGAATACTGGTAGGGGGCAGATGCTTCTTCTGTAGGTAGCACTCGAACCAACTCTAGATAATTAAAGTTAAGGATACACAAAACTTTAATTATACCTATCATCGTGCACGGCAGTGAAATGTGGAAAGGAAAACAAGACAGGCTTCTGATCTAAGAAATAGCTTTAAAAATATATTAGGAGTGCATCAGATACACCGCAGAAGAAATAAATTTTATTGCTGGCACGTTAGGCGGGCAGACTGGAGCTTGGAAAGAATGAGACCTGCCAAACTGCTCAAGAACATGTTATATGTTACACCAGGATTAATTACGAAAAGAGGGAAGAAGGCTTTTGGCCTGGAGAAAGGCTTGTAGAGGCTGGAATCTGTATTTGGAGAAGTCTTGCTGGCAAATGAACCATCCCTTCAGGGAGTCGGCTAGTTAGTAATTATAATACTTCTCTAATTATTTTCTTAACACGTAGTGTAATCTGAAACATAGCTGAATACCAACACACCTAAATCAATAATTCCCATTCCAGGCCATTCTCTCCTACGCAATGATCTTATAAATAAAAATGACTCTGCGCCCATAACTGTTAAAAAGCCCAGATCATTGACCAACCCCTTCCTTCATCCATATAATCAACATCTAGAAATCCTTTTTGTTGAAATATCCTTTGGTTACCAACTTCATCTGTATAGCAACAACCTTTGTATTTGTTGATTCTTACTTCGAAACGCTCCTCATCAATCCTGAAGTTCTTTATCCAAATATAAATAACCATTTAATGTATTTTAAATCTTGTATCTTTTCAACTCTATTCCAAAATATTGTTATCGAGTACACTAAAAATCTTCATCTTCAATTCCCCATTTCTGAAAACCCTCAGGATCTTGTTTTGCCATTTAACTGTTTTATATTTCACCTTGGTTCAATACCAATACATTTTTACAATTAGTGTCTGAAATTGGGACTTCATGCGCAAGCAGGAATGTCAGGATTTATATTTAAAAATCTAAATCATTTACGACTCTTAATGTGTCTCCACTTAAATTTATTTGTCCAGAAAAATGAGATGACAGATACGATTCCATTCGAAAAACAAAATTGCTCAAAGAGCGTTAGTACAGTAACAACACGTGTTCATTTCAGAGTTTAATGCTATCTTTCCAAAGAAGATTTTTAGCATTATAAATAATAATCAAAATTATTATTTAAGATGATCTTTTGATTAGATGATTTTTTTTAATGCTTAACAGAAATGGGAACCTTGGATTTAGAATAAATTAAAAATCAATTTATAATATAAGGAAGTAAACTAAATATAATATATCTCATTTAATAAATATTATGAAATTTGCAGGTAGTAAATAAATTGAATGGAAAATTTAATTTTCTACATAGGATATTTAAAAAAGATTTTTGAAGAAAAATAACTTCTTCAGGAATAATGTAGTAATTAGCTCAAAGTGAAGTCCTCTTTCATTTAAATTACATTTATTTGGAACACAATATTAACATCTTCAGGACTTGATAAGATGAAGGAAATTTCGAAAAGATAAATATTAAGTAAATAATTAGCCAAACGAGGCCTTTTAGAATCCTCTCATCTCTTCATTTTTAGCGAAGCTTTAAAAACCCTCAGTCAAAACTCTTAACCATCGTTTTATTCTTTCAGTCTCTTGAAAGATGCCGAATTTAGAGAAATATATTAATTAATAAAGCTAACGAAACGAATGAACTTTTTTGTCTTTTTGTCAGAGAAAGGAGATTTCATTCCAAAAAAAAAAGTATAGGTCTCCTCGATGAAACAACTTTTTTTTTCTTTTTTTTTTTTTGCAGAAACTGGTTTGTAGTGGGAAGAAAGTAATTTTGGTGCAGTACACCAGTGATGTTTAAAAGGGATATTAATCATTTAGTGTTAATTTTGTTTAACTTGGTGATAAAATATGCGATCTAACTGGTTTTCACTAATTACCATTTTACAAACTCTTGCATTATTTGAGTTAGTTGACGCGTAAAGATCAGTCCTCTCTTAATGTTCTCTATTTTAGTTTTTTTTTATGCCCAATTAACAGACCTACCAAAACCACTCCAATAAATCGCTTTTAGAACTTTTTTTTTTCTTCTTGATTATTTGACATCTTTCTTTTGCCACAAATCGAAGGCACACAAAGTCTAAATGAATATTCTATAAATAGAATTACAACTGCTCTTTTAATGGCTTTAACTTAATTTTCCCACTAAAAGAAAAAAAAGCGAAACTTTTGGTTATCTACTAAAACGTTAGCTATTAGAACAAACGTTTTACATAAAACCATTGGAAAATGTCAATGGCAAATTGGTTTGCAATAATTTTGTACGTTTCAAGAGTAGGTTAAAATGGTTTCGATATATAAGTTCTGTTCCTTTATGGGGCCGGCTCAATAGGGAATTCAGTAACTTGGCAAACAACATGGAAGCATAAGCTTGCACTAGTTCCTAAACAGTTTTTCACGAAACCAATTGTCAACAGAAAAATGCAAATACGACCACAGAGGGACTTATCCGTTTTGTAAATTATATATCAGTAAACGAATCGTAGATAATCGGAGCAAACTCGGCAACTTACGTTCAAAAAATAAGCACTTAACAACTAGTTCATTATCCCCAGATTACAAACAGCTTGAGACAACTTTTGGGCCATATTGGAAATGTATTTTTCCTGTTGCCCCCTGCACTCGGGTTAGATTCACTGACTTTCCCAAATGCAGCAGGTAAACTTCAAACAGGAGAATTTCAATATAGGAAATCAGCAATATCTATTTTGTCCTTCATCCCATCAACTAAATGGTTGGTGGGTTTGGAGAGTTCTATGACAAAATCTATCAGCTAAATTATTTATGCTCGCCGAGGAAGTGGAAGATATTTTTCTTTTGTTATTTTGAGGATGAACGGTTTCCTGTTCCCAGAACTCCTAGTTTTAGGAGAACTCTGAAGTTATTACACAGTTGTGAACAGCTTCAAATGGTCTCAATTTAAGAATTTCATAAACAGTGAGCTCTCCAAGGGCATTAATTATTAAGAAGAAGATCCTGCAGGCACTTTTTAGACTATGGATTATATTTCTTTTTGTTTAATGATAAATACTTAATATCCTTGGAATTAAGACTTGATGTATAAAAGTCGACTCGTTCTACTAGATAACCGTCCGTCCTAAATAGAAGATGAGCGGATACTCCAAATAAGAGCTACTCTCTTCTATACTTTCTAATTAAAAATAAATATTAGGAACACGCTTAAAATAAGGTCAACATATCCAGAATCGAATCAATTAATGAATTAACTTTCATTGAAGTTTCTTACAGTTTTATTTTTATGCATTCATTTCACCATATATGTCCCAAGATAACGCCAATGATTACATTTTTGACTTACAGTACTACAAATAATGTGCAATTAAGCTTTTTTTTTATCAAAGAATAGTAGAAGAAAGAATTTGGGTAATTATTTCATTTTAAAAAATGATTCACCGGCACCATGCTATAAATACATCGTTTGGTGCCGAAATCATTAAAGCGTTAATACAATGAGTTTATTGATTTAAAAATTATAATTTATAACTAATCAAATGTTCAGGGAATGATATTTTGAGATTGTAAACAAAGGTAAATTCATTAAGGTATTTTATTGTAGCTACTTAAGTCCTGAGACTGTTCTGACATAGTCTTGTTCTCTTGAGACATATATTTCGAGTTGATGGTTCAAATGCACAAGGAACGTCTTGGAATTTTATTTTATGGCTGAAAAATATTTATTGTATATCTTGACTGACAAAGCTACTGATAAGAATTTGATAAGGCGTGAAGACCAGCTAATAAAGCAGTGTTGGTTTGGCTTACCGGAGTCTGGGGCTCTTAGAATGTAGGGAAGTTAGTCCTTGTTGCTAGAGCTGGTGGCTGGGGTGGTTTCGTCTCCTCTGGAAGGCTGGCTGATGTTTGCTCCTTCTCAAGGCTCGCTTTCCTCCTCACTGGCTCTTCCACCTGCAGAAAGTGGGCTACCTTCCCCACCTTACCTTCCCCCCTTCCAACCTTCCCTCCCTCGCAGCCTTAACGAGCGACGAAAGCGAGTCTACTTTAATAGGACTAAATGGTGGGGCGTCATCTACCTTGACAGTCTAGTTTGTTTTTAAAGCCTTTTTAGTAAGCTCCCTAATCGAAATAAATGGTTTTATGACTTAGTGGATCATATTAGCTAGGAGATCCGTGGAAGACTGGGTGGGGGGGGGGGTGCTGAGAAACAAAAGAAGTCCGTCACGCAGGGGCTGCGTAAACTAATTAGATTTCCCAACACTAAAGATCTCATATTTACCACGTATTCTCTATTTATATGTAAACAACTGAAAGTAGAAAACAAGAAAGTACGAATTCGCTTAATACTTGAGTTACCCAAAAATGCTCAGGACAACAATTGTATTAAATCAAAAGTTTAACAACATTGGTTCTATTATATTTTATAATCCGACTCACAGTAACGAAGATATTTTGAATTTTCTAATTCCCCCCTGTCAAAACCACCACTATTCCAGATCAGCCAATGACAAATATGATCTTTAGTGTTGACTGAAACAGCTAAATATCGACTATGGTGTAGATCAAATAAACATTTTCGAGTAAGGATAGAAAAATCTTAATTGATGACATTATCACATAACATATTTGCAATGTGTCTCACAAAGTAATAGTTGAATGAAAACCATATTTGGTATTCAAACTTGGAATGATGTGGTTCAAGATATAAAAGCTTATAGTAAATATGATAAGAGTAGGAGTGGGGGTTTAGTGATGGCCGAAGACTAAAATATGGATATATCTCGGTTAATATTCAGTATAGAGAAAACACGTACATAAGAACATTATATTTGCAAAAGGATGGATTCTATCAGCATTTCGATCCGACGCATAACAATGGGTATATTTAAATTTTTTGAAATTCTTCCCCCCTAACCCCACCCCCTCCCACTGGTCCGATTTTAGCCGTTAAAGAACTTGATCTTCTAATGTATGTAGGATGAAAAAATTGTTGGCTACGCTTTCACTATAATAATTTATTGAAATGGCAAAGCGCTTTCGATGCTGTGCATCATCGTCAGTGCCCGAAGGTTTTCGATGTTGACCTGACGGCTCTAAAGTCTAGCTTCAAGAGCCGACAGGTCAACATCGAAAACCTTCGGGCACTGACGATGATGCACAGCATCGAAAGCGTTTTGCCATTTCAATAAATTATTATAATGGAAGCGTAGACAACAATTTTTTCATCCTACATACATTAGAAGTCACTTCCACCTGCCAGAATACCAACTCAGAACTTGATCTTTCTTTTTACATGAAACGTTTAAATATGAAGTTTGGTAACGACCAGACAAAAATGTTGACAGCCAGAGCGTTAACAGATATATATATACAATTTTGAACAAACCTCATTGTTAGCAGATTTCCTTTAAGAGAAAACATCTTTTGAGGTCGTACTCATGACGCGATTTTCGAAATTTTTCTTCAAATGTCCATCGATCCTACTCTTAGGAGATGACGAAAATGAGGTCCGTTCAAAATTATATATATATGTTACCGCTCTAGCTGTCGCAATTACTGTTTGACCAAACTCTAGTGGTTGCAAATTTGAAATATTCAACATTTTCAAGCCACACTTCATATTTAAACTTTGACTCAGAATAGAAAGACCGAGTTCATTAAATCCAGGGGGAAGGGGGGGAGTTATTGGGTGACTTAAATCGACAATTCAAAACATTTCCGTTATTATGAGTCATATCGAAAAATCTTATATAAAACATTGTTGTTACAAAATACATTTACTAAAACTTTGGTTCAATGCATTTTTCGGTACGACTAACGGTTAACGAGAAACGGGTGATCCAGTGTTTTGAACTGGATTTCTTTAGAAAAAAAGGGGGAATTGGTTGCTCAGATGAGACATAAATTCATTAAACTTTATTCAAATCTTCGCCGAAGGGTGGGGAGTAAAAGTAAATATAGTGTTTTATATATTTTCATTCATGTTGTTGAATCAAACATAATTTCTTTGGTGGGAACTTTGGTTATTATTTTACGTAATTAGCGAAATTATTAATGCAATTCCGTTTAAAATTTTCCCTATTATTTTTAAGTGTTTATTTTAGTAACTGTACTATTAACTAGCGCCCTATTGTACCTATACAGACAACAAAATCTCAGGATAGTATATTATTTCGGATTAGCATCGGATACTACAGTTTAGTATGATTTCAATGATGAAAGTGAAGTATATTTCCTAAATTGAACGAAATGACTAATATTGACAAAACTGCAAAATTAGCAACAAAAATGACTACTACTGACATAACTACGCTAACAAGATAGTACAAACAAAAATAATCAAAGACTGACAAAAACACTGGTTATGTACTGAGAACAAACTATTGGAAATAAAACGTAATGTTACAGGATGGTCAAAGAGACAATACGTAGATTCAAGAAGAGACCAAGTTGCCCTCACAAGACTACGTATTGGGCATACATACCTGACACATTCTTACATAATGAACAAAATAGACAAGCCTACCTGTACTCATTGACACACTGGACTAACTGTTAAACACCTACTAACAGAATCCAGATTTCGAACTTTGTTTAACATTCCACATGACTTGAAAGAATTACTGACTGAGGATAGCCCTCATATCGCCACTAGTCTGACGTATTTAAAAAAGTCCGTCACGCAGGGGCTGCGTAAACTAAGCAGATTTCCCACGTGAAGTTTTAGAATAGAGAAATTCATCACGAGAGCCGTTACTGAAACGGCCGAACTAGCTAGCTGGAAACTCACGACTAAAACCGAAGTTAGCCGATCTCATCATGCCCGTTACGCTCAATAAAATGCAAATATGTCGGTTAATATTCAAGATAGATAATAAATGTATATGACAACATTTATAATACATTTAATTTGCAATAAGATTGATTCTATTCAATTTTTCGATCCAACGTATTCCGTTACTATACTTATATTTCAAAAATCCCCCCTCTAAACCCCCTCCCACTGATCCGATTTCAGCCATTAACGAACTCGATCTTTGTTTTCATATAAAACGTTTAAACATCGAGTTTGGTAACGATGAAGCAAAAATTTCCACAGCTAGAGCGTTAACAGGCATATATATATATATATATATATATATATATATATATATATATATATATATATATATAAATTGTAACCTCTGTCTGTACATTGATTTTTTTCGCGAAATTTCACGATAACTTTTCGTTTCACATGTCATAGACACCATAACTGCATTTTGTTTCTTTCGTGTATGTTTGTTTGTTACCTTTTCACGCATAAACGGCTGAACCAAATTTCATGAAACTTGGTATGTATATTACTACTGACCCAACTTAGACTTTAGGCTATATTAAAATTCTCTGGGATGAACAGGAGTGGGGGTTATAAGGGAGGCCTGAAATTAAAAATAGCGATATTTCGTTTCCTCTTGGTTTTTCGGGAAGTATGAACATAACAAAAGTTGTTTATTTTGTTATTTAGAGTAACTTTTGTTATATACACTTTTTTCGTATAACGTATTATAAACGAGATATACGCTAAAACCTATAGCGGAAGTGAACAATTTTATTTGGGACAAAGGAACCAACCGAAATAAATAAAACTCGGTATATATATTAGCACTAACGCTTTCATTATAATAAACAATACCAACATTTCTAGGGACGGGTAGGAGTGGGGGTTGTAAGGGAGGCCAGAAATTAAAAGCAGCAGTATTTCGTTTTCTATTGGTTTATCGGCAAATATGAACATAACAAAAGTTGTTTATTTTGTTATTTAAAGTAACTTTTGTTATATACATTTTTTTTGTATACCCAATTATAAACGATATATACGCTAAAACCTATAGCGGAAGTGAAGAATTTTATTTGGGACAAAAGACCCAACCGAAATAAATAAAACTCGGTATATGTATTAGCACTAACGCTTTCATTATAATAAGCCATACCAACATTTCTAGGGACGGGAAGGAGTGGGGGTTATAGGGGGGCCTGATATTAAATATAGTGATATTTCGTTTTCTATTCGTTTTTCGGCAAATATGCACATAACAAAAGTTGTTTATTTGGTTATTTAGAGAAACTTTTGTTATATACACTATCGTCGTATACCGAAGTATAAAGGCGTTATACGCTAAAAATTATAGCGGTAGTCAACAATTTTATTTGGCACAAAACACTCAACCGAACTAAATAAAACACTGGGTATGTGTATTAGTACTAACGCCTTCCTTATAATAAGCCCTATTAACATTTCAAGGGGCGGGCAGGAGTGGGGGTTATAAGGGAGGCCTGAAATTAAAAATAGTGATATTTCGTTTCCTATTGGGGTTTCGGCAAATATGCACATAATAAAAGTTGATTATTTTGTTAATTTGCTCAACAATTCTTTTCAATATGAACTACCAGGTACCTTACCTGGAAAAATTAATTCAAATTATAATATATTATTCTAATATTTTGTCCTTAATAACTTAAATCTATGCATAATCCACAGGAAACGGGAAATATGACAATATGAGGTACAGTGAAGTCTTACATAAAAAATTAATTTTATTATTGTCAAATCCACAGAAACGACGGGTATTAGCCCTAAAAACTGGGAACTGTAAATGTCAAAATATTGTGCAAAGTAAAGCCATGCCAAAAGAATACCATCACCATCCAGCCGCAAATGAATTCCCGGGCGAAGCCGGGTATCTGAGCTAGTATATATATATATATATATATATATATATATATATATATATATATATATATATATATATATATAATTTTGAACGGACCTCATTTTCGTCTTTTCCTAAGAGTAGGATCGATGGACACTTGAAGAAAAAATTCGAAAGTCGCGTCATGAGTACGACCTCAAAAGATGTTTTCTCTTAAAGAAAATCTGCTAAAACCATTGGGCAGTTTGAGAATTTTTAATTACATATTTTAAAATTTGTAATGCGTGTGAGTGTGTGTATGTGTGATGTGTTTAAATTTGAATGATATATCCCTGTTTTTTATGAATAGTTGTTGCTTCTAAGTTACCAAATTTTCACTTATTTACTTACCACTTTTTTAATTCTAAGTTGTGTTCGTGTTTCTTGTTTCTTTTAGTGTTGGTTTGTGTTCCGTTTAGAGCAGGGGTCTCCAAACTTTCCAGCTTTAGGGCCATACTGATTACTCCAGTAAGTTCCGAGGGCCAAAACCATATTACCATTGTTGCCGGTGGTAAAAAGTGAAATAGTCCGCTGATGAAAAAAAAAGTCCGAAAAAGTACGCAACTTTTAAAAAAGGCTGCAAATCGGACTAAAGTCCGCAAAACGGCAACACTGCATATTATTAATTTTCCTGTCATTATCATTATTATCGTTATAATGTAGATGTCATATTAATAATTATTCAACATAAAATTAGACTACTTCAGTAAACTAAATTTAATTTCCTATAAAAAATATGTTCTCTAAAAGGAGTTTTCAAGTATGCTAGCTCTCCGCGGGCCGGACAAAATCTGTCCTCGGGCCGGATGTGGCCCTCGGGCCGTAGTTTGGAGACCCCTGGTTTAGAGTATTGTTCCTTATATATATTTTATGTGTTCCGTTTTTTGTTTACTTGTTTTTAGTTTTTCTTTTTCCCATCATTAAGAAGAGCCAAGTCGCCACGGTTGCGGAGCTCTATTATTTATAATAAATAAATATTTCCTAAATTCGAGGCACCTTAGAAAACCCACTACCTTCGCAACTTCGGCGTGACGGATGCTTTAATGATTCCAGATGTAAATTTCACTTAAGTACATTCACAACGTGATCGTTCATGCCACCTTATAGTGCACTATTTTCGTTTAAGCAGCAGGTAATTATATATGATTGAAGAGTTAGTCGTGAGAGAAACAGTAATGGGAGTCATAAAGCACTAACCTAAATCCAAAACCTGTCTCATGCATTAGCTCTTCCTTTCAAAGGGAAATCCACTGATGAGAACGATTTCTTAACGCCATCAAACAGTAATTTTGACTGTATGGTCAATTCGACCTGCCAAATAATAATAAAAGTCCGTCACGGAGGGGCTGCGTTAACTAAGCAGATTTCCCACGTGCGTTACCTATTTTCATTTATCTCAAAACGTAAAAGTCCAATGAGAACAATATTTGATATTTAGGCTTCGAATAAAGTGCTACATAACATAATAATAAATTGTTGATATGATCTGAGTAGGAGAGGGGGTTTACAAAAGACCAAAAACTAAAAAACGCAAATATCTCCATTAATAATCAAGATAGTGAATAAAGGTACATAACATTTATAGAACATTACATTTTCAATAAGATTGGTTCTATACAATATTTCGATTCAACTCATAATAACGGAGATATTAAGAATTTTCGAAATTCTCGCCCTCCTCCTGGTCCGATTTCAGCCGTTAACGAACTTGATCTTTCTTATTAACTAAAACGATTATATATCAAGTTTGGTAACGATTAGACAAAAATTACGACAAATATATATATATATATATATATATATATATATATATATATATATATATCACTTCAAATTCTTGCACCATGTTTCCTGTCATCATACACTGCAAAGATGCAACTGAGAAAAAAGTTTGTCCTATCCCTTTGCATTATATCTGATGACCTCATGCACGATGTAAGTTTGGTGTAAAAAATCCAAAAATCTGCTGTCGTGTTTTTGAAAGAAATCCGCCCACACTTTAAAATAGTTCATTACTTCAGTGATGGGTGTGCTGCTCAGTACTAAAATTAGTACAATTTCATAAATCTATGCCTACATGAGAAAGATTTTGAAATTCGGACCCGGGTGTGATGGAATTGAGGGTACAGTGAATTGATTAACTCGGAAGGAAAGTTTGAAAAGACCCTTAGAAAACAAAATAATATCAGTAGCTGGACTGTTTGGCTTTTGCAAAACCAGAATAGAAAAAGTCCATTTTTTCCTCATATCTAAAGAAACAATTGAATTAATTCGCCCTGCTTTGGAAGGTCACTTCGAAGATGTTCAAACTCTTCCAGGGACAAGATCATTTCACAACATTCAGTCAATAGATGACTCAGGAACCATTGAGGCTCAAAGAAATTCCATTGATGAAAAAGCAGTCCTCACGTTTAATTTAATTAACAATCAACCAAACTGTAAGTAATATTGGAAGATTTAAGTCCAGGATGTTCGTGAACATGACAGACTGTGGTACATTGGTACGATGAGTGAGGCGAACGCCGAAGAACAAGATGTCATTGTACAGTTCCTTCATTCCCATGGACCTTCAGTATCATTTTCTTGGCCTAAAAAGAAGGATAACTGTGCTGTACCCATTTTTCATATTATTATGACTGTGTAATCTCCAGAAACAATGACAGAAAGAACATACCAGTTTTCACAACAATGTATTCCCAGTGTTGAAACAAAATTAAACGATATTTTAAAATTGTAAAGAACATTGTGACCAAAACAACCATTTTAGGGGCAAGAATTGTACATATCAAAGTACATTTTAGACTGATGAATCCTATAATGTAAACGGTATTTCATTTAGAATAAACCTGTGTAATGTAACTATCTTTTTAGTTACCTTTATTTATCATTTTCTTTTAATTCATATAAATTTCTAAATTTTTATAAATATTTATTTTAAACTTGGAATAAACAATGAAGGAGTCAAATAACCATTCATTTTATTACTTTAGGTGGTAGATCACATGTCTTAGAACCAAAACAAAAAAAGATTTCCATGATTATCCTTTTCCCTTTTGGAGATATTCAATTTAACGTGAAACTATGTATTTGCTTTCAGAAAAACTCAAATTGACACTTTGTAATTTTTTTCTGGTCACAAATACTTACTTGGTACCTTTGTTTATTTTTGTATTGTTTTTAAATATATTTGTGAATACACACAAAACATTTCATCAAAATTGGTTCATAAATAAGAAAGTTATAAATTATTTATGAATTCAAAACAAATTAATTTTACTGAAAAAATTTTTGGTGTTTTATTCATTGATTTGAGAAACACACCAAATATTTTTGATATATCTTTAATATCAAAAATATTTGGTGTGTTTCTCAAATCAATGAATAGAACACCCAAAATAAGTTTCAACAAAATCTGAAATGATGGGTGTCAAAATTTTCTTTTTTTTTGTGGTTGATTTGACATGGAATGACCCTTAAAGGAAATTTGCTAAAAGCCCATTTACGCAGGAGATCCGTAAACCAAGAAGCTTCTGACGTACTGGAGGTCTCGACTCCTCAACAGTTCTCTATTTCTCCCGAAGTTATATTCTAACATGTTAAAATCGCCGTTGTAGCGGTATGGTTCTATTTATTTTGTACATTTGTAACATTTAGCTTTGAAAAAATGTTAATATTTATTTAATTTTGTAAAATTATATTCAAACATGTCAAAAGATGAATCGCCATTGTAGCGGCATCTCAAATAAATAATAATAAAAAATAATATTTCTCCCATAGTAAGAAGCCCATGTTAACTGGAATTGAAATACAATCTGTATATAAGTAGTTAAGTGATTCAGTTAATCTATATACATAAAATTATATCCTCTTTCTGTACATTGATTTTTTTCTCTAAATGTCAGGATACTTTTTCGTTTCACATGACATTGACACTATATCTGCAATTCGTGGCTTTGGTATCTGATTTTTTGTTACCTTTTCAAGCCTAAACTTCTGAACCGAATTTTATAAAACTTTAAATGTATATTAAAACTAACCCCACTTAGACTATAGGCAATACTAATATTCTCAGAGAAGAGCAGTATAAGGGAGGCCTGAAATGAAAAATTGTGATTGGGTTTTCGGCAAAGATTTGCATAACAAAAGTTGTTTAATTTGTTATTTAGAGTTTATAAGCATTTTTGCCGTATAATTAAGTATAAACAATATATACTCTAAAAACTATAGCGGGAGTCTACAATTTAAAAAGGCACAAAAGACTAGACCAAACTCAACGAAAATCCGTATGCGGGTTGGTATTAACTCATCCTTGATTATAACCTATACTAATATTTTTAGGAACGAACAGGACTAGGGGTTATAAGAGAAGGCTGAAATGAAAAATCGCGATATTTCGTTTCCTATTGGTTTTATTCGCTTCAAACTATATCGGAGACACCAATTTTATTGGGTACAAACGATTATTTAATTTGTACTATGTATTTTTTAAACAAAGTCATGCTTAATTAGCACAACGTGTGGTAGCGGAAGTTCTGCGGAAGCAAACTTTTTGATTGTGGTATATATTATCTTATTGCCTCCGATGTTTTGACGTTATTGAAATGACTGTATACTATCTATAACTATTAAACGCTACTTCGTAATGTCATTATAACAAAAGACAATATGCGTTTAAACTAAATATGATTTGAATTTGCAGGGAGGGCTACAATCTCTTTCCCTCACCTCGTTTTTAGAATATAAAATAAATTATTTTTAGGGCATCAATATTATTTATTTTCACAAGGTATATTAATTACTAGAAAATATGTTTTTTTTTTTAAATATTTTGAATCAATACTTTAAGTAAAGCGATGTTGATAACACTCAAGTGGGAGCGGAAGTTGTCGGGAGGCTAACACAGTAAATCGTGTTGAATTATTTCCTGTGAAATTTTGGAATTCCTTCCTACTCACATTTACAGTTATGTATATAACTAAGCTCATAATGTGTACTCGGATTGGCTTTGACAGGAAATATGTACATTATAGATTATATTTAATTTTAATAAATGATATCCATGATTATGATTTGAATTATTCACGATGTGTCAAACAGTGGAGAGGAACTGATTAGGGACTTATTTTCACTTATTCTTCAAAACTAAAATTTCTATTCTCAGGTAAGAAAAGAAAGGCCTCCTTCCAAAAATGAAACTTTAAGAATACAAATTAGCGTCCCCGTGAATATTTACAGTTTATATATGAAGAAAAATATCTGTACAGATTAAAATTAAAACACCGGAGAAGTTGCAGGGAGCGATACATATAAAAACGCATAAAGAAGAAAAATAGAGAAGCTAGAAAATGACTTACTTCTTCACAAGGATGTTACTGGATAACGTGCTCGAGTTGTGACTTGCCGTACGTCGGCAAAGTAGTAGAAGAATTAGAACCCGGCTGAAAGAGCATGTTACCAGAGACACGCTCCCCATATCAAGCAGGAGGGTTATGAGAAGTCCGTAATAAAATCCTCTTATAATCTCCTCTCTATACCTCAAAACGTAAAACCTCAATGAGAACAATATTTGGTATATAGGCTTCAAATAATGTGCTTCATAATATAACAGCTTATTGTTAAAATGACATGAGTAGGATTGGGGGTTTACCAAAGGAAACTAAACTAAAAACTGCAAATTTTTCGATTAATCATTAATATAGTGAAGAAACGTACCTAACAACATGTATAGAATATTATTTTTGCAATAAAAGTAGTCCTATACAAGTTTTCGATCCGATGCATAATAACTGAGATATTAAGAATTTTCGAAATTCACCCCTCTACCCCCCTTCCCTTCGTACTGGTGGGATTTCAGTCATTGACGAACTCGATCCTTAGTTTTACATAAAACGTTTAAACCGTGTTTGGTAACGCTCAAACAAAAATTGTGACCGCTAGAGCGTTAACAGACAAATATATATATATATATATATATATATATATATATAGATATATATATATATGGACCTCATTTTCGTCTTCTCCTGGACAGGATCCCCGGACATTTGAGGAAATTTTTCGAAAATCGCGTCATGGCTACGACTAAAATTTCTACCGCTTGAGCGTTACAGACTAACACAAATATATAAATTTATATATAGTTCAAAACTGGTGTCATAAGTACATCCTGAACAGCTGATTTATATTATGAGCCAATGTTAGGATTGTTTTCCTCCCTGCATTCAGGCAATGTAGAGTACGTCTCTGTGAGCTAACCAACAGTTCCCCGCTATCTGAAATGGAGATAGAAATGAAAGGCGTACCTTCAAATTACGACGAAGTAACAGTAGAAAGATGACATTACTCTTTAGAATGTTACTTTATTACTGTGTGGAAGTTAAGACTGACTGGGAAAGTAGAAAGTATTAGGTGGGATGATACAGGCACATACAAAAGTGGTTGCTGTAAATCTGCACTGAAAATGAGAGTGCAAGTATTGAAGAGAAAGAATGCAAGTAAGCATGCATGCGTGAGTACAACATGTAACCCCATCAAATGTGTATTCCCATTGTGAATCAATGAAAGCCTTAATAAAAAAATTAAATACTGAAATAATATAGCAATTTATAGAAAGCAATCGACTCTTTTGAAAAATCATTTTTTACTTTCAATAATTAAATATTTGTAAACGTTGTCAACTGAGTTGGTTTCATAATAATTCTCCGTCGGATGGATTAATTTATGTTTAGAATAGCACTCATCCGTAAATAAACTGAAACAATAATGGTTTCCTGGAAAAATATAAAGATATGATTAATGTAGTGACTGAATAATTCCTTTATTTCCGTAAAATTACAGTCATATTATTATTTTGCACGAGAAGTATTGATTAGCTATTGTACGAATATTAACAAACTTAATGGTTAGTTTCCCGGAAAGAAGATGATAGAACTTATAGAAAGAAATTTGGATCGACTCTATAAATATGCTCTAATACTAAAAACGTATTAGGTGGTTACCGAATTTTGAAAGTAATCAGTTAGGTAAATTTTCAGACATCAACGGGTATCGAAATTCATTAATGTTTTAAATATTCAAATTCCCCGCTAAATACCCCTAACCTCACCCTTGTCTAATTCAGCCATTAACGAACTACCGGCCGCTAGGGTGGAAACATACAAGTATATATGCATGTGTGTGTGTGTGTGTGTGTGTGTGTGTGTGTGTGTGTGAGTGTGTGTATATATATATATATATATATATATATATATATATATATATATATACTTTTTATACCATAAGAAGTAGGGCATTCCATTGGGAATTCAAACGTTATGGTCGCCGGAGAAGTACTGGAGAAGGTTACGAGGTTGAACGTGGACTGAAAGGATTCTTCAGGGGTCTCAATTATGGCACACCAAGTCTCTGCCTTGTATTAAAATAATTGGGGATTTTAAAGGAGGTGGCACGGGGAACGTGGGACACACTGTGTATATATACAATTTTGAATGGACTTCAATTTTGTGATCTCTTGGTAGGATCGATGGTCATTTAATGAAATCACCAAATTCATGTGATTAGTGCAACCTCAAAAGCTGATTTACCTTAAGGGAAATCTGCTAATATTTTATATTTAATGTTGGAATAGAATATTTCACGATAAATCAAGTAATTTTTAATATCAGATGACTAGAAGCGGGGTTTACAAAATACCTAATGCAACTACATCCGTTAACAATTGAGATAAAAAATACATAAATAGAATAACATTTATAGGAAATTAAATTTGCCGGAACAATTGTTATGTGTAATTTTTGGACCCATATCATAATGTCGGAGATGCTTCGAATTTTCAAAATAACCCTTTAAACCCCTGTCCCAAGTCTGATTTCAGCCATTTTCGAACTTGGTATTCAGTTTTTCATAAAATGTTTAATTGTCGTGTTTGGTAAAGACCAAACAATAATTGCAACTGCTACCACATTAATAGGCAAATAAATATAGTTTTAACAGGCCTCTTTTTGTCATCTCCTATGTAGGAGAAACTCGCGTCAGGGGTACGACCTCAACAGCTTAATTAAGGAAAATTTGCTAAAAAGCAATGTATTTTCTAATTTTCAAACCATTGAAGACACTAAATGTAAGAAATTCGATGTACTAGCATTCTATGCTGGGATGACAGCATTTTTCGTGGCAGCGAGAAGGTTAAACTTTGAATATTTATGACGCGTCTTACGAACCAAAAATCGCTCCTTGGAAATTAATAATAGGTCGTATATGCTGATCCTGTGCACTTAAATTGCAGCTATGGAGAATTGCATGTTACAAACAATGAGGGGAAAATGACGGTGGTCATAGATGTGACCGTTCCTAATGTTGTAGTGGTCACCTTATGCAAATAGAAGACAGTGTCCAGGGAGAGAGACTTTCGCGCCTGTTAATATTCGCCGAGGACAGTGTAGATGTGGAGGTATGCCACCGCCTGGCCCCCTTTCGGAGGATAGAAAGCATTAGGCTTGAAAGTACGTCCGATCCTCTCATCAGCCTTAATCAAATAGTTGTGAAAGTTTATTTAAGTTACTGGACCCAACAAAGCAATCCTCAGTGGAATGGTGAAGTAATTACGGCACAAATTGACAGCGGCCTGCTGTAGTGTTCAACGATACGTATTCCTATACAAGCTTATGAACCTGAAGATTTATTGGTTGTTGAATTTAAAACTATTTTGACGATTTACCAATGTCCCAACAGCATTAATCTGATATACTTGTAGGCAAAGGGTCAGAATTCTACTTCCATCACTTGATTATAACTCTACATGTTTCACTTTCATTACTTCAACGCTGCTTCCCGAAATCAAATTCTTACTACTAAAAAGTCCGTCACGCAGGGGTTGCGTTAACTAAGCAGATTTCCCACGTGCATCAAGTATTTGCATTCATTTCAAAACGTAAAAGATCAATGAGAACAATATTTGGTATTTAGGCTTCAAGTAAAGTGCTGCATAATATAACCTCTTCTTGTTAATATGAAATGAGTAGGAGTGGGGGTTTGCTGAAGACCGAAAACTAAAAAATGAAAATATCTTGGTTAATAATCAAGATATTGAAATAGCGACATTTATAGAACATTGAATTTACAATAGGATTGATTCTATACGATTTTTCAGCCCGGTTAACAACGGTTCGATATTTCGAATTTTCCTCCTCTATCCTCCCTCCCACTGGTCTAATTTTAGCCGTTAGCGAACTTGATCTTTCCTTTTACATAAAACGCTTAAATATCCAAGTTTGGTAACGATCAGACATACATTGCTACCTCTAGAACGTTAACAGGCATATATATATTATTCAAAAAGCGAGGTGAGGGGAAAGAGATCGTAGTCTGTAAAACACTTTAAATGGTCATGTTGTGTATTGCCTTTAGTCATAATAACAACTATGTGACATTTAATAGTTAGAGATAGTATATAATTATTTCAATAACGTCAATATTTCGGAGGAAGTAAGATAATATACGCCAGAAATAAAGAGTTTGATTCCTCTCAACTTCCGCTATCACACGTTGTGCAAATGCAGCAGGACTTATTTTAACTAATATATTATATGACTTAGGTAATCGAACTGATATTGTAGTTTAAATTTTTATTGGAAATAAACACTGAAGTTATTATAACATGGGGGGGGCGGAGATTTATAACCTCCCTATATATATATATATATATATATATATATATATATATATATATATATATATATATATATAAGTCTGAACGGTCTATTGGTATTTTCGTTCGATCGTTACCAAACTCCTTAAATATCGATTGCTCTCACACCCGCGCGCACACAAAATCAGTGGACTCAAGAAAATTTTCAAAATCACGTCATTAGAGCAACATCAATTGCTGGACCGATGATTTATTTTATTTTTTAAGGGACGCTGTATTCCATCCAAAACTTCTATATAATATACAATTGCTGATTGCATGTACCAGAACTTTAATAAGCTGCAGTATCCAAGATATGAATTGTTCAAATCTTGCTAGTGTTCATCCCCATAAGGCAAATACTTTCAGTGGTGAAAGTAATTTATTCTGTGCATTTAAAATACAAAATAACATAGATTTGTTGTAATTCATATTTTAAGAAAGACAAATACAAATACATTGTCTGTATTTCGGATTTTAAAAAATACAATTATAAACAATGTGTTTTGTTCTTTATGTCTTATAATATGAAATTTTAAAAAAATATTTTTTTAAATATTTTATGTGAAATACTGCCCAAGGTCTGCTATAGATCTACTACAACATTATCCTTCCCAGAGGTTTAAGATTAAATTAATTAATAGTGATTGAAAGGGAATAAATAACACTTTAGAAGGCCAACATTACGAATTCGAGGCAATTTTCAGGAATATGATTGCTTTGATGAATATTAATCGCCCACGAAGGCTGATGACAATTTACCTCTAAGCTACAATAATGGTAACAATTTCATGTGAGAGCGATCGATAGAAAGCACTGAAGCCCGCTAACACTCCAAGTAAAGGGAATATATTATGAACGGTTTCTGCTTATAAACAGTCCGACTACGTCTGGTAAATCATATTTTTATCATGTTCCTTCTTGTTTTCGTCATTTTATGCTCTGTCACCGACCATTGCTACACCTTAAACTCCAACAATGCGGTGTTTTTAGAGGAAAACCATCCAAATTTTTGGTGGGCCTTCCATAGCCACAATAAAAACCAGACTCTATATTTAAACCCTAACCGTGATTCACACGATTCAGACACGGATGTACTGCAAATTGATTATAATGAAAGTAATCTGGAAATAAATAATGAAATATCTCAACCAAATGATACAAGTAAAATAAGTCATAATGACAATGTTTTTTATAAGTCAATGAGAGGATTTAATAATAGTAAGCTGAACATAATTCTTCACCTGATAAACACTTATTATAATCACAGACATTTAGGAGAGGTGTACGTTTTCATGTGCCCGGATACAGGTAACAGAATAAGATATATATTCATTTACATTCATAAGTCATCAAAAAGAAAAACGGCTTTCCAAACTAATTAAGGCTAACTGAGAAATTAGAACTAGAGCAATTGTCCGAATGCAACGGCACATTTAGTCAAACCTGTTTAATAATGTTAATATCAGTTACATAAATGCATGGGCAAATTTTTTTTTTTTTTAAATCCTTTTTTGCTGTGTAATCCAAGCAGATTTCCTAAGTGCTGTTCTAAAATAGAAATCCTCGATACATTTCTAAAGTCCAAATGCAGCTCAGTAACTGGAACGATTTACAGACGGGATCATGTGGCCTTCAAAACTCACACAATGTGATATATTAGTATATGCTGTACTCATGAAGCGATTTTCGGAATATTTCTTCAAATTTCTCTCGATCCTACCTACAAGGTGTTGCAAATGAGATCCAGCCCAAATGCTATACTTACAAACATCGATATATCTGAAATCACCAATATTAGTCTGTTACTTTTCCAGCAGTCGTAATTTTAGTTTGTTCGTTATCGAATTCAATATTTAAGGGATTCATGTAAAAAGAAAGTTCAAGTTCATTAATGACAGAAGTCCGAGTTGGGGGATCAAAATTTCTTAATATCTTCGTTATTATACAACCAATCTTATAGCAACTTTATATTTCTTCAATTGTTATTCTATGCTTTTTTCTCTAGCTGTAATATTAGCCAAGATATTTATTTTTCATTCATCGGTGAACCTCTTCTTCTACTCATCTATATTAGCAATAATACAATACATTAAGAATCATCTTATTTCAAGCTTTGAATATACATTAATGCAAATTATCTATGTTAATATGACTTGAATCAAAAGCTCCTATATAACCAATCTTATTGGAAATGTGATATTCTATAATTATTCTTCTGTATACTCTGTAAATGATAGTTATGTAAGTTGAGTCCTTAACCATTATTAACTACTTTCTTATTGAAATAGTTTTTCAAGCCCCTTACTATATATATTTGCGCGTATCTAATATATATTTGATATTACTCAATTGGCCGCAATCCTTGCTTGATCGTTAGCAAATTTGATATAATGTAAAACTAAAGAATTAAGTTAGTTAGTAGCAGGAGTGAGACTAGGAGGAGCATTGGTTTAATGAAGGATTTATTATTAGTAAAACAATTTTATATAACCTATTTTCATGATTATTGTTCAATTCAATTTAATCTAACTCAAATTTTAACGGATTTATGTATGGATGTTATTGGGTTGTAACTTTTAGTACACCTCCAATCCATATTACGTGATTTTCACGATAAGGTACTATATAACTAAAAATCTCGAGTCTAGTTTAATTTAAAATATTTTTCATAATAAGGGATAATCTAGAGTAAAAAATGGAACGAGGTCAAAGGTGTCATTCCATAGGACATAAGATCTGTTTAATTCGCGCTCCCTCTGCCCAACAAACTTTGTTTTTTGTTGTTTTTTTTTTTGCTAATTCTGTGCCTTCCTCTCAATTTTCTTAAATTGATGTCTGGCCCAACCTACCAAAACAATAAAAAAAAAATGATGATTCGTCAATAACTGAAATATACAGAATGAAGTTTTATCCAGTGAAAAGCAATCACATTTTTTGTTTAGGTTCCGCCGGATTCACATGATCGGAGGGCCATTTTCTGCTTCTTTGTGTCTTTTTGGGCACATTGTCACAAATTGTGACATTTAATTGTGCACCTCTCTTTTTGATCGAAATCGACTAGTGGAGACGGGGGGGGGTTTAGAGTAGAGCGAAAATAAAAACTTCCATATTTCTCCGTACCTATTAGAATGAAAAGTTCTGAAAGACATGTTTTGATTATCATAGAAAAATCTATACAGTGTACTATGACACTCTCGTGTACTAAAAAATTGGAACGGAGATAACGAAATGCGTTTGAATAAAATAGAATTTTAAGTCAAGTACAGCAAACATATGATTTATTTATTTTATTTAATAGCAGCACAAGGAAGTCATGTGGTGTTCACATCAGATTTTTAATTTATTTTTGCAGATGTAATGACTATGTACCAGTACCTGATAAGAACAGATCTGAAAGTTAACGTGAAGATATTCATAAGTGAAGATGTCACAGAAGTCATTTCTGATGTTATACTAGGGTTCTTTGTCGACCTCACATGTATGGAAAACATGCAAGCATTTGTTAAGGTAACTGAATCCTGAATTAAATAAATTGTCTGAAGTTTCATAAGGACGGGGCCAATGTATTTTATTTGTTGTGAAGCACCAGTATGCTTGTCTGATAAAATGGAAACAAATTCTATATGGCAGATTGTTATTGATGAACGTCTCGGAGTACCAAGACAGGGTTGAATTCTGTGACAGCCGTCTGTCTGTTCATTTGTATTCCTTGATAGCAATGTTATTAATGATCGAGCCAATTTGATGATTGGCAGGTGAGTAACTGTTCTGAAAGGAAAAAATATTTTTGGATCCTGCCAAACAAGAGAGTATATTCCTGACAAAAATTTCCGATATTCAGATTTCAAGGGAATTATCAGTTTTGACATTCCTTGAACACATTTTGACTAGTTTTGGCGTGACTTCTGTACGTATGTTTGTACTTACGTACCTCGCGTAACTCAAAAACGACTATCTTTTGAAATTTCTGGATTAATGTGGTGCCCACATTAGGATTTGTTTATCCAAAATTCTTTTTTCATATTTTTTTTAAAAATTGTTGAGATCCGTATGTTTTAAGCACTAGTAGAAGTAGTAGTAGTGTAACAATGAATAGTTAAAATAATATTAGTGAAATTGAAAATTGTTGGTATTAATTCATTTAAGCTTTAATTTACTTAACCACCGAAGATCGAAACCGATTGCCTAATCGTTGGTAGAGGTGACAAAAGTGTTAAAGGTACGTCATGATTGTATTATAGTATGATATTTATAGACGTGCCTAATACGAATAACTTGCAATTTAAATGGCATTACATCAAAAAACTCTTTTGTTTTAGGTTACTACCTTTAGAGATGCGTGTATCTAATGACTGTTTCACTTCAATCTCTTAGACCATATGTGGGCAACCACTGGCCCGCGGGCAGGATACGGCCTACGAGACATTTTAAAAAAGCCAATTAAACAAAAATATTACTCTACTTACTCCAAATGAGGAAGATGAGGAGAGATTTGTGCGTTTGACAGTACTTATAAATGCGAACAGTTCCTTTCATCGATGAAAGTTAATAAATTAAAACATCGTACAAGGCTGACTGACGATAATTTGGAAAATTCTTTTCGTCTTTGTATCACTGGAATTAATCCAAACATCGATGGATTAGTTTCCCAAATTCAAGCTCATTGATTTCGGTGTCGCTATTTAACTTTCGTTGTTTGAAATAATCCCAAATTTTACGATTTAATTATAATGTTGTGCCTTTTTTTTTCATTTCACTTTGGTTATTTTAATAAATTATATTATAATTACATTGTCGTTATAATTTCATTTCTGATATCTACTGTTAAAAATTATGAACACTACTTTTAAAAGCGGCCCGCGAACGTATTGCACACTAAAATTTGGCCCGTAACATGTCAAAGGTTGCCTATACCTGTCTTAGACCTTTCTTGAATTTTCAGACAGGATATGTTTTGAAATGAGATTATCTTCTTAATTAGTTGGCAGGGTTAATAAAACTCTTCTTCTACTATAAATGTCTTTATTTTCCCCTGCATGTTTCGTGGCTAAATTGCCTCCTCTTCAGGGGCTTAAATATTCATAATAAACAAGTGCTCGTTGATGTTAACCTGTTGTGCAGACTCTCCTGTCAAGGGCCGGTCACATACTATACTCATATTTTAAAAAAAGTCACATACTAAAATAATAGTAAAAAAAAAAAACATCACTTACTAAAAATGCCACATACTAAACTGAGACTAAAAAAAAGTTACAGACTAAACTGATACTTAAAAAAGTCATATACTAAACAAAAAAAATTTAGTATGTGACTGGCCAATGGCAGGAGGGTTACTTCAATAGATGAAGATCAACCAGAACTTCCTAAGTGTGATGATTTGAGTCCCTGAAGAGGTGCCCATTTAGCCACGAAACAAGTATGGCAAAATAAAAAGATTTAAAGGAGATGATTCTTCCAAAAAATTAATAAGACGAAATCAAATAGTTGAAGAATAAGTTTTTATATATAATATGGTTTATTTTTATTAAATTGAAGGTATTTGCAACATTATACTCAACGCTTAAAATATATAGTCGAGAAAGCCATTCTTGAGACACTAAGTTTCTTAATTAATATTTATTTAAAATAGCTCCTCTTAGTCATAGCTATTGAAGTGATAGCTACTAAGGATAAAGTTATTAAAAATAAATAGGCAGTGCAAACTAGTGGAATGCCAGAATCAAGTACATAAAAAATGTATTCCTTCATTTCGCTCATTCTTTCCTTGCTCTTCAGATATAATTACGGCCTTGCCTGAAACTTAGTATTTTCGTTGCAAAATTGATTGTAAAATATTCCCTGCATTGTAAGCATAATTCGATTGTTTTTTGAACATGTGTTGGCCAGATGCTTGCTGATGACCAGTGCTTTAGATTATTCATACCTTCAAACCTGAATCTGATCTGTTTGATGACGATATCTGATTCTCTGTAGAATACATTTATTGTAAAGTGTAAAGCAGGGCGTGGTAAACAAAAGGCCTCACCAATATATCTCTTTATTTTACGAAATTTATAAAAAAAATTCTGATAATTTCCTTACCAGCAGACTTAAGTTAGCGTTCTGCTTTCAGCCCATCCCTGGCGCCTCTTTACTTTCTTCTCTCAACTGTTTAGTGGGTCGTCTTACAACAAACCCTTCGAATAATAATATAACTTTAATAATTTCAATTGTTGTCCAAATAGGATTTGCATTATAACTAAAGCCGAATTATATGGATGTGGAGGAGTTATAAAATTACTTGGTTAACACACCCCGGTTTTGCACGCGATGCTATGTATAAATTTGTCCCTATCGCATATTAGGAAGCCATTAGCTCAAATGGAATATATTAGTATTTTTCGCCGAGATCTGATCTATTTTCTTCTGATCTAGTGAGGTTATAACGTGCTGGAAAGAGTTTTCAAGGCCTAGAAGAGAGCAGTGAGAGTGATCGGTGGAGTGAAAAGACACCAAAGGCGGAGAACACGCAAAGAATTGTTTAAGGATCTTGATATTCCTAACATCACCTAGCCTCTATATAATACAATGGCCAAGGGTTCAATCTGACTAAGACAATGTTTATTCACAGAGAGATTGAAGCCCCACTTCGTCAAGGAATTCAAATAATATTGTGAATCCTTTCCATGGATTTATAAGTCTAAGCAATTTTAAGATTTAACAAGCAGATATACTGAGTTCTTAGACAAGTTGAAATAAAAATGGTTCCCTTTCAAAATTTAAAAATTTGAAAGCTTAAACACTCAAAATCTATTCCGTTTCATGGGAATGTTCTTCCTGACCAATCACATTTTTTGTGTTGTTTTTTTACATCACATCACATTTTTTTTTTGTTTTTCGAGTATAATAGAAGCATATTATAACATATTAATTAACGAATGACCCACTTGTGGTGCTATGGCTTATTGTTATCTATAGGTTACTATCCTTTTCTAGCCAGGATGGGACTAAGGATTTTATCTAATGAGTCCACTAAATAAATTCTTATTGGTCAGGTGGGAATTGAACCCATCACCCTAGATTTACTAAGTAATATTTATTGTTTATTTTAAACTTCTTTTCCTATATAATAAAAGAAGGAAAAAATATGACTTTGAAATTTTGATACAAGGTGTCATGTCCAAAACCAAAGAAAATGAAACCATGACGGCTAATTACCCATAAAGGGGAGATTTAAGAAAAAACAAAAAAAAAAAAAAAACTTATTAAATAAGTCCGGTAACATTATGAAGATTTTTTTATTAATTTCACTAACCTTCTGTTAATATGCTATTAGTCATCAAATATTACATCGAGGAGAGGAAAAAGATGTGAAAGAAAGGTGGACTTGTAACCATTTTTGTCAATTTCCTTTTACCTATTTCGTTAAATGATGAGTATTTGCATTAGCTTAAAGGACGGCGTTTTGGCTAATTTCCCTTCAAGGAAATCAGCTATTCAGGTTGTGCTGATTTTATATTTTCGAAACATTTTCTCTTCATGAAAGACGAAATATCAAATACGTTAACGGCTGAAATCGGACCACGGTGAGGGGGGGGGGGTTTAGAGGGGAGGGAAATTCGAAATATCTTCGTTATTATGAGTCGAATTGAAACTTAGTATATAAACCAACGCGTGGAGAATCTGCCTAGCCCCTACATGACGGACTTTGTTTTCTTGCACCTGTTCTCTGTCTGCACCAAACTGCACCTAGATTAAAGTACACTTACGCAAGTCCAATGAACCGCAGATCTCCTAGTTATTATATAATAAATTGATAATGGGTGAATATTAACGAATTTATAATGAGAATAGTTGGTTTCTTGGTTGAAATAAATATTGTATCCAATCGAAATAATAAGATTGCTTTATCTTAACATTCATAGTAAATAATACGATTAAATTATGCTCAGGCAGGAGTAAAATCATTTTAGTCCTTGTCAACGATTTTTTGTTTGTTATTTTAACACGCAGCAGCAATTTTCCCTACTAGGCCTGAATTGCTTTCACTATTAGTTACTCTAAGACGATGGTTTAATAGAACCAGCCACAATACTCCAACTCACTGATACTTCCCCTACATCGGGTTCCTGTTCTTCAATTTTTCTCTGTATACCTGTCAACATACTTGCAGGCTTCTGGTTTTATTTAGCATTCTAATTGCCTTTGCAGAGGCCCAAATCTCAAGATAGTCATGTTTTATTTCGGGGTGGTATCCTAGACTATATTATTATTTGAATGATGAAACTGAAGTATTCCCTAAGTTTTAGACACCTCAGAAAAACCACTACTTACGCAGCTCCTGCAGACCGGGCGTTTTTAGTAACCAGTCTTAACTAAATTTAATTTATTTGTTGTAGTAAAGCTAGTTAAAGCAAGTTTGACATTGATAAGGACATTCATAATTAATTCATTCCAATACATTATAATGATACAAAATTTGTCATTTAAATGTAAAATTGACTAAAGTCAGCTCTGTTAGTTCGTTATCCCATCCATTTCGATTTTTAGCAGATTTCCCTTAAGGGAAATCAGCTATTGAGGTTGTACTCATGACGCGATTTTCGAAATTTTTCTTCAAATGTCCATCGATCCTACCCAGGAGATGACGAAAATGAGGTCCGTTCAAAACTGTATATATATATATATATATATATATATATATATATATATATATATATATATATATATATATTTGTCTGTTACCGCTCTAGCGGTCGAAATTATTGTTTAATCGTCACCAAACTCGATATTTAGTCGTTTTATGTAAAAAGAAAGATCAAGTTCGTTAATGGCTGAAATCGGACCAGGGGGAGGGGGGGTTTAGAGGGGAGGTTTTTGAAAATTCGAAATATATATACGTTGGATCAAACAATTGTATAGAACCAATCTTATTGAAAATTTAATTTACTATAAATATTGTTCTATACATTTATTCTCTATCTTGAATATTAACCGAGATATTTGCATATTTATTAAATGTGGGCCGATAACGAACGTTTCCCGCCAAAAGCTAGTTCGGCCGTAACTGTTCGGCTCTCGTATAGAGATTTCTCTATTGTATAGCTTCACGTGGGAAATCTGCTTAGTTTACGCAGCCCCTGCGTGACGGACTTTTATTATTTCATTGTACGAAATAAAGAACGCTGTAATTGCGAAAATGTCTTCTGTACGTATCTCGCATATCTCAAAATGACTACTGTTAGAAATTTGAAATTTGTTGCACCATCAAGTAGTGCATTTCTCCTTTTGATCACAACCAACTGAGAGGGAGTGGGGTTAGATGGGGTGGAAATGAACAATTGAAAATTTCTTTATGTCAATTAGACTTACAAAACATTTGAATGGAACCGTTTTAATTTAAGATGAAAAGGTTTATAAATTATGTTTTGTGAAATTTACTGATCCGATTTATTGGAAAGGAGATATCGTATGTTACTCTCAAATGAAATTATTGTAACTGCCGTGTATCAAAACATTTCGGTCATTTAATTTAATAGGAGTACAAGGTGGCCACTTCAGATTTGTTTATCCAAATTTCTTTTTAAGAGAATGTTTTTTTCTTTTATTTTTAAGCTGTCGACAAGTTCAGGAGTATGGCTACTATATACAGAATCAGAGGATATTGGTGTATTCCCTGAGTTGGAGAATCTCCGCTTAGACAGTGACGTTGTGGTGGCGACTAGAGACGGCAGTCTCTTTGACATGTATGCCAAGTTCGGGGTGGTATCGAAGGTGAGAGCTGGGACTTGGCAACCCACCAACATCACCATTCCTGGGAAAAAAGAAAGATTCGACCTCCTCGGCCACCAACTTAAAGGGGCAATTATCGTAAGTAGTAATCATTTTCACAATCCTTATCAACTGCATGAAGTAATTATTTTCTTTCGAGTATTGACATGTTTTATGATCTCAATTTACGAACCTGTAGATAGGTAGCTTTTTTTTCAGAAGAGAAATCCATTTTTCTCCATCACTATTTCACAAAGTATTGATTGACATATTTTTTTAGGTACCAAGGCCTGGTATCGAGCCCCGACAGATTTCACATAAAAATCAATTAAAATAGTTATATTCTTAGTGATGACAGCTGTTGGAGCTATCCTTATGTGATGTGGTTGCCGGTCCCAAAGATTGAAAAAAACTATTTCAGTTTATCCTTATGTGATATGGTGAAGAGAACCACGTCACATAGGGATAGCTACAACAGCGGTCATCACTAAGAATATTCACCGAGAATAGTGTGGACGTGAACCAGAAAAGTATGTAACCTTGACAAAGGTAATAAATTACACTGAAACGTCAAGCTGAAATCGATTTTTTTCAACCTTAGTGACCAACAACCAAATCACATAAGGATAAAATAGTTATATTTCCTAACTGGGAAAAAAAGTCTATTCCAACAATAAAATGAAGTCTTTAGAACAAGTAGGAGTGCACAACATAAGCCCTAAATTTAGTCAAATAGAAACCACTGGCAGGCAGAGGGCTCGGGTTGGCCATGCGAATTAGGGCGTTGGTCCTAATCTCGCATGGCAGACCTAGAGTGGCGGGTTCGAATCCCGCCCTGGGCAGTAGAAATTTATTTAATGACGGACTCATAAACCCTCCTTAGGCCCACCCTGGCTAGAAAAGGATGGTAACCTGTAGATAACCCGTCCCGATTAGCCTAGTAGCATAAGTGGACGTAAAATAAAAAAAACCACGGGCAGGTTTACAAGAAACGGAGTCTTGAAATAGCTGGTAGACTAAAAAATGTATAGTCTGCATAATATATAAAAAATTAATTTTAGTAATTATTAACTGAAAGCAAAATTTGAAACATGTTTAGGTTGAGTTAGTAAAGACTAACTCATTCAGTTCATTTTTTGATTTTTTTTGGGCAAAGGCCCAATTGATAGGTAACTCATAATTTCCAATAAAATTTTAAATCTTTGACTCAACAGCCGAAGATTGACGTATGGCATTTACTTCTTTATTCTTGGCGATACTCATTAACCTCACAAAGTTTTAGCAGATATATTTTACAACAAGATTGAATATAACGTTTTTCGATCCAACTCATAATAAGGGAGATATTTTGAATTATCGAGTTAACCGCCCAATAACCCCCCCCCCTCTCCCTGGGCCGATTCTGCCCGTGAACAAACTAGGTCTTTCTGTTTTCGGATAAAAGTTTAAATATGAAATTTCGTTTCAATATCTCGAAATTTGAGACCGCTAGAGAGCGAAAAGCTAAACAATCGACAGATAGATATATATGTTTATAGATATCAAATTATAACTCATGTTGTTTTTGGCACTCAATTACGCAAAGAAAAGCCGATTGTAATAGGAAACAAATATAACGTTAGATATAAGATGAAGGCAACAATTACCATATTTCTACCATTGAATATTATTTTCAGCACTTACCGTTGAAGTTCATTGAAGGAAATCAGACAGCAGAAATCATTGACCCAAATTATTATCCGAATGTTGCATCACAAGAAAGGTATTGTTTTGTACTAGTTCAAGAATTAGCTGGAGGTTATAACTTCACGTGAGTAAAATATATAACCAATTATTTTATTAATAAATTCAAATACAGTTGTCTGAATATACTACTATTAAAACATATATTGCAGTTTTCCTATGAAAATGAATACACTTTTCTCCCTAAATTTGAGGTCTTTAGTCTGTCATAGTCAGGATTCTTGCATATTATGTTTTAGTCAAAAACTATAATGACACAGTCAAAACCCGAAAAACAAAATCGCAAATGGAGATAAGATAAACCCTGAAAAATTATTTTCTTAGAAAATTGGTCAAGTTCTTTTAATAATTTAAAGAAAAAAGTATGTTCGTCTAAAGACCAGTGTTGTATATACTTCCTAAGGAATTGTCAAGCGTTATTCAATTAAGGACAGTTATAAAGGAGGTATCTGTAAGTTCGAATAGTTTTTAATAGTTCTTAGTTCTATTCAGTTTAGATTACCAGACAACGGACACATGGGGTGTGCTTCTAGAAAATGGATCATTCTCTGGGATTATGGGGTTGCTGACTAAAAAAATAATTGATGTTGGTGTTTCACCGATGGAAATGAGAGAAGAGAGATTTAATAACGTCAAATTTGTCCCACCTTTGCAAAGTGTGAGGTAAATTAAAACATAACTCATTGTGTTTAAATAATTTAAAGAGGCTACCACAATTCAAATAAATTAAATTTCATTTTGGTTTCAGATTTATTCTCCTCTTCATCGAAGAGAGGAAATTGGGCTCATATAAAGCACTCTTCATACCATTTTCACCAAGTGTATGGTTGTGCACGGTCATGACTATTATTATTGGTTCAATCATTTTTGGAGCAATGTACCACGGTGAAGTACTACATGGAGTAATTTTTCTAATCGGCATCCTTGCACAACAAGGTGAGTAAACATGTATTAAAAAATCTATGAGACCCTTGGGTGGTGTACTCTTGTTAATCTTTTTTATAATAAACAAAAAAGGGTCTAGACAAATTTTCTGTATCTTTAATATGAACGGAGAAATTTGTTTTTTCTTTTTGTATTTTTGCCCTCCTATAATCCCCCTTCCTCCACCCCTTAGTTGATTTCGTTAAAAAAGGGAGAGGTGCATAACTCCAGGTTACAGCAATCTCAAATATGAAATTTCAACATTCCAGGGCAAGCTGGTTTTGAGTTATGCGAGATACGTACAACATACATACCACATGTGTAGACATGTACAAACGTCACACCGAAATTAGTATGTGGGTCAAAACAGATCATTTCATTGAAATCTGAAACCAAAAATGTTTACGATTACTTTGCACAAGAAAGTATAAATCGAGTACAATTTTAAATTGTTTCCATGAAGTTTAAACAAACATTCATTAAAATAAACACAGATGGCAGTGCTTTGTGAAAAATTAGCCATTGGCTATTGTTGACAAACGACCACATTGGTTAAGGATTCAAAATCTCGATATGAGTACAACCTCAATTGCTGATTTACCTTAAAGGGTAGCTAATTTCAAAGCATTTTGAAGGGAAAATACAATATTTTCACTGAAGGTCAACAAATGGAAACTTAAATTAAATATCTTTCACTTATTTGTTTTTCACTCCACCTTTTTCACGACCTTAATAGCGCTTCTTCAGGAGCCAAATACAGTAAAGTGATTCGACCTTACCACCGATGTCACACCATAACGTATTTAATTTGGTTTTACATTTGTTGACCTACGCCTGTTTATCTTCAATAAATGATTGGACTGTGGTCACTTTTCGACGAGACAACATTTTCAGGCATCACTAGGGGTTTTATGAGGAAAAAATAGAATATCAATAAATACAACACCATTATAGTGAAACGCAATGTACTTATTTTCACTTTAGTTTGTGAATATATGTAAGTACCAATTTTCTCTACTCTTGCCTTCAATGATGCGAATGGAACTTCCCACATGATGACTTTTTGTTAGATGATTGGATGCAGAAGGCAACGGGAAACCACTGAATGTGTTTTTTACTCCCTTTCCCTTGTTAGTTCTTGTGAAAATCAGGTTTACCTGTTCACCATTACCAGGTGTAATACTGCGTAGATACTACACTTTAATTAAGGATATCTAAAAACCCTGATATTATTGAGTCATTCTGATGCCAAATTCAAATTTACTGTACCAAAGCCTTTGGATGACATCTCTTTCTCAAAGTCTATATTTTCATCAAAGTTTGTATACTTGTGTTATAAATATTATTGTAACTGCCATTTCCCCTATTTTGACTACCCCAAACTTGGTTTAAATCACATGAAAATGAAACTTTTAATAAGACTGTAATGTACAAATGTTGAGGGATATGCCATGAATTCTAGTTTCTGCAATAAACCTTATATTTAATATTTTTATTTAAATATTTAATGGTGACAAGTCATTGATTACAGGAATGGCAGTGGACCCTAATCGTGGATCAGCAAGATTTGCTAGTATATGCTTGCTTCTTCTTTCCTTGATTCTCTACACCTACTACAATGCTGCTATTATGAATGGACTACTGTCTCCATCACCAACTACAATCCATAATATACACGAGTTACTAAAAAGTCCTCTGAAAATAGGCATAGCCACTACACACTACCTGAATTTTGCCTATGTAAGATGATATATTATATGTACTAAAAGTTACTATTCAGAGTGGGGTAAAGGAACGGTTGTTAAATACAATTAACACTGATTTTATGGAGCTGAATAGCAGAATATACTACTTTCTGCATTACAGCTTTCATGAATACAGTGATGGTCTCAACTTCGGAACATCCTTCATTTATTCTAAGCTCATTCTTTAATAATACAAAGACTTTTTTAGCCCTCTTCAGAAGCACTTTAACACTTTATAGCTCTAAATCCTAATTGCATTAACTTCTTGGTACATAATTTCAAGGTGTGTTATATAGTCACCAAATTGGTTGTATGTTGATGACTGTGAAAATTTCATATAGCCACTTTATAAATAAAAAACATTTCTATTATAAACATACCTAAAAGAGCCATAACTTGCACTTGAATAGACCGTTTAAGCATTCCTTTGAGCTTATCAAAACTGAAACATGCCGAGTAAAAGGAGATTTAAGCTATAAATAAAAAAAAATTATTTTTGAGTCAAAACAATATTTAAAGCTGACAATAAAACATTCAACAGTACTCATTTTTATTACATGGAGCAGGGTATTATAAAATCAGTTCATGTGTTTAATGGCATTAACCCTTTCCTTGCGCAAAACCACTATAGTGGCTTTGTGCAAGGAAAGGGTTAATATTTGTAGATATTTTGACGTTCATCACATAATAAAAGTTATCATGTATATATATATAATTTTTTTTTTTTTTATAGAATCAGAAGAAATACATTCCACCTGATGTTTTGGAACGAATTAAAGAGAACCCAAACTGGTTATTAGGAAAAGTTATTGGACTGGAGAGAGTAAGACATGATAGATTCTGTTTAGCTGCAGATGATATCTTCCTTTATTCTTATATTGATGACCATTTCACTGATTCAGAAAAGTGTAATCTCAGAGAACTAGATCTTGTGAGACCATTTCCAATTGGAATCACATTACAAAAGAATACACCTTTCAGAGAATTATTCTATCAGGGGTATGTAATTGTTATTTTCAAGAAAGTATTCATAGTAACGGGAATAAAAGTTTGTGGCTAAATTTTCTATTAATGATAGTATGTCCAATAAATAGATAAATTGAGGACCTACTAAGCTTTAGAGCAATTTTGTGCAATACTACTTTATTCAAGTGATGAATGATCACCCAATGATGAGTAGGCTCGCAGCGTTTCTCCTTCAATATATTTGAGGTCTCTAACAATAGACTTGACCATTTTTAGTTCTTAACCTTCAAAAGGTCTCCCTCGTTAAGTCCTCAGAATCCAAGTCTTTCATGTCTTGCAACATTGACTTCCAATTCTACTTTCACAAAACCACCAAGTCTTTCAGGGGTAAAATTTTAGATATATTATGGCTACTGAATTGAGAGGAAGAGAGTGAAACACTTATGTAATTATTCTATACTGTGAAGTTGTAGTATCGGCTGGCACAATACATATACCAGTACAACAGGAAATTTGGTAACAAATGATTCCAAACAGAACCTTAACATTGTAATTGTAATTTCATTATTTGTTTATCAGAAATAAATTGAAATAAACAATTCTAGAGGGTAAAATGAACAGCATGGCCTAGATTTAAAACTACATTGCAAACAAGGTTCATTATTAATTCCTTCCCATTGAGACCCTCAAGCGAGTGTAATGTACCCTTATAAGGCCCTTTGATAAGGCAGAAAGAATAACAAAAATACTTTTTAAAAAATAGTATAAACTTTTTATTTTTAGCAAATCAGCTATTCGGTAGCACATACAATGCACTCAGCTTAGGGATACTCTGCATACAAAGTAAAATTTCTATGAGCTAATGATTTGTTTTAGCATATTTTCCTTAAGGGAAATCACCTATTGAGGTTGTGCTCATAATGTCTTCCAAATTCCATCGATCCTCGATGATGAAAAGTGGGCCCTTTCAAAATTAGATATATACTAGCCAAGGTACCCGGCTTCGCTCGGGAAATCATTTGAGACGGAAAGATTTTATTTTGTGTGTACAACTGCTCTTCCGGCTGGGCGCACTTTTCCCCCCAAGAGTCAATTGGGCGACTTATGGAAAAAAAAATTTTAGATTTGAAGAATAAATGAAAATAAGTCTCTAATCATTCCCTCTCCACTGTTTGACACACAGTGAATAATTCAAACCTTAATCATGGATAGCATTTATTATAATTAAATATCATCTATAATGTACGTATTTTGTATATACAATCTAGATAATATACCCGGCAATGCCCGGGAAATCATTGTTGACTGACTAATGATTGTATTTTTATAGAAAATCATTCAAAAACCAATTGGAATCGGAATATCACAATTTTTCATTTCAGGCCTCCCTCATAACCACCACTCCCGTTTGGACCTAAAAATTTTAATATATCTTATAATCATGGAAGAATTAATGCTAATTCACATTCCGAGTTTTTTTAAGTTCGGTTCAATTGTTAGTGCCCAACAAAATTGTTGGCCCCTAGAGCGGGCCTTTTTTAGTGTATATCTCGTTTAAACTTTGTTATACAACAAAAATGAATATAACAAAAGTTACTTTAAATAACAAAATAAACAACTTGTGTCATGTGCATATTTGCAGAAAAACCAATAGAAAACGAAATACCGCTATTTTTAATTTCAGGCCTCCCTTACAACCCCCACTCCTGCCCGTCCCTAGAAAAGTTAGTATGGCTTATTATAATAAAGGCATTAGTGCTAATACCCATACCGAGTTTCATTAAGTTCGGTTGAGTCTTTTGAGCCAAATAAAATTGTTGACTCCGGCTATAATTTTTAGTGTATGACGCCTTTATACTTCGGTATACGACGATAATGTATATAACAAAAGTTTCTCTAAATAACAAAATAAACAACTTTTGTTATGTGCATATTTCCGGAAACCCCAATAGGAAACGAAATATCACTATTTTTAATTTCAGGCCTCCCATACTACCCCCACTCCTGCCCGTCCCTAGAAATGTTGGTAGGGTATTATGATAATTAAGACGTCAGAGCTAATACACATACCGAGTTTTATTTAGTTCGGTGGAGTCTTTTGTGTCAATAATGTTGTTGACTCCCGCTATAATTTTTAGCGTATAACGCATTTACACTTCCGGTATACGACGAAAGTGTATATAACAAAAGTTACTCTAAATAACACAATAACCAACTTTTGTTATGTGCGTATTTACCGAAAAACCAATACGAAACGAAATATCGCTATTTTTAATTTCAGGCCTCCCTTATAACCCCCAGTTCGTCTCAGAGAAAATTAATATAGCCTAAAGTCTAAGTTGGGTTAGTAGTAATGTACATACCAAGTTTCATAAAATTCGATTCAGCCGTTTATGCGTGAAAAGGTAACAAACAAACAAACACACGAAAGAAACAAAATGCAGTTATGGTGTCAATGACATGTAAAACGAAAAGTTATCGTGAAATTTCGCGAAAAAAATCAATGTACAGACAGAGGTTACTATTTTATATATATATTTGTCTGTTACCACTCTATTTTTATAATTTTTGTCTAATCGTTACCAAACTCAATATATAATCATTTTATATAAAACTAAAGATGAAGTTGGTTGATAGCTCAAATCAGACCGGATTAGAGGGGAATTTCAAAAATATCTTTGTTGTTATATGGCGGATGAAAAAACTGTATAGAACCAAATTATTGAAAATTTAATTGTCTATATATGTTGTCATATACACATTTTCTCAATCATGGATATTAACAGTGATATGCACAGTTTTTAGTTTTCAGCCTTTAATAAGCACCCAATTTTAATCATCGCACTTTAACAATATGTGCTTATAATGAAATGAATCTTAATCCAAGCTTAAATACTCAATATTTTCTTCATCAGATCTTTAGTACATGCTAATATGTTGTGCACTGGCGTCATGAATTAACGTTTATTGACCGCCTATAACTACTCATCAAATTTTCAATTTGGAAATAGGGAGTTTATGATGAGATGAGATGCTTAGTTTATGCAGCCCCTGCATGATGGACATTTTTCCTTTTTCATATTTAAAAGTACACAGTACTTGTGATTAATACTGAAATTGCTAAAACTTGTAAATACTTTTTTTTCTTTTTCATTATTTAATACTAGTAAATGAACACAACTAAATTTTTTTGTTTGTGCAGTTTACAATACTACTGATAATCGTCTCATCAAAGAGACTGAACCAGCAGTCAAGTTCATTAGTAGCCTCCTTTGCCGCTCCGTTCAATCCCGTAAGGTGTAATTTTTTTCCCCTACTTAACGCAAAGAAATTTTCCTCGACTCAAAACGGTCAACGATCTTTCTGTTCACATTTCTCAATGCAACATATTTTTCGTGTGACTGCTCATCCTGCTCATCACTTTCCGATTCCTCGTCACTTTGTTCAGTCTCTGAGTCTATTCCCCGTTCTTCCAAGCCGTTCTTCAAATTCCGAATCTATGTCGTTCTGTATGTTATCGTATTCTTCGAAATGATCCAGTAATGTTTGGTAGAGTCTAGCGATGTCATTTTGATTAATCAAGTCAAAAATACGTATTTTCTGGTCCATTTTATCTGAAAAATGTTTTAAAAATGGATTGTTAGTTGCGGTCACCTCAGAGGTGAATTCCCAATTTTGTAGGTATTGAAATAATTACAACTTTGGTCGCGGTGCACCTGTGGGTTGATTTTACCATAAGGAACGCACTGTGTACAAACTTCGAAGGTCAAACCTATACTGTTTTGAGGAGGAAGGAAAGCTAGAAGCATTGCTGGAGGCGGAAGTCGTTGGGTCCACTCAATCGGAAGCTATTGGAAAAACACCTCAAAGATGCACCTGTCAGGACGCCGCGACTAACGGAGGGTTACGATCTCCTCCTCAGATTAAACCTCATGATGATGCTATATTTTTTTATATGTTTAAAAGTACCTAATGTGCAACACCCATGAAAAATGTACGTAATTCGTAAATGCTGGCAATAATACGTCACTATCCTCTATCAACTTTCTCCATCCTCCAAATGTCTCTATCATTCATTAGAAAAGCTTAAAGTTTTCTCTGTTCTCTGTTATCCTCAGATAGTTTCTTTTCAAGGTTTGGTTTTATTGGTTATGGTTATTGTGTCCTGTTTGGAGTTTTCTTCAATACTAAATAATAACATGAACATTTTCCACTATACTGACTTTAGACTTTAGTCTGCTCCTATATTTTATGCTCCAATTTATACTCTAGTAATTGAGTCAAATACAAAAATTTAACAATCCTTATTAAATTAATAACTGTTATCAGTAACATTTAAAAAAAAAAAAAAAAAGAAAAAAGAAAAAAAAAGTAATTAAAAATCCCAAGAAAAATGGCTAGCTCACACAGTATTATTATTAAATATGTATTATTAAACTCTTTTTTTTAAGCCAATGTATTTCTGTTTGTAGGACAATTCGGCTACTAGAAAGTGGCTTATCAGATAGACAAAGGAGAAGATGGTACCCAAGAAAACCACCTTGTTTAGGCACAACAATATTCACCCATGTCAGCCTAGAAGCAGTTAGTATGGCATTACTTTTTTTCATCATTGGAGTAATTGGAAGTGGATTAATATTTACTTGTGAGCTCTACCATAAAAAGAAAAATATAAAAAGAGGTAATAAGAATGGTTCTATTTAAAAGAAGAAAGTAGATACTAAAATATGCTAGACATTACTCCCTTGCTATTCTGTCTATATTTCAATACATTATTTTTCATTGTTTTTAAAATTTAAAAGCAAACAAAAAAAATACATTTAATATCCAGCATTAATTCAGAACTTACAAATAATGAGAGCAACACAAAGGTATTAACTTCTTCGACAATGATTGATCGTTTCATGTCCCGAATTCCAGGCTATTTAAGGAAATCAATGATTATACTAATTTCATTAATGATCTACGTTTAAAAGAAAGTACCTAAATGCCAAGCTTATGTTCATAACCAGGTGACTAGAAAGCTTTGAAGACAATTTTTCAAAAGGTTTCAGATCAAAACAAATTAACAGTTGCAAAACAAAATTGTTCTAGTTATCAATTAGCAATCATTCCCTTTTATACTTATAAACTAAAAAGAAGATTCAATTCTCAGTTATTCTATCATGTAAGCACAAGAATTCTTATTCCAATGAGTACCTACTTAAAATGAAATGATAAGACTGATTTTTAGGAAGTATCTAATTGGAAACAATAGTAAGCCTATACTTGTACTAGTATAGCGGAAAACTGGATGTTAGAAATACAATTTAAAAAAAGCCCATATAGAGAAGGAAGTTAAACTATAAATGATGTAAAATAAGGTCATGGACCACTTTTAAAATGTAACAAATATTCCTCTATAAATCCTAGATTTGTTTTAAGTTTTCTCAAGCATAAGTCCATGAACTTTTTGAAATTCATTTTCTGTGCATATTATATAAAAATAGTATTTGAATGACATTTAAAAACACTAAAAATTGATTTTGTAAGTTTCCATTGATATTTGAGTTCCTGCTAGCCAATCAACATGTTTTATTATTGAAATAGCAAAATTGTCAGAAATACTTGTTTTCTAGAAATTAGGTCTTCATAAAGTTGTAGATAAGAATTTCTATAATAGTAAGAAAATATAGATAGATGTAGTGATCTATATTTACATTGATAAATCAAAAGGGTTTACATTTATCTACAATGGTTCTGGAAAGACAAGGAATAATATTTGAAATTTCATATTTGTTTTCCAGAGCATTGTTTCAAACATAGTTTCGTTGGTTACAACTTTTATGTCGCAGCATTTTTCAATAAAATGTACTGTTTCTAAGAAAATAAAGATTTGTGTTAAAAATCGTGTGTGGTAATTTATGGCTAAAGGATGCGTCAAATCAAAAAAATTCACAGATATAAACTCGTTTTAGAATTTGATTTTCTACAAGATTCCGCCATAAAAAGTAAGGTGTTCCATTAGAAATTTAAAAAATTATGGTTGCTGGAGAAGAGGCGGAGAAGGTTATGAAGTTAAATGTGGACTGACAAGGTTCTTCAGGGGTCACGATTATGACACACCAAATCTCAGCCTTGTATTAAAACAATTGATTTTAAGGGGATGGCACGTGGACTTAGAACACGCTGTGTGTGTGTATATATATATATATATATATATATATATATATATATATATATATATGGCTCAAGCCATGCCAACTACCATATTTATTCTTTTCCATTTATATCTATTATGTTCTATATCTTCTATTATTATTTATATATCTCCCAATGGCTCTACTGTAATGACCAACTTAACTTACCATTCCAGCTCTGGACTTACCATCACATCTATAGCAGCCTTTAAGAGTAACAAATAAGTTGTTCTAGCAAAATCTAATTGTATAAGCTACAGCTTTCTTTTTCCATCTATACTAAATCATCTATCAGCCCTAGTTTTTGTTGTTTAAGTAATAAAAGTTAATACCGATTCTATTATAAAACTAATTGATTTAAAAATGATTAAAATAGACAATTACAACTCAGATTGAGAAGCAGGCAGTTTAAATGACATTTTAAAATATGTTAGTTTGAATGAGTTACACAATGCAACCAGGATTTCCTATGCCAGCTAAAAGCTCATTTAAAGAATTTCTTCAAGCTTGAAACAGCAAGATAAAATCCTCTTTGTGAACTACCTGAAATTTTGGGGCTTTTTGTTATTTATTATTCCATTTATTTACTGTCCTCATAATTTATTTGTAATCCGGTAAAAAACCACTCACAAAAATGAATGAATGTAAGATCAGCAAAAAATTCTAACAAATTTAGATCAATTTATTCACCATTATAAGTCAAGTATATGATCTATATACATATACATATTCGTGGTAAGGTCCATAAATTTCTGGCCTGGGCTTGTTTCTCTACTACAAGCAGGTAGAGACTTGCCCACCCTGTAAGTCTATCCCTGCACTCTGCATAACCATCACCCACACTTCCTGACTCTTGTCAGTCTGTATCTAACCTTGGACAAATCTTTGTGATGGAAGAAATTTTTAAATATGTTCAAGATCGAATACCGTGAATTTATAATTTTTTTTTGCAAAGAGGGTCTTACTCCTGCGCGAATTAAAGAGTGCTTGGATAGTGTTTATAGGGAGTCCTCCCACTCGTATTCCACTTTAAAAGAATGAGCAAAATTATTTAAGTTAGAGAGAGAAAGTCTTTCTCGACCTGCATCCTGGTCGCCCATTGGAAGCTGTCACTTTTGAAACAATCCAACTTGTGGAAGCTCAATTGATGTCTTACCAGAGGCAGAAGACTAATGAAATAGCATCAAGGTTGGGGCTTTTAAAAACAACTGATCTGAGGATCATTAAAGAACAATTACTGTTACTCTCAGTTGAGCTGTACCACTATTAAAATAATTTTCTTGTAAAGTTATGCATTGTGGTGCACTCTGTTGATAGTAGAAGAAAATTGGATATGTACCACTTTTATAATAAAAAGAAAGGCATTTCTGATACTATAAGTGGTTAACTCCAATTTTACAAAAAAGTGGAGTTGTACCACTATTCAAATAATCCCTTCATACATACATACATATACATATATATATATATATATATATATATATATATATATATATATATATATATAAAATAGATATTTTTTGTAATGATTATATGTTTCACTGATTAAACTGCAAACAGAAAATACTTAATAGTTTTTGTGTTTGAACACAATTGGTGTGTACCTACGATGTAATTTTCAGCAGGCTCCTGTTTTCTCAATGAACAATTTCTCATGTTTAATTAATTTTTAGAAGACTAATCCTACCTATTAGGGAGTAACACACAAACTTCTTTTTTAATAGTAAATGACTGAAAATAATTCAAATATTTTCCAACTTCTCTTAATTAGTGAGATTATGAGATAATTACAAGTTAATAAGAATATTTAATGTAAGAGCCAAACTAATTCTTACAATGCCTTAAAATAAAGTTCATATTTCATAATAGTACGTTTGTTATTTGATATTTCTAATGTATTAAGGAAAGGTATTTGCTACAAAGGGGCATAACATTGTTGCTATGTTAATTTTGTAATGTTTAAGCCACTAGAGTTTGAGTAGTAGTTGAACAGTTTGTAGTTATTAGTTGTTGTAAGGTTTCTTTCCAAGTACAGCTGCTTTATAATTTTCATTATAATTAATTATTTTTGATCAGGTACTGTTCTGCAATATAATATTGTGACAATATGATTTTTCTTAAAGGTAATTGACAGATACATGTGTAAACTGTCACACCTGAAACATCCTTCTCATCAACTTCTGAAAAAATATTTCAGTTTGGTTAAATACCACTATTCACTTTGAAATTAGTAAAAAGCAAGGATATATTAAAAATACAAATTCAAAAAATCTTTCTAGCAAAGCAGATCTATTTTAGAGGATATGAAATGGTTGCGCCTCATGCTCAACCACTGGTATTTGTCACACCTGCAACATTATTGTTTGGCAACAATAGCTAAAAAAAAATGTTCATAAAAATATGTATATATTTTGACTACACAAAATTATTAAAATAATAAATCCATTATTCCACCAATAGCTCTAGAATAGCTATAGTCAATTTAGGAGATTAGAAATAAATAAATAATTTACTTTAGAATAGCTGTATTAATACACTGATTTTTACACAGAATGAAGTACAAATGGATGCGCTTAGGAAAAAAATCATAATGCACATGCTTCCAACATATAATCAAGCACGACCACACACACAAAATACCAATGGTACATTATATAGGTAACTAATTTCATCATATACAAAATAAATTGCAAAATATTATTTGGCTATTTAAATGTTTTTATATTAATATATAACTTAGTAATATTAAAAGAATCTATCCATCAAATATAATTTTAATGCAATGAGCACTTTATAAATAGATTTAGATTTACTTAGATAACTAACTGAACTTATCCAAACATGAATGCATTTATACAGACAGAACAATGTATACTTTAATGCAATAAACTAATACCAAAATCATTTCATTATTCTTTCATCTGAAATGAAATTTTAATGAAATGATTTCCCTCCATTGTATTCCTACTTCATCACAGCATAATTAAAATTTTTTTTTTTTTTTTAATCTTTCCATCCTTTAAAATTAATAATTTTGGATATTTTAGTAACATGGTCACAAAATTACATAACAAAAAAGTATAAATATTTTTCAAAAGAAAAAACTAGAAAAAGTAATTCAGTGTTAAAAACAATAGAGGTCTTAGCCAAATGGCAATAAAGAAGGCACATGATTAAATCATTAAACAAACAATGACAGCAGGTGTTTTTATTTATTTATGTATGCGTTCATATAGTTCACATTGCAAATAGAAACTTTCACATACAAAGATACAATATGAATGTTATGCCAAACTCAAAATACACCAAGCCTAACTTTATATATCAAGCTTTCCAGTGTAACTATAATCTATGTACCAAATAAAGCAAACATCCATTTTATTAGTTGAACTATTTATTTCTGTATTCTAACTAAGACTAGTTATACTCTGAATAGATATTTTGTATATGCAGCCATTGAAAACTTAAAAACAGTGCTGCATAATTCCAATTTTTTCAAATATTTTAATTAATATGGGAAAACTACCATATTAGGCTGTGAATACTACCAAAAATTTCATTTAAACTCAAAATGAATTTTAATCTGTCTTCAATGAACTTGAAAATATGACTAGCATTTAACTGTGCAAGAAAGACGATAGTATTATTGGAGAACTAGGCAATGTTATTAATAAATAGATGCATATATTTATATACACTATGACTGAAGAGAAATTAAAAAATAAAAGTAACTGTTCATCTCATGCATTGAATGATCCTAAATCTGGCATAATATTTGTTTTACATTATAGACACTCAGTTTACGTAGAACCAGACAGAACTAAACAGAGCCAATCTATCATGCCTTTTAATGCCCTACAAAGAACATTATCAAACCATAATAGTAAATACCCATTGATAAAAAAATTTAATTTAAGTATTTTACAAAAAATGATTTAATATTCAAAATTGTTTGAAAAAAAATCATACTTCTAACAACAAAAAAGAAGTTTTTGTAGTTCAGTTTAAAAACATAATGATGAGCATAACTAAGGTTTGTATATCAAATTTTAATAATCATAACCACAAGTGGTCTCCCATATTTTATTAATAAATCCATGAGATTACAAATATACCAACATCAAGAGGAAATAGAACAATAAAAAAAATTAGTAATGAAGTGAGAGAGGAGAGTGAAAACTGCAATGTAATTTTAAATATTATATTAAGGAAGAAATACTTTAAAAAATAGACAACTTTTCTTCATTTTTTCAGTTTATAATTAGTTTTTACCTTAGTTAATCTATGAATTCATTCCATTGAAAAATGACATTACAAGTACTTGTTAGCATGACCTTAATAATAAAAACTAATTAACAAAAAGTATTTTAAGTAGGAGAAATAATGGGTCTTCTCCATTTAGTGTCAGAAAGTAATTTCTTCACTTATGAGCTGCCAACATTTCCAGCCTAATATTGGTACTAGAAGACTATTTCATGTGGATATACATAACTCATATTACTCAGTTCATTATAATGCTTAAAAACAGAAAACACCTCATGTTGGTTATCCAAAGGTTAATGCAGATTGAACTCAAAAAAATGTTTTTACATACTAAAAAGTCCAAAATAAACAGAAATGTATCATATTAATATTATTGGTTTAAATTACTATTATTTAAAACTATCTATACAATTTAATATGGCATCAATCACAATTTCTCTTTTGGTAAAATACCACAAAATACATAAAAAGACAATCTTGGAAAACTTCACTGTTGATTTCTTGCCACTGTAATCCTTATGAATATTTAGATTTTTTGTTTGTTTATTCAGCTACTCTAAACAAAGCAAACTGAGCAATATGTGAAACAGTAGAAGCAGATACTAGTCATGCTAAAAAGAAAAAACACAGATCCTATCATTACAGCAGAGAAAAGATCAGCATTAGAGGTGGGCCGACAGAAAAAGCAGTCACAACAAAACAGTGATAACAGTAATGGGCTGTAATCACAGTTCTCAAAGGAATATGTCACAACTGTGCAAATGGAGTTACATGTGGAGAAGGACCAATGTAACCTACTAGAGAAGGCCCAAAATCACTAAAAATTTTAACTATATTACTATACAAAATTTATAAAACAATTACATTTTCCCAATTTCTTTTATAAATTTACTCCCTACCTACAGGTTTTTTTTTAAAGCTTTATTGTTAGATTTTAACTGTCACAAATACCAAATTGGAACATTATTACCTAATTAAACATCTTATCTCTAAACAAATTAAAGGTAGGAGATCACCAAGAAGAATAAAAATGATTTCCAAGATCACTTTATTTTCAGACTAGTTTTGTGGTCCATTTGATGCCTCAAATAGGTGAAAATTATTATTATTACATAGTCAAAATTAAAATTATTGCTACTAGTAATTACTTGTTCTTAATATATATATATATATATATATATATATATATATATATATATATATATATATATATATGTTTGGGTGTGTGTGTGTGTGTGTAAGTGAATCATCCTAATTACTTAGGAAAAAATTAAATGTGTTATATGTGCGTGTATATATATATATATATATATATATATATATATATATATATATATACTTTGTATCTCTTGAATTAAATTTGTCTATTCTTTATTCTCTTAAAATATTTTCACAAAAGCCATCTCATTTTTTTACAATAGACTTGATTTTTCCAGCATTCATGGGGTTATATGTACAATAGGGTAGTTCTGATTTGAAATGTTAATTCCTTTGTATCTATTTCTTTATAATTAAGTTTATTTAGGTTTATTTAACAATTGTTTTAATTTGGAATATAAACTTGAAAGAAACTGTTAATTTTGATATGTACTTATTTAATTGTTTCAGCAAAATACTTTTCACACAAAAAAAGAATAAATTATGACAGACATAGAAAAATTGGTACCCAGGAGTATTACTTGAAAAAACAGAGTAAAATTTGTTGACTATTTAAAGAAGAAAATGAAGATGAAAACTTTATTTTTGACACAAACATTTCTAAATTTCTTCCAGAGCTCAATACAGATAATTTTGATCCATTTACCTTATAAATTTAAATGTGTTATAAATATGGACAATAAAACTTCTCTAGTTAACCACACAATATATGGTAAACAATTTTTACTTCAATAATTAAGTATCCTGGAAAGAGAATATAACACAAAAAAAAATTAGGAACATTCTAGCCAATTAGAAAGCATCTGAGTTATACATATTTTATTTATTGGAAACTCTAAAGAAATTTCTGATCAATTTCACATATTGTATAAATTTGTTTGTTTGGTTAAACTTTAGGAAGAATAACTTTTTCTTTACTTTCAGACCAATTGATTAGGCTAGCCTGGCACACAGTTGAATTTTTAGTCAGTCATTGACTTTACATAGTGTAATGTTTGATTTCACTATGCAGTCATTGTGCATTACCTCGTTTTGCTAGTTTACTCCTGGTGATGTTCAAAGGAATGTAAAACTAGTAGGACAATAAAGTGCTTTTTAAAATCATTTTAGTTTTTCTACTTAAATTTTTCAAATTTTGAACTCATTATTTCACTACTTCTTATCTCTGTTTAATTATTGTAACCTCAAAAATGTAATTTCTTAGCACAGAAGCTTTCCTAACCAATTTTTGTCTATCTATTCCAGTACAATATTCTATGAAAAATTTGATTCTTTTTTTTTTTCGGATACTATTTTCTGTAAAACATTTTAATGGCTCTAAAAAGGAATTTAATTAAGTATGGTGTTATTCAAGCTTTCTATAAAGAAGGATATACACAGTCAGTATGAAAATACTGAAAGGCTCTCAGACCACACCATACTACAACAGTTGCTTGAACTCTATAATTTTTAGTGAAAAGTTCCCACTTTAGACGCAAGGTTAAGGACAACTAAAGTAAACTAGTCACATGGATGACAGACTTGTTTTTATTCAGACCTTTAAGAGTAGTATTTAAACTTGAATTGAACTAAGAAAAGTCATATAACCAGAGCATGTGTGTTCAATTTCCAGTTGAAGAATAAAAACAGAACTGAATTTGCTTAAGGAGACATTATTATAGTTAGAGGACAAGAAAGAATTTATTTTTTCTAATGAACTGAGAGTGGCTCTAAGGTAATAAGTTTAAAAGATGCGAGTGGACATGCTTTTAATCAGAAAAATCTAGTGAGCAAGTGCGAAATGATTTATGGTCCAACGAACAGCTGTTTAGGAATAGGTAGTTTTGTAGGGTAGCCCCTAAAATGTTCAGAACAGATCATAAAGATATTATACAACATTGGAAATAGATCCCTAAGGATGTGCAGTGTCAGTCAGTTAGGTTTGTAATGAAAGAGAGGGTGCAAATAGGTATCAGATGTTTGTTTTGTCTGAAGAATTGAGACTAATAGAAAAGATCCAGTGAAGCTCTTAACACTGCTTAACTTATTGCTGATTAGAGCAAGAATATCTCTGTTTATGAGGAGGAATGTCTTGCTTTGGTACTAATTCTTTCCCTTATAGATTTCTGTTAGATCGCATACTTATTAGCTTCATAAAATTATATTATTATAAATAATAATATAATAAGTTAATGTTGAGTCTGTAATCAAAACATATTTTTTAATGCATAAATTTTAATGCTTTTCCTATTTTTATATACCGGGTAAATTAATATGTCCAATATTAAAAACTATGTTGCGATTGATCAAAAATTATAAATGTAAATCAGTATGTGTGTATATATGTGTATGTGTATTTGTATTTTATATAATGAACTCTAAAAAGCAATTCACAACTTCAGTTCTTTTTTGTTAACCCTTATGGGAGAATTAAGAACCATGGGCAAATCAAACATAAAATGTAATATGATGACAATTTTTGACTAGTGAAATACATCACATACCTATATTTCAGCATTCTATCTCTATCCTCCAGGTCAATGCATATCAAATTACAGATAGAGAGGAAAATTACTTTTACTTTCAACATTAGTACTGGCTCATCAAATAACCATATCTTAATTTTATTTAATCCAAGCTGCAATCATCAATGTACCAAATTATGTAGGCTTGCGAAACTTCCAAGATTCACAACTAACAAAACTTATGCCATTTTATAGTGAAGAATTGGACTATTTCTCTTAAATATTTTGTAAAGGTCTTACAATGTATTCCCAGAGACTACAAGGACTCATTAAAAAAAAAATGGCATAATATTTTAGTATGGTTGAAAATAATGTCAAGAACAATTACACGCCATGAAATGTTTTAAGAAAATAATGTCATGAATGAGAAGAGAACTGAAACTTTTTAGAATAATTAAAAAGCAAATCATTTCAATTAAAGGCATTCTGTTGAAGATATATCAGGAAAGTCATTGAAAATTAATAGTAAACGTGTTGGAGCATACGATTCTACTGGACATAGTTTCTGAATGTGCTTAATAATATATAGCTAGAAATTTATGGCACCTAGAAAGTAATTTAATATTTAATACAATTCCTTTTTTTCTAAATTCATTAACCATGATGGCATTTAAATAAAGACAAAGCTCTACTACAGTTTTCAAAAATAGAAAACTTATCTCAGTGAAATTACAAGAAAAAAGTAGAATGCAGAAAATTCAGTAAAGACAGAAAGAAAGCAGAAGCACACAAAGAAAGTTATGACTATTAATATGAGAACCAAATATAAAAAAAAAACTGGTCACACTAGAAAACATGACATATTGGCACTGTTACATTTTACTAAGAAACCATTTGTGAAGTCCTTTTCAAAATGACATACAGGAAAATTTATCACAATTAATATCTTATTTAAGTAATAAAATATTACAGAATAAAAAAATATGAGCTTTTTTTAAAGTCATATAGCATGCCTTTCATGCTATTCAACAGTTTGTAATTCTTATGTATGAATCATCACTAATTTATAAACCTTACTGTTTTCCTTCATAAGCATATTGAAAATATAATGAATAATTATTTGTACTGTAGGATAGAGTATAAATATACCTATTTATAAAGCATTTATGTATATTATTAAATTCTATAACATAAAATAAAGCTTTATTAAAATGAATAATGAATTCAAAATAACAGAAATTAATTTCCTTAAAAACATTAATACAATATAAAGTATCTTAACCTACTTCGAAAGTATGTACAATGAAAACTTATGTGAACTAGCATCAAAATAAATGTTATTACCAATTGACATGCCTTATAAAGTATAATAGGTACAGATATTAAAACTTATAATAATAATTTTATAAAATAACAAAGACATCTATATTTCTGTAGAAAAAAAGATATACATATAAGAAAAAGCACTGCTCAAAAAGAAACCTTGTTACAAGAGAGAAAAAACTAAAAAAAATATATATATATTAGAATTCACTGACAGAGTAAACTAAAAGTATATGCTCACCTACAATAATGTCCCTAATGCCTGAATGTCCCTAATGGCCTTATTATTGGGTCACCAGATAATTTTATACAAAAATATATGTAAAATGCCCAGGGTCTATATTCTGAACTGTATATCAACAACTCTTAGCCCTTAACCTTCCTTGAAAGCATAGATTAAAAAAAACAAATACACTTGAATCTTCCTGTAGTAATGATATCCAGATGTATTCATTGAAGTTGATGTGTTTTTCATTAAATAGCTAAGTAATATGATTAATGAACTTCACTATAAAATAAAGAAAATAACCTTTGTAATGGCAACCATTGAGCAATAGTATTTGATGGTGTTCATAATTCACAATTTTTCTTCAATATTATTTTGGCACTTCATAAAATGTTTAAAAACTCCCAAGTTCACCAATCACAAGCCTCAACACTACAATCAACATCCTTAATCAATTTTTAACAATTTCATTAATACAAACTGCGTATTCTAAAAATCAAATTGTAAACAATTTTTTTTATAACAAAAATAGACTCTGAGATATGGATGGAAAGAAAATTGCTAAAACATTCATCATCTGATTCAAAATATGAATTTAATTACATGTTTTAATATGTTTTTTTCCTAAGACAAATTTATTTGATAAGTAACAAAAAAATCTTAAAAGAAATGTTAGACATACAAAAATTAGTAAATTAATTGATATTTCAGGTCAGATGATGTTTCTTGTGCTTTAAATTGGAAATATAAGGAAAGAAAATTACTCATAAATAAGACTAAATGTTGATTCCATGTAAAATTTTAGAGTAGAAATTAACTTTTGTTTATTAGAGTTGAAGAAAATACTTAATTTAATTTGGATGTACATACTAGGCTTGTTTTCCTCTACAATGCATTTTATTTAGGCAGAATGCACTTTCAGAGTAACAGCTCCATCTTCAGTGCCTTTGAAGATGGAGCTGTTGCAGATTCTATGTATTGTTGAAGATTCTATTTAAAAGTTAAAAAGAGCTCAGTGGTTAATGTTGTCACTTCAGAGTAGTTGATAATCACAACATTTCTATAGACACAAGATATAAATATTCCTTGATGCTAAAAACAAAAACTCAAGGAATCTGCAAATGGAATAGTGAAAAGAAGCCCACATTTTTAAGGATAAATATTCCTTGATGCTAAAAAAAAAAACTCAAGGAATCTGCAAATGGAATAGTGAAAAGAAGCCCACATTTTTAAGGTAACATTAAAACTAAACAGAGAAAATTTGAAAGGAAAAACCATCCACAAATTAAAAGGAACCTTCATTTAAATTCGGACTCAGTAAGTTATTTGAATTATATGAAAAACACATCTACTACAATAATGCAGGAAGATCCAAAAAAATTGTATACATTTTTTGAGCCGGTCCGGTAAAATTGTTTCAAAAACTTCTTTTCTTTTCTCATTTAAATATTTATTTTGACATTAAAAGAATAGTATGGCAATTCAACTATAGTTCCTAATATTCAAATGCCTAAACATCAAACAACTTATTTCTGGATATAATTCTGTTAAAATTGTGTAGGTATATATGTATGTATGTATGTATGTATGTATGTATGTATGTATATATATATATATATATATATATATATATATATATATATATATAAAAATTCTAAAATAAATATTATAAATAAATTTTGTGAGTAAAAAAGTAAAATTTATTAATATTAAACGTAAGGCAGAAGGTTTATTATAATGGAAATAGAGTTTTAGTAAAGTAAGTAATGAGGACCTGTGATTAGAAACCAACAAGGAAGTACAAGGGACTTATATTTTTTTTTGTTTTTGTTTTTTCCTCAGGCATATTAAATGTTCATATAACATGAAAGGAACTGTGAAAAGTTAAATCTACTAAATGTGAAATGTTTTTCCGTCAAAATGAGATCACAGTAATAAAGCTTTAGTGTGATACATTCATATACAAATATAATATGTACAAATGGACACAAAACATACACACACATTCATACAAATAACACTGCATGCAACCCCTATGCAGGCTCTACCAGGTTTGGTAAACTCAAAAATATTACAAGAAATAAATAAATCTTTCAATAAAAAAATTGCTTTCAACAAAATTATTAAATTTACTTCAAAAATAGTATTAGTAATAAAAAAAAGACATTTTAATAAATCACTAATTGTTTACCCATCCCATTTAACTTTTAGTAATGGGAGTTAGTAGACCAAGCATTTGGTATTTGAAAACTGGTGGCTGGAGGTAAGAATACTAAATAACAGTAAATGCAAATTACAAACCAGCCAAATATACAAGGAGATTTGGAGTAATATAGAAAATGCATCATTTCACTTTCTCAGCCTACTTCATAAATTAAGATAAGGAAAACCATTCCCTTATTAATGAAAAAGTATAAAAAAAATAGGACCCGCCCAAAGACCTTATCTTATACATTATCCATAATAGTCCAAATAATATATATTATATAGAAGAAGTAATGATCTTATCCTCAGACCTTCTTTATACATAAAATAAAATAGTATCTTAATAAAATGAAAATAAATATTTAATGGTGGGGAGGGGAGGTGAATCATAACATGCGCATGAGTTAACACTAAAACAAAAAACAAAAAAAAAAAAAAGAAATCAGTCCTTTCAGTTAATTTAATTTAATTAACTTCTGATACCCTCCGTTTAAAAACCTTGCAGCATCACTTCATAAAGCTATCTATGATTTTTCTCCTAATTATAATGCAATTTAAGGAAATTTAGATAGATTTGTTGGTTACTAATTACACACAAAATACAAAAACAGTTGAACCCACAATTTGAAATGAAACTACATAAAAATATTTTTGTTTCGAACCCTGGTAAGCCATATCATTTGGACTTGTAACATAAGAATCACACATCCAATTAACCGGATTCTTTTTTAAACTCATACCTTAAAAATAATAGAAATATTTTTTAACACTGATTTCTGAGTTGGAAATAACAAAAAAAAGTTTATTGAAAATGATAAGATTTAATGATATACGTGATTTCTTAATTAAACCTTATCTATATAACTACCACAAATTTTTATGTTCTTAAAGCAACCCAAGAACCAATAAAAATGTACCTATAATAATAATAAGAATATCTTTATATATATATATAAATAAATATATATATATATATATATATATATGTATATATATATATATATATATATATATATAAAATTTTCAGTTCAAATCTACTTAAGTGAATTATATATATATAATTTTCTTCCTTGTTCAAATCTACTTAAAGTGCTAAATCATATTTTTATGAAATAGCAAATGGCTCCCAAAATTTATGGCCGTAATGGATAACTATACAAGCATTATTATTTTAAGAGACATTATTAATTAATTTGGGTAAAATGGATTTTTCAAACATTGCCCAATTCAATTATATGACATCTAACAGGAGCCTACATAATCTTATAAACACATTATTAAATTTAAAAAAAATAATAATAAAATAACAGCCATAAAGCAAAGAGTAATTGCTTCAAATAATCATAATTTAATATAGTACAAAATGAATATAAAAAAAGGTTATAGATTTGACCAAATTAGTTTCATTGAAGAAATGAATAAATGTACACAGCCAGAGTGAAGAAAAATGATATTGAATCAAATATACAACATCAACTTATTATTACCTTCTATAAAATAAAACGTGAAGTTCACAATGCAAAGCTAATGGAAAAGTTAAAAAAAAAAAATAATAATAAGATTATAGAATAAATCTGGCAATTATGAATTGTTTCCCCAAAAGATAGCTCAAATTTGTAACCTAATTTAAACACCAAGACAATAGAGCCAGTAACATATTCGTGACATGTACGACTATTTTTAAAATAAATTGTTATGAGTAGAATGCCAGAAGAGAATGTTTTCAAATTCAGGAATGAAGAAAAAAAAAAAAGAAAATAGTCTACCATCACTTATGGGGAGGCTTTTCTTCTTTACTCCTGTGATATAAATTAATATATTCTATTTGTATATTCCAAAGAAAATTAAATTTTCAAATAACATTTTGAAGCCTTTATTAGATTTCATTTAATAGTTATATCATAGGTTTGTATTCATAAATACAGAAATGACAGATATAAACATCTAAAATAATAGTTACATAAAATTATTTCATGTATTATTTTTTTCCCACCATTCAAATTAATGGTTTGAAAAAATGACTTTAAATAAATAAGTACTTTATAGATTTATATTCTTAAAATATTAATAAACTATAAACTCACATAAATTATACGAACATATTAACAACAAACTGACAAAATAAACAACTTCTTTCTGAGCAGTGTTGACAAATCAACTAATAAATACCATGGCACTACGGCATCTAATATTGTGCCAGTGGCTCTAACAATGTTTGCACTTTATGTATATGTATATGTGTATAAACATAACATGTTTGGGGGTATAAAATAATTAATATTACTAAACAACAAAATAAGTACAAAAAAAGTGAAAATAGCAGTGATAGAGGAAGAAAAGAAGTACTGTGAAAAATGTGAGACTGGTTAATGGTAAATGTATAAGTAAAATAAAGTAAAGATGTTTAGAGTAACATAAAAGTAAAAGAAAATGAAAATGGATAGAACAAATGTAGAAGTACAGAGCAAGAAAATATAGGATATTGCAAGTATAATCAATGAAGTTGAATGTGGATGGATAATGGAAAATATGGTATTAGTCATATATGTAAATAAGTTACTACACATGTACATACACATAAAACATATTAAATTATCCCTCACGTTAAACAGAACACACCATTGGTCATGTTAAATATTTTGGTTTACAACTGTTTCTAAAAAATAAATGACTATAACGTAATCTACCTCAATAGAAATCCTGGAATAAACTATACAAAACTATTAGCATCTATCACATGTTGGGTACAAAACACCCTATCACATTCATTTTTTTTTTTTATAAAAACTTTTAATTTGTACAATCAGCATTCAAAAATTCCAGACTATTTAGGCAAAATAGTTAAGATAATTTTATGCTAACAAACCCAAAAAAAGTCACATTTAACCAGGCGCATTTAATTGACAGTTGCAAATTTACCATGAGTAACACTTGACACTTGTTTTTCATCACTATTGTCCCGCCGAGCATTTTCAGCAAAAACTGGATAAGCTAAAGTGGTGTTAAGAGAATCATTATGCTCCTCCAAGGAATTCTGGTAGTAATGAAGGACAAGGGCTTTTAACGATTCATAAATGTTATAAGGCTCTGCAAAACCATAGCCGCGTTCAGTCTCATAGATAATACAGTGATTCACTGTCCCATTACACCTAAAATACAACAACAGATGAATTACCTTCATTTTAAAAAGTTGGAAGTATGAAACCCAGAAAACTAACTCAAATGAGATATTTTGTGTGAAGGAAAGTGGTAGAGAGGTAGGTATGTATTACACAACTGATGGACCAGGAAGGATTATTTATTTATAACATTAACCGTTTATAAATTAAATATGAAAGGAGTACTGAGAAATATCATTCTAAACTTTTGTTGGTAAATTATTCCACTCTACTTAAAGCCAAAATTAATTGAGGTAGGTGTCATACGGACATTTTACTCAGCACTCCCCAAATATATGCTTCCATGCAGTTCACTGCAATGACAGTTCACTACAATAAATTCAAATTTCTATGAAAGAAAGCACTTTTATTTAATATTTTTCTCAAGGTTGTACATATTTAAACCTGTATAGTAAAAAATACTTAAAGGAATCAATATATTTTGCTGATAGATTCACTCCAATTTTATAAGCTTATGAAAAAAAATGTCATTTATAACTAAGAACAAATACAAAATTCAACTTTCAAACATTTTTATGAAACAAATCAGAAAAAAAGGTAGTTTTAAATTTGATTTTTATTAAGGTAAATGTACCAGTAATAGACACTTTAAGAGAATTTTTCAAACCGTACCATTAGTTTTTGTTGTGAGTTTTCGAAAATTGTGTCAGGTAGTGGCAAATTTACTGCCTTTTGAATTCTTAAAACTATTTGGCAATATTGCGCTGCTTTGTATTAACATTTTTAAAAATTCTAATAAATTAATTTGCATCAGTAATAGACTCCTGAAATTTTCAAAAATTTAGTAATAGACACCTCTCTGTACTAGTAATTGACACTGATGTTTTTACTGGATGGAAATAGACAAATGATACATAATAATGAAAGCTTTTCATAAATTTTATTTGTAATAAATATATAATGTGTTTAAGTAACAATGTACAAAACTATGAAAAATTAAATAAGCAATGCAGCAGAAAAACAATCTCAATTTTTTTTTTTGAAATTATATTATTTAATAACAAAAATGAACATTTCGGTGAAATTATAAATCTATTTCAAGGGGAATTGAAAACTGATGTCTTTCTTCAAACTCCAGCGGCTTTGGATGTATTTTTTTTATATCAGAATAACCAATTTTGATAGCTCCTTTATTATTTTGCACAAAAACAGTCCTCATTCTATTACAAGGACTGAATGTAACAACTTCATAATTATTATCTTCTCCCACATCTGTTATTTTGGCAACGGCTTTTATTGTTTTCCTTTTCCCGCCCACCAGTACAATACAAATTTCTCCTCCTCTGCCCTGCACATTTACGTCATTTGTTAGGTTGATCGTATCTAGCACTTTTCTAAATGAATCAATATGTTTAGAGAAGGCATCTTCAATGTTATCCACTTCTGCACAACATTCTTGTGTGTTACCTTCATCTTCATGTAGAGAAATTCTTCACTGTTTAAGTTTAAATTCACATCATCAATGCTGTCACCTGAAGGAATCCATTCCCTTTTTTCTTCAGATGGTGATATTTCCTTCCTCTTATTCCTTTTTCCTCTTTTTTGAATATTTTTGGCTGCCCTTTCTTCAGCTTTTTCCCTCATTTGTTTCTCTTTCTCTTCCTTCTTTTTGAACCTAGTTAAGGCCCTCTCTTTCTTCTTTTCTTCCAACTCTCGCTTCTTGAATTCTTTCTGTTCATGGTATTTTTGCCTCTTCGGATGTTACTTCACTGGGTATTATCTCTTTCGAGCATCTTTTTCTTCTTATTTTTTTTAGGTTCGGATCAGAAAAATACTCTTTTGAAGGGACTTGGAATAAATGAGTTAGATAGAGGTTAAGGTAGATGCCGGGCCTTTCTTCCGTCTTAATGGTGATTTCCCTTTTGCTTTATACATTAGGGTAATTCATGGCACTCCATGTCTTTTAGCTGCAGTGGCTATTAGGACACCACGATGGACATCAGCAATAGCATTGAGCATACTTTCCTCAGGATATTTCCAATTCTTTGCGACCCATTGTGCTCACCTGTAAATTAATAAATAGACACTATGCCATGTATGTTAACTTATAATCAACAATTCAGTGAACTACATAAAATATCCAGAGTTTGTAAATTTGTGTAACAAATATTTATTCATGTATTAGTATTAGACAGACTAATGCATCAGAAATTGACACCCATGTCAAATACTAGTTCCTGTGGCCAGAATTGAATGAAACTTAGACAGAATAACTTCATTAATAAATACAAACCAATTTAAAGAACATATGAATAGAAATATAAAAAAAATGAAAATCTCAGTATTAGACAGGGGTGTCTATTACTGGTTACAAACCTCGAGACGTGTTTTAGTAATAGACACTCCCTCCATGTGACGTACAGGAAACTATAGGATGCCATATCCCAATAAATCAATTCCTAGAGAGTTTTAGATTAAGAAATGATGACCAGCTGTTAAAATACCTTACTTAGAAAAAAATTATTGACAAAATTCTCAACTTAACTCCTTAAGAAAAGTGGTAAGAAAACCACGCTGAGGAAGACAACTCACTAAATGTCACTAACAAATCAATTGCACCGGAAACATTATGGCTTGGCGCCATCTGAAGTTCAGGGGTTACCAATCAGAGTGTTCTAGCATCACACCTGCCTGGATTTGAACCCTTTGAGTCGTGCCAAAGGCTTATTATTTTAATTTAGATTTCCGGGTGTCTATTACTAACACAGTGTCTATTACTGGTACATTTACCTTAAACATGAAATGTTTAATTTTCAGTTTATGCTAAAGAATTTAGATATATCCAAGCATATTTTAAAGTATAATTCATAAAGTAAAAAAAAAATAATATATACCCTTCAGCAAGTAAAGGATTAATTTTAAAATAATATACTTGGCCAGATAAGATAAATATTGAATGATGTGAAAACTTTCATAAATATAAATAATTCTGTATCAATTTGGAAATTAACAGATATAATAAATTTGAAAGTAAGAAAAATATTTAATAAATAATGGTGGTATGTTAATAATAATAAAACATACGTGATTGAAAGAGCATATTGTCCAGTCCTACTAGGTCGTACTAGAAAGGTACCATCTTTTGTATTCGCAAGAAGTTGTTCAGCCTTGTTTCTTGAGCACTCTTTTAATAACCAAGTAGTTTCATCATTGTGAGGGCATTCAGTCTCTTGTTCACAAATTCCAGATCCTTCATGCATGAGTTGTTTAATACTTTGCATTTTTACACCTCGGGATAGCAACCACCTATGAGAAAAACACAAATTATTAATTTTAAGTGACTATAAAAACAAAAACCTTAACTAACAGGACTATTAAGATAAAAACATTTTCAAATTAGCATATCTGTAGATATTATCACTTGGACTCTTCACCCTCACCTCAGAACTTCCAACTGGTGATATAAGGACAACTTCTGATTACACTATGCATAATAAGCTTATAGACCTACTTAATAATTGAGAATAGGCAATTGGTGAGCTGAGCAACAGAAGAACTATGCCAGGATGAGGCAGTTCTATCAACAATTCCAAATCAGAAGGAAAAAACAAAACAAATAAAAAGTATTAGATATATGAGAATTTCAATGAAAGTTAAGACAAAATAGGTTTCTGCCATTGAGGTGAACTCATATTTTAGATACAGTAAATTAAGTAGTTTAGCGTTGACAAAGAGGACTCGACTACAATGACAGCCCTACACACTCTGAACTTTATACAGGAGATGTCATATCTACACTACATAAACTGTGGTAACTATGAAGATTAGGAAGATAATCACAGATATCAGGACAGTGCTAGAGGAGCTCTTGCCCACATTAAACTGTGCAGGTCAATGAAGAAAGCAAAGTTTTCCCAGATCTTGTTTTAATCGGACCTTACAAATAAGATCAACTGGTTAGGCTTCTTTCACTGACTGTTGAACTCTCATCAGTGAATATATTTAGCTAATCTACTCTAATAAGATGCTTATTATTCAAACAATAGTCATAACCTTAAAAAATAATAAAGGATCTGACATGGAAAGGCTGATGTATATGATATATGACTTTTTGCCTCTAACTTCCTTATTTCAAATGGGAACCCACATTTTTTATATAATATTCTCATTAATGCTCTTAAGTAATACCCTCAGAAAATTGATTGTTATGAGATTCCAGTGAGGAATCTAGACGAAACCAGACTAAATAAAATAAAAATTAATAAATCAGAAGTTTCAGAGGTCATACAATAATTAAATTAGTTAGTTTTTAGTAAAAACTTCATATTAGCTGATTTTCTATATGGATATATCTAGATTCCATGCTGGAATCTCTAACAATCAATTTCCTGAGGGTATTACTTGAGAGTATAAATGAGAATATTATATAAAAAATGAGGATTCCCATTTGAAATAAGGAAGTTAGAGGGAAAAAATCATATATCTAGTCAATATAGATCAAAATTTGGATTTGAAATTTTCGGGAAAAAATAGAGAGAAAGCAATTGTAATAATAAAAAAAAGTTAGGAGGGGGAAGAATATCTTGTGGGACACCTTGTATATGTGTGTATATATATATATATATATATATATATATATATATATATAATTTATAAAAAATTGATGTGAGAAGTTTCAGGGTTTATGCAAGAATTAAATTAGTTAGTTTGTAGTAAAAACTTCATATTAGCCAATTTTCTTTCAGGGAAATTCGTTAATAATATCAATATAAAAGTCTGTCACGCAGGGGCTGCATAAACTAAGCAGATTTCCCTCGTGAAGTTTAAAAATAGATAAATCTACATACTGGTAACACAACACAACCATGGATATTAAGGAAATAAATACAAATGGTAATGAGAAATCTTTAAGTCAATTTTAATAACCTCTCTATGGTAAGCATCTGATATGTAAAAAACAGGTCTGCCAACCTCTTACCGGAAAGAAAAACAATTACTGAAATATATCAGAGTATAACATATTAATTTTATTGAAAACTATTTACTATATCTAGTACTGTAATTTATAATAAATCAGAATAATTTTTATCTCAATTAAACAAATTTTAGTAGTTCAAGAACTTAAGGCAGGGAGGGGGGGTCACCAGAACATATTTTTATGTATCTCATATAATACAGGTCACTTGAAAACAATATTTAAACTTCAATAATGTGGTTTATTATTCAACATCGTATTTTTTATGTAACATGAGTTTAAGTGGTGGTTTGCTGAAGGCTGAAAAATGCAAATCTCTCGGTTAATATTCAAGATAAAGAATAAATGTATATAACAATATTTATAGTACATTTAATTTGCAATAAGATTGGTTCTATACACTTTTTTGATCCGACATATACTCGTAATAACGGAGATATTTCGAATTTTCGAAAATACACCCCCCACCCACTGGTCTGATTTCAGCCATTAACGAATTTGATCTTTCTTTTTACATAAAATGATTAATTATCGAGTTTGGTAACAATCAAACAAAATCAAAAATTGCGACCACTAGAGTGTCAACAGACTAATATATATATATATATATATATATATATATATAGATAGATAGATATATAGATAGATAGATAGATATCATTTTGAATGGACCTCATTTGCGCCATCTCCTGGGTAGGATTGATGGACATTTGAAGATCGCATCATGAGTACGACCTCAATAGCTGATTTCCCTTAAGGGAAATCTGCTAAAAGATGGGCATACATTTAGCAATCTCTTGGAAGCTAAGAGACATTAAGAAATGCATATCTAAAAAATGGATCGGCCTCAGACTCATGGGTATGGTGACACTGCCATTGGAACCTGACAAGACAGGTATAAATATGTCAAAAAGAGCAGCTGGCTCTAATTCTGAGTTGACAAACCCAGAAGTATTATGATTAGCAAATGTTAGTAGAAAATACCATGACATGTTGAATACAGACAAGCTCGATAATCATGCCATGAAGCCTACAAGAACAAAAACTTGTTGCTTTCATATTAATGAAGAAAATAATGGAAATTTAAGCCTCAAAATCAAATAAGTTCTAGTATTGCCATCATAATATTAAATCAATAAAACTTACTCAATGTACAGAAATTTCACAATTAATAAAGAACTTTTCAAACAATAATTGTTTACTTAACTATTGTATATCTTTCATATCAAGACCTATGCTGCTCTTTTAATATGACTTCAGAGAAATTTAAATTCACGTGTTTTTGTGCAATTACTGCAAACTGTTCGAAAAATATATGAAGAGGGGGGGGGGGCGGTAGGAGGGTGTTGTGAATGAAAGGATTGCAAAATGATGGTTTGGGCATTTCATTAGTGACAACACTATCACTTAAGATGGACCATACTCTGGGTGGAACATTGAGGTTGTTGAAAGGGCTCTTAATGAAAATCTGCCAACTAGTACCCATCAACTGTAGAATACTCTTGGGCCTTCTAGGGAAAAAATAAAAAAAGGGCCCTGAACTTGCCCCCTCAGTCTATTACTTGTTTCGCTCAATAGCTAGCGAATTATACCATTTTCTGAAATAATACGAGAATATGGTTCAATAATCACGAGGAAGTTGAAAACAGTGTTCACGAGTTCTGTGGAACAAAAGATAAATAAAAAATGACCTGTGAGGTCTTCAAGAGTTGGCTGGTAGGTGGCTTAAAACAGTTATAAGTTGTTATTTTTCAAACAGTAAAAAGTATCTTATGTTGGTTGATTTCACATAAGATTCATTAAGTCCAATATTCAAATAACAACTAAAAATACTTCAGTCATTATTTTCTTAAGCACAACCTTATGGATACCAATAGCAAGGTTTAATTTGACCAAATTAAAAAATAAAATAAAAGTCATAACACTTACTGTTTGTGTTTATCAATTTGTTTTGAAAGTTCAATAAGTTCAGGTTTTAGCTTATTCATTTCACGTTCCAATGTCCTATTATAAGCTACTTGCTGTTTTAAATTTTCCTCAAGCTGCAATTTACTCTCCTTTAAAGATCGAAGTCTTTGATGAAGAATTTCAGAATTTTCTTGGAAGCTAAAAATAAAATTAAGCAACTAATAAATTACAATATTAAAAAACTCATAAAAAAAAAAAAAATGTTTGTAAAAGAAAAAATGATCAAAAAAGCATGTTTTTTAAATACATAGAACTTTAATTATTATATAACTGGATAAATTATAATATAGTATAACCAGGAAAGCATTTAAAAAGTAGGAATACATTTTATCTGAATGAAAACTTTTATTTCCACTTATTTTTTTTTCACTTTAACTTGAAATCAAATAAATTTTCATAATAATGAAAATTTATTTGAATGAAAAATGATTATTTTACTCTAATTGACATTGAGATGTTAATTCATTTTAGTTTAAAACCAATGTTAATCTGAATTGAATGGAACAAATTTTATTTATTCAAGAAAATTAATTGAAAAACTATTAATTATTCATGAATAATATCTTGTTCATCCATCACCAATAGGAAATCAGTTATTGGATAATCAAAATTTCAAAAACAGTATTTGGACGGAGTGGCAACTAGAAGGTGTTAGAAAATTTACAAACATTAAAAATACAAACTTATAATATTGATTGCAAGATTCAAACTATGACTTATTAGCCATAAGAATTGTACAATAATCCCTAAGCAATAGCAGACCAAGCCTAAAATCTCTAGTTTCTAGAATAATGAATGAATCTCTTGAGTGCATGAAAGTGTACTAAGAATAATTTACATATCATGGTGTTTTTTTTTTATATAAGGAAAACGCGAGTCAGAGTAAGTCAAATGAACAAATTTATTGTAAATTATATAGGAACTGGAAAGCAATTAGAAGCAAGTAGAATGGAGAACCCTGCATTAAATGAACTCATGGGGCCTATGCATCTTCATACCCCCTACACAATTAAAGAGTTAAGTATTTTATGCCCTTCTAGAATTGGTGGCTCCCTCTTAACTGCCTAGAGTTTCCTAGCTTCATGAGCAATTTTCCTTTTATAAAACAGTTGGTGAGTGGCATGGAATGCACTCCCACCATCCCAGCAACAGGGGATAATAAACCCATATTAATGTTTTGGGTTTTATGTACTCAGATGAAAAGTGAAACACTGAGAAGGGGAATTCTTTGCGTATCCCCTACTCCAGAGTAACATGAAATACAATGTAGAGGAGAGGATTTAACCTTCCCAAAAGAAGATACCTTCAAAAACCCCAAAGCAATAGTTATCTCAATGAATGGCTGATTCACTGATATCTATCATAGAAACATCAGTGTTAACCATATGATCTTCTCCGCATCTAAGGTCTTAAGATAAAAAAAAAAAAATCTTTTAAAGTGCACAAAAGTTTATTGTCGAACAAATAATGATGTCTGTCTACTAATATTTGTAGTATATTTAATACAAAAGTAGAAATGTTTAATCTCAAGGTAATAATAAAATAAAAATTAAATAAAGGTAAATAATTTTTTTAGATAATGAATAATGCTAACTTAGAGTACTGAATTAATTTGTAGAGATATCACAAAAACAAAACAATCTATTACATATGAGGTGAAAGCTAAGACTTATAGGAAACAACCCAACCCAACACAATTTGTGACCTTGTCAATGATGAAGAGTCAGGTAGCCAACTATAAAGAAAGACGTGAATGATGGTTTGACAGGATCAAAAAAGGTACTACAAGTTCCACATAGTAGACTGGAATCAGCTAAAGCTGCTCATTCCAGTCAAAGACATAAGAGTTCAGTAAAGCAGTTGAAAATGTAAATCTTCAAAACTACTCTGGTAAATTGACAAGAAATCATATTCCACTTTTTAGGTAGGCATTCAAGAAGCTCTTAAAAAGCTCAGTTATAATGTTCACCACAAATTTTATGAACATGTTTTCAATATTTATTCTGGTTAGAATATTACATTTGGACTTATAAATATTAGGTTTGTTGGAGCGTATAAAAAGAATTTTCCAGTTATGATCAATGAAAACGAGCCATACCTTTTTATTTCATGAGGTTGGGCTTCCTTTTGAAATTTTTCTTGAAGTTTTGTTTGCTCTTCAAACATACATACAGTTTCTTTGAAAGCATCTAGAGCTTGTCTTTTCAATTGTATTTCTTTTGAGGTGGCACCAAAATTTTCAGAATAATCATCATATGTTTTTGTTTTACTGTGGTATTCTTCATAAAGCTCCACAAGCTTAGCAGCAACTTTTTCCAAGTCATTATTACTTGAAATCTCTTCTTCCTAAAAATGAATATTTGTGATTCAGAAGTTTTAAATTTAAATACATAATTTTAAAAAGAAAGAAAAGGAAGGTGGAGGACACTTCATTTCCTCAAACATTGATAAAGACTGAGCCATGTCAAACTGATTACGCTAAAGAATTCAAAACATCACGAACTAACAAGGGATGCCCATCGTTGATAAAGTGAAGTAAACATAGTTTTATTCCCAGATATAAAGCTCAGAATAGTGCAAAATGAAATTTAACATTAAAACAATTAATAGATTCTCTGTACAAACCAATCTCTCAACTATAATACGCAACCTCATATTTATTTATACATGAAATAAACCCAAATCATTGAATTCTAATCAGCTACATAATGAATCATAAATCAAAAATATCGAAGGAATCATATCAAAAAATGAAATGAGGAAAAAACTGTCAACTTCAAACTAATAATTTATTGTTAACACCCAATAAATAAAACTACTAATTTCATGTAAATTTTGATTTATAATTTATACCAATTTTAAATTTACACCAGTTAATAACCTCCCTTAATGTGTTATTTTTTTTATATATAATAGTAGGTTTACCTGCTGAAATCTTGATACTGGATATAAGAGTTTTATATCCAAAGTTGGGTTATATTGTGACAAAGAAACATCTCTGTAAAAATTGACTAATTCGACCACAGTGTTGAACCTGTAGGGCTCAGTGAAACCATATTTTCCAGTTCGATGAAAAATTTTTATTAACTTATTGAGACCTCCTTTTCTTAATGTTAATGTATATTCACCACCTTTACTTGAAGCATTCCGGACAAGAAATGTCCCATCAGGTGCATCCATTAATTTCTCATTAACTTCATTTCTAAAAATAAAAACATTATTAGTGAAAACAAAATTAGAGTAAATAGCATATAATAAAGAGAAAAGAAAATACCTAGTAATGTCACCCCAGTACCACTCAGCATCTTGTAATGAAAGAGAGTTCTCATTAACATGTGGTGGAGGAGGTGAATGCTCTAGCTGCTGGCCAGCCATTGTCGATTTGGCATTTGAAACTTTTCGAGGGGGTAAAGAAGGAATAACACAGAAATCAGGCAATGGTTCTCCCCATTCTCCGTGAATTAATAATAATTCCATTATTCTCATATGAGCTTCTGTATTGTAAACTACTTGGCTGAAATAAAAAATAAGAAATACAGCAAAACAAATACCAAGCAACAAAAAATATCACTTAATAAATAAACCAGAGAAATGTACAAAATGTGTAAAAGTTCTGTTATAATTTAAATAATATAATATAAAATACAATTGGGAAAGTTCATGTTTATTCATTTAGTTATTTGCAAAACAATCAGATTCTACATTTCACAAAACATAAGGGCAATGGTAACTATAACTGAAAGAAAGGAAGGATATCTTGTATATAATAAAGAGAATCTGCTCTACCATTTTAACAATTAAATATTGTCATTATTTAATTGTCAAATTGGCATATTAAACTCTGAGCAGGTACATTTCCTGGCAGGTTGATAATGTAAATATTTTTTATTATATCAAAGAAATAATAATAGTTTTAGTTGACTGCAATCATGAGACAGATAACCAATTTAATTATACCTCATTATTACTATTAAAGTCTTCGGGTATTGTCAGTGTCTTATGTTCTGGGCCAACATTTGACTAGATCTGACACTAGCTTTCTCAGAGACAGAAAGGGCACAGTCTACCCCCCCCCCCCAGGTTTCTTCAGATACTTTTTCCAGCATTCGCTCCTTTGAGATTTCAACTTTATGGTAGTTTATAGTCTTCTGTCTGGGTGGAATGATGAGCTTCTAAAGCTTGCTTAATCTGTAGCCATCTTCTCTGTTGAAGCCATTAGAGTACTTTACTATTCCTATAGCTTCTTGTATGATTCCTTCCTTACAAAACTATTTGTAGAGCGATTTTAAGGCGATTGATTTGAGAGAGGTGTGTTTTTTTTTTCTTTTTCAGTTGGTAGATTCCGTGGCACTGATAGACATTATTTCAGCTCTAATGACCAGTGACGAAATTATTCCATTCTTCTGTACTCAATGGCAATGAGAAGTGCTGTATCTATTGGTGTGAGTTGATTTTCTGTAAACTGTGGAAGCCAGTTCTACATTTGGTTTTCTTTCCACCAGAACATTAAGAAATGGAATTTTCTTATCTTCTTCTAGTTCCATTGTGAACTCAATGTTGGGGTGAATTGAGTTAAGATGCCGTAGAGACTCAAACAGTAAGTCCTCTCCATGTGGCCATATGTCATATCTGAACCATATATTCAGCTTCAATATTCCTGCTTTCCTCTTTTCAAACTTCTCTGTGTAAAGTTCAACTCCAGCAGGACTTAATGGTGGCCCCATGCTTGCACCATCAGTTTGTGGAAAGAACTAGCCATTCAAAAGAAAATATGTAGATTGTAGAAGGGGGAGAGGGGGAGAGAGGGAGAGAGGGGGAGAGGGAGAGAGGGGGAGAGGGGGAGAGAGGGAGAGGAGGAGAGAGGGAGAGGGGGTGAGAGGGAGAGGGGGAGTGAGGGAGGGGGTGAGAGGTGGGAGAGAGAGAGAGAGAGAGAAGGAGAGAGAGAGAGAGAGAGAGAGAGAGAGAGAGAGAGAGAGAGAGAGAGAGAGAGTGGGGTGGGGGGATAGATATATCTTATATGTGTGTGATAGAATTATTTAACTTACATTATTCTTTCCCATGGAGGACGAAGAAAAATATGACATAAAACTTGAACAAGAGATATTGGTGGCTCTCTAAACCCACGGGCATATTGCATCTTACAAATGCGACAAAGATGAGCCAGTAGATAACTTAAAGTTGATCTATGGTGAATAGGAAGTTCTTTTACTAAATGGCATAGAAAAGCTCCACATTGTTCATCATTTCTTGTTCCTGAAATTAAATTAATTATGATTATAAATAATGCAGGCATACAATACAGTAGTATTCTGTAAAAGGGACAACCTAATATAAGCCCTAAAGCTTAAGAGGCAAATAATTGAAAAGAATATTGAAGTTTAAATAGGAGTAAAAGAAGGGATTAAAATTGAAGTATTAACCCTAGCATCTTTTGTTGTTCCAACAGCTCCACGTATAATTATTTCAACCATTAAGATAATCGTCACAGAAAGCAAACAACTTACTAAGATGGAAAGCTTGGCTAACAAGCAGAACTCGCACCTGGTGACGCTAGGTGGGATAGGGCCTGGCTCTAGGTCCTGTAATACAACAAGGAGGGAACATGCCCTGCCCTCAACCGATTTTTATTCTAACAAATTATAATTCCCAATGTTTTTAATTAATTCCATCACCTATATAGATATGTTTCATGCGAACAGATTTTTTCCCCAAACTTGATGAAAAGTTATTTAAAAAAAAATCAAAAGTGAGAGCTTGATGAGTCCCCCCAGGTACTGGTGGGGTTAAGTTTTAAGATGAGTGACACTAGTTAATAATGTTCAGTAGGTCCTACAGGCTAAGAAAACCCTACTGACTTGTCTGCATGATGAAAAACCTTCACTTCTGCTATTCCTTAATATCAAAGTTCTTTACAAATTTGTTGGCCCTCAGACAGACAATTACGACTAAACCCCTTTTGCTGTCTTAAACCAATGATGAATATAAACACAAACCTTAACACAGAGAATACTATATCTGTGTTTCACTTAGACTTAAGAATAAAAATTCTACATTTCAAACATATGGCAATTTAGCTTGTGAAATTTTCCAATTCTGTAAACATATATTTATTTATTATTTCATGTCAACTTTATACTACTAAGGCTAATTGAGATGGGCTATATACAGGGGTTACCACCCTTTTCAAGTCAGGGTGGGACTAAGGATTTTATTTAATGAATACACCACTATATTAATCCCTATTGCCCATGTGAGAATTAAACTCATAACTCTAGGTTTTCCAAATGAGATTAAGACCAAAGCCTTAACTCACATGGCTAACCTGAACACAAAAATAAAAATAATTGCATTTAATCAGAATAATTTAACGGAAAAGCAGAAGTAGTAAAATAATTATGTAAATACTGAAATATGAACCATCCAAAGACACTGAAGGCTTAGGTTGGATTAAAATTAGGTCAGTGCAAGTTCCCCTAACAATTTAAGTGTCTCAGTATAAAACAATTATATATATATATATATGTGTGTGTGTGTGTGTGTGTGTGTGTGTGTGTGTATGTATAAAGCAGGCCAATAATTATATCCTATCAAAACTTGGAATAACTTATTTTTTTTTTATCTAAATAATGAAAAGTACATGTTTTGAGACTTAAAAGTTCTCAGCAATTCCCTGCAATTTGGGTCCAGTCATTCTAGTAAGAAAATTTTTTTCTTCAATTATTTAAATAGCAGTATAGAGATGATCATGCTTGGTAAAAGAACATAAAAGCAATTAATCCTGATGCAAAGACATACACTGAGTTAGTTCAATATGGGTGAGTGAAAGAAATGCTAGTACCATATTAAACTGTTTTTTTTTTTTTTTTTTTTTTTTTTTTCAGATTTGATTCATGGGGAACTTGATGGAGTTCTCTTTGGTTATTATTACATCTTTGAAAAAATTGACATCATCCTGAAAATTGCTTAATCATTGCTTAGAGTAGATGGAGAGTGCCTTAGTAGCATCTTAAAAGTCATAAAGAGTAACGTCATAGGGGGCATAACAATTTCCAAAAATGACCATATTTAAAGCATTGATTAAACAACTTTTCTTCAGTTATGACCAAATAGCCAGACCTCAAAATAAACAGTTCATCCTAAGGGTGTGTAATGAATTATGTTGCATGTCCCATTAGTATTTGAACATAGATTTTATGATTTGAATTATGCCAGCTTTCAGCTCATTTAAAACATTACTAACATGTAGTTACAAGCAGTTTGTTACCTGGAACTATGGAACGAATTTTTTTCATATAACCAGTATTTTTGTATTTAACTTGATTATAATTTGTTAAAAACACTCAAAGTTGGCATTATAAGTATTTTAGAAGATGGTTTGATATCACCAATCACAGTTTTGAACCCATTTTTAACAAATTTTGTGTGTAGAGTTCAATGTCTTGTCAGGTTTATACAGGGTGCGGTACCATAACTTCCTTTTTTAAATTGTGCGCCATTTAATCGTTTGACGTAGTAGCGGAGCGCTAGTGGTCTTGTTCAAGAGGCGGGTCTTTAAAGTTTTGTACTAACACAGTTCAGTCGGAATCATGTGTTGGAACAGTGTGGAGCGTGCATTTTCCGTTGAGGCCTACTTTTCGAGCGGTTCTTCTGTGATCGCAACACTGCATGCCTTTCGGAATCGCTTTAATTTAGCCCCATTGGCGCCTCTCCCAGACCGGAAATCAATTGTTACGTGGGTCACTACGTTCAGACAAACTGCAAGTGCAACAAGACGTAGAACTGGAGTCCCTCGGCCCTTTAGAACATCTGATAACATTGAGGCAGTGAGAGCTTCAATTTTCACCATGGCGTTCTGCACGCAAACATGCGTCTGCCCTTGGACTTTCCGATCGTTCTGTGAGGAGAATTCTTCATGATGATCTTCATTTTCATCCATACAAGATGGCGATTGTGCAGGAACTTTCTGAATGGGACTTCAGTTCTCGGAGGAATGCATGTGAGGTGTTTCTGGAAGTCGTGCCTGAGGACGCTATTGTGTTTTTTAGTGGTGAAGCCCATTTTCATTTGTGTGGATCTGTCAACAAACAAAACATGCGCTACTGCGCCTATCCTTGAGAATTGCATCAAAGGCCATTGCATTCACCAAAAATCACAGTGTGGTGTGCAATTTCCTCAGGTGGAATTATTGGTCCCTGGTTCATTGAGGAAACTGAAGTCACAGTGACAGTGAATTCGGACCGGTATGTAAACATGTTACAGGATTATTTTTTTTTCCACAACTGGATGAGTTGGACTTTGGTGACGTTTGGTTTCAACAAGACGGTGCAACAGCACACACTTCTAGAGCATTGATGGCCGTTTTAAGGCAACACTTCCCAGGGCGCCTAATCTCAATTAGGGGTGACTTGGAATGGCCGGCCCGATCCCCCGATTTGGCTCCTTGTGATTTTTTTCTATGGGGTTTTTTGAAATCCCGTGTTTATGTAAACCGACCAAGGACCTTACAATATTTGAAGAACAACATCCAGGAAGAAATTGCCAACATAATGCCTGCTATGTTGGTTAGAATTATGGCAAACGCCAGAAATCGGTTCACCCAGTTTATAGATTCATATTGATTATATTAAAAAATAAAAATTTTCTGATTCGTACAATGTGTTTTATTAAGCTTTGAAAAAAGGAAGTTATACTGCCGCACCCTTTATAAGCAGGAGTTTTTGGGAGGTTTTATTCAGTCATTTACATCGATTCACGGAGGTCAGAACTTTAAAAATTTTCTTATATCATCCCTACATTCCTCCCCATCACCCTGATATATGTGTCTCACTTACCTGGTTCAGTCCTTGTTAAGTAGTTATTATATGAATAGAATTAACCCTTTCCATTTTGATATAATTATAAAGATGCCTCTCAAACTCTAAAAGCTATATTTTTTCATTTATTTGGGATATTAAAAAGTGAATAAACTGGTATTTATTTCAAAATATGTATTATATTGCTTATCGGTGAAAAATTACTTGTTTTTGTGTTTCCTTAGTTGAGGCATTTATTTCCAGCTTGTGCTGCTCTTATTATCAACCACATCAACACATGTGATACAAATTAGTAATGGATCCTCAAAGTTCTTAGGTTCATATTTATTTGCGATTTTTAGTTGAATAACTATCAAATTAACAAACAACAAAACTTATGTTTTGAACTATTAATATTTGAGTGGGTTTTTGTAAATGATTGGAAATTCTGAGAACAAGATCTATTGGACATTTTATTATAATTACACTTTTTTTATGTTAAAACAAACTTCTTTATGTGAGTATGGGGAATAAGAGTCAATAAAAATACATACGTGATGCTTCAAGAAACCTGTCATACCACTGGACTGGAATTATAGGATCAGGTAATTCAATTAGAAACTTTTTTAGTAATGTAGCCAAGCAGTTTGCATCCCAATTACTCCATTCAACCTTTGAAATGTCTGGAAAAACAATGCAAGTAAAAAGGCATAATTAGATATGAAAACTAAATGTTAGTGGTTATAAATAATAACAAAACTAAAGTATAGTATATATATATATATATTTTAATTTGCTTTTCTTAACTTTGTAATGATTTTCTTAACAATGAAAATTTTAAAAGTTTTACCAGTACCTTTAAAAGAGAATCATACTGAAATGATTGAACAAAATTAAAAAGTGATTAAAATATGATAAAGCAAAATTCAAATATATATCATAAGTCAGATGAGAAAGGGAAAACACAAAATTAATATGTAATCTACTATTACACAGCCCCTATGTGACAGTCCTTTTTTCATTCCTGATATCCTCATGTTTTTAACTCTTCAGTTTAAAATATTTTAATTCATTAATTTTCATAAGGGTGCAATTGCACAAACATATCAGATATTTATAAAAAACCATATCTACATCTACATAAAATATAACAAAATAAAAACAATAAACAAACATAAAATTACTACATACCTTGATTTATTAAATCTCGTAGTTTACTTATTCGATCAACTTGTACAGAACATCTATATAATTTAAACAGATCAATAGTAGGAACATTCCGTGCACAGCGCTCAATTTCTTGAGTACACTTAATAACAACTACTGGAGCAGGAATTTCATTTGGATTAAACTGAGTACAAAGAGCTAATCCAAAAACTAAAATAGAAATTAATTATTAGATATAAATACCATAAAGTTTGTAGGATATGAATAGGATATATGTGGAAAATTTTAAAATGAAACCATAGAAGGAATGGGCTTTAAAACAAAAAATAATTAAGAAACATAAACGCTCACTATAATGCCTACTTCCTGAACAACAACAGATGTAATGCTTGTGCTTGTTATATCACAATATCATCTTTGCGATTGCACCAATGCTATCTCTGAAGTCCAGTTCACGCCTGGTTGCAATATGCTTTTTAAAAAAAAAAATATAATTCTAATTATTTTTCTTCTTGACTGAACATTTGACTTTCTTTTTGTGCTGGTGGATGTTGATTGGGTATATATATATATATATATATATATATATATATATATATATATATATATATAAAACAGAGTACAACAATTTTTCTGAGTAGCTAAATGCTTTATGTAAAACAATAAAGCTCATTAATAGGTGAAATCAGATCAGGAGGAGAATGGGTTTAGAGAGGGGATACAATAAAAAATTCTGAATTATTTGAGTCAGGTCAAAAAGTCTTAAAAATCAATCCTGTTACACATTTAATATACTAAAACTGTTGTTCTACACATTTTTAACACGCTCGAATAATAACTAAGTTATTTGTACTTTTTTCAGTCTTCGATTAATTTCCATTCTTACTTATGAGATTTTCAAGCAAGCTAACTTGTAACACTGAACACTTTAAGTCTAGTTTAAATTTCAAGTCCTGTTGAAATAAGAGACTTCTTATTTAAGGAGAAATAGAGAATATTATCAGTATGACATTGAAGCATATAGGGAATCTGCTTAGTTTATGCAGCACCTGCGTTATTGATTTTTATGGAGATGGGTACACTCCCCGCCTCTTTTACCCAGGTTAAGCAATGAATATGGTTCAAAAGTCATATGCAACAATGTGAATAATTTATGAACAATTGGAAAAAGATTTTTAATTATTGAAGGGTTCATATTGTATTAAATTATCCTGGTAGTGTAAACCATCTTAATGTGCAACCAAATTCATCCACTTATCTGCAGCAGTAGCACAGACTGATCCTGTCGTACATATCATTTGTGTGGAGGTAATCATAAAAATGCTTGGTTTTCAGATTTCAAAGGAATTGCGTGTGTTGACCTTCTCTGCGCCCATTTTGATTAGGTTTGGTATGACACCTGTCATTATCCCACATAACTCAAAAACAACTAGCCTTAGAGTGTTGAAATTTCAAATTTAGACTGATGTGCCACCAAGTAGTGCACCTCTCCTTTTGATGATAAATGCTATAAATTATGTTCTATAACATTTTTTGATCCAATGTACTGGAACCGAGATATCGTATATTACTTACGAAATTACATGAAATAATTTTAAATGGACTGCATCAACACATTTTGTTTATAAAAATGTAATATCAAGAAAGTCAAGTGGTGATGATATCAGATTTTTTTTTTTAAAAAAAACATTAACATCACAAAGCCTAACTAATAAATTAGTATTATATTACATACCTTGATAAAAACAATCTCTGTGATTTGGGATTGTCCTCAGATATTTATCACACTTTTCACAACGTTTCAAATTAACTCCAGATAACTGAAAATGATCATCAAAGATTTGTTTGGACTTAACATCATGCTGTTTATCAGTTTTATTATTATCAATGTTATTTAGTTCCTCGATACAGAGAAGAATAGCTTTTTGATGAAATTCATCCTTAACTCCCATCACCTGGAACATCAATCAATTTTGTAAACTAGAAACATTTTAGGAGGGGGAAAAATAAGAAAAGGTAATTTGCACATAAATGGTCCTAGCTGGCAATGTAGTTACAATCAAATTGTAAGTAGTTATCATCTTTCTTTGACAGCTGACAAATATTTTCAACTCACAATAATTTCGAATTCTATGAAGCAGCACAGTTTTAATAGTGTTTGCTGCCCATGTCAAGTTTTGTGCCTAACAACTTATGGACAGCATTTATTTTCTGTTACAATTTAAAAAAAAACTGTAGCAACATCACATTCAATGCTTTTTGAATATTACATCTCTCATAGTGCTTTGAGTGGTTTAAAAAATTCATCATGTGAAGTTTTTGACTTGACGACAGCAAATTGGAAACATTGTTGGATGAGGATGTCATTCAAATGCTACAACTACTCAGGGATCTATAAAAAGTAACATGGGGTATGGGAAAGATCCAGAAGAATATAAAATTGGTTTTATAAGAACTGAATGGTATACCGGTTCATGAAGAAATTTTACCTCCAAATATGACTGGTCATTAGAAGCGGATATATTTTGAGAATCCTAAGCAAAACAAAAAAACAATGCCTGGGTTGCCTCAAAATGAGCGATGGTTTTTTGGTGTGTCTAATAATAATAAGTCAGTTTTTGCGACTGTATTGCTTAGAATAGGTATTTAATTAAGTGTATATAAAATTGTGTATTTTTTTTTAAAGATTATTTTTACCAAAATAATAATTGAATGCTGAGTTTAAAAAATAAACTTACATAATAAAATGTTCTAAAGTATCCAAATAAATATGATACTTATTTGATACTGGAGGATGAAATACTATTTGTGTGAAAAGAAAGATTTTGGAACAAATGTTTTATATTAAAGTATAAGTATAAATACTAAACAGTAATAGTAAAATACTTACAGACAAAGCATCTTTGTCAAGGTTTATTAGGTCTGTTCCTTTAATATTCCTAGATTTGAAAATGTTGACATAGCGAAACAAATTAAGGCTTGTAAGTAAATCTAAGACGTTTGCATTACTCCATTGCACTAAAGGCTGAAAAAATAAAATAAAATAAAAACTAAATATTATTGGCAAAATGCAAGATGAAAAAAAAGATGCTATTAGTGATACCAATTATTTAAGCAGGCTCATGCCAGGAATTATGACCACTAATTGAAATTAATTCTCATTATCATAAGGATTAATATCAAATAAGAAATTGCCTATTTCCATCAGCTAGAAAAGTATTCCTTAAATCATAGAATTACTTTTTAAAATACATTAAATATAGATCCATTAAATATAGAGTAATGACACACTAGCAACATTATTGATGTACATAATTTAATATGGCTTTTAATAAATCAGTAATTAAGAGTAGTAAATGTTAATTAATGTCTAGGTACATCCACTGCTAATGGGTCTAGAGTTATATATAGAGCCTCTGATGTTTTATCTGCCCACTACATATAAAGGTTTAGATAAAATTTGATCACTACTTCATAGTCAATAGATTAATGCTTGGTAATAGTATGTATATACCAAATAGAAAAATGTGTTTTATAGTATTCCAGGAGGACCAAGGAAAATAGCATTCTAAGGCTAGATGTCAGAAATAGCTGGAGAAGTTTGGTTTCAAACTATGAGTAATGGTACTACCACAACAGTAACAGAGACTCAAAATCTTTTTATACTATATCAAATTAAAAGAAAAAATACTGCAAAGGAGGGAATAATGATTAATAATTAAAACAAAAATTAAGTTCATCTAATGTGAATACACACATCAGAATCAAACCCACCTTCATAAAGACAAAAATAAAATGAATTTGTTAATTTACTCTACCTACTATCTCAACTTCTTAATAGATAGATCTTCATTATTTATTATTGTATTCAAAAGTGAATTTCACCATTATTATTTTTTATAGGAAAAAAGACAAAAAATGACATACTTCATTATAAAGCATCAAACAATTTTTTCTGTGCATGTTTCTATGTATTGTTTTAAAGAATACAGTATACACATATTGTTGTAGGATTTTTGAAAAACTGCCTAATGAAAAAATCATACTAATTTAGTAGAAATGGTTCCAGAGATATCAGCCTGGAACATTGAGTCTGAGACACCCTATACATGCGCATATGGATATGTATATATATATGCTTAAAATATTCATTAATTTTACACCCTATGTGTGTTTATACGAATGCATGCTCGTGCATAAGACAAATACGCACATGGATGCACACACACACACACACACACACACACACACAAACAAAGTTTGCTCTCTAATACCACAAATATGGTATGGAGTGCCCTGTGAACCACATGACTTCCAGCTAAAGACACAGGCCCAATCCTTTCATGGGTGACCGAGTTAACGATTTTTTTTAAATCTCAAAGAGATTTATGAGTCCAAACTAAAATAGTATAGTCAGTATAATGAGTATACTAATAGTGAGTATAGTCTTAAGGCAAATGAAACAATGTGAGAAACCTAAATGGATAAGTAAACATTTTTACCAAATAATTATTCTTTAATTATTTGGTAAAAATGTTTATTTTTAGATTTATTTTTGATCATTTGATTGATATTCTTTATCAATCAAATGATCAAAAATAAATCTATCATTTTACTTAAATGAACAAAAACATAATCTTTGATTGCAATAAATCAGGCAATTTATACAATGAATTTTAAAATAAAAATAATAAGACCTATCAATAGAAAACAATCCACTTTTTAATCAAGAACTGAAATATTCAATCTCTAATCATTTAAGTCAGAGAAAGATGAGTAATTGATAGAATTTATTATTATAACTGTTGCTGGAATATTTATATATTTTGATGAAATAGAGTGTGTTTATGTGAACTAGAGTATTCACACTAAGCCAAGTATGATACCACTGGGCTAAGCCCGGGCTAAAACTTTACTTCTCTTCTTTATTATTTCAATAATCATCTTAAAAAAAATAAAAAAATAAAAAGTAGATTTGGGCATTCTATGATTAGATACTCGTAGATGCTCTTTCTTTGTGGCTACCCTATTATGTTTTCTTTTAGTCATTTTGCTAATATACTAGATGTTTCATTAGCAGGAAACCTTGTTCTCAAATATAACGCTTTGAAGAATTTCAAGAAAATTAATCGATGAGCCATTGTCATAAAACTGGCATACATGAAATGTCAAATGATCACATTAAAACTGTACCACCCTTCTCAGGGCTAATTAGATTATATGATAAATTAGGCTATATTACTTAATCTTGCAATCAATGTATTCAGGGATGATGCTTCTAACATTTTAAAATTAATTACTCCAGAAGTAAAAAATAAAATTTTATAAATATTTTTAGTTAAACAGTTCTAATTTGATGCCCAGATTGAATTTTCAATACATTTGAATAAATTAAAAGTGTTTGTCATAAAGAGAGTGAAGGTAACTCAAGTTGATGCTAAATGTTTCAACTATCTGGATTCATATTTACTATGGGTGATAATGATATAAACAAAACACATATGCCCTGAGCAACATTTTTTTAGAATATCAGTTATTACAATAACTGCATTGTAGTTAATTATGACATTAATAATACTTATAATTACTGTTATAAGTCTACATTGTAGTGTTGTGTCACATTTTTAGTCTACGCATGTCTAATTATATAAGTGATATTTTAGAATAAGTTATGTCATATCATAAAAGTTTATTCAATCTCCTATGTTAAAATAAGACATAACAATAGAGATGAAGTAAAGCATTTTGCATAATACATGAACATAAATAATAGAAATTGGGTCATAGCTTAAAATAATCTCCTGTAAATCAATCTAAGATGTCAATAAAGTACAAGTATTACTTTAAAATCCCCTATTCCCCTTTTAAAGCTGCATTAGTCAGATGGTTCACGGAACTACCTCCCCCCAAGAAGTTAAGTAAGAAGACAACAGAAGACCTTAGATAAGAACACAAAGGCATCCTTCCCTCCTATAGTGCCCCAATCTATCAACCTTTAGTCTAATTTTGCCTAGACTATATATTCTACAGGTTTAAAATGAGTCACTATTACTTTATGAAGTGAGGCAAGGGGTCCACAGGAAAAAAATAATGCTGCTTGAGGCCAGAGCAGTTTCCTAAGCTGGGAGTCTCATTGTTCTGGAAATCTCATGACTCCCTTCTTCTTAGTTGAAGAACGATCAAAGTCTAGGGAAAAAGTTGGAAGTGGTTCGGGAAGACTGACTTAGCACTGTATATGTCAGAATAAAACTTATTTCATAAAAATTATTTATTCAATTTATTTATTTATGAATTATTTTATTTTAATTTTCCAGTCTAGATCGATCTACTAATGACTATTTGAGTTGTAAGTAACTGAAGAAATTCTGTGAAGGCATGAGAAATGTTTTTAAAAATTGATCTAACTATATTGACTGCAGTAATCAAGTACAGAATAATATAATATAGGTACATTGAGTCATAACTTAACAATAAAGACATTTTTTAAATACTGAATGAATGTTTTATTAAAAATTATAGTTATTATTAATGCCATAATAAGTGATTATATAGTTATTATATACCAGGTATAGTATGGCACAAAGAGGCTCCAAACCCTAGAACCTCAATATTTTTGATACCCCATTTGCATAGTAGAAATCCTAATATATAGCAAAGGCACAACTGTAGCAACTTCTATATGTCGATTTACTTACATATAATCATTCATCATTGTCAAAATTAGTTTCCAGAATGCAGTTGCTTATATAGCATATATGAAGAAAAGGCTTTTTCCAGCAACTAAAAAAAACATATCTATAATGCCAGTTCTACAAAAAAAAATAAACTAACCTTTTTTTAAAAAAACTTTTATCTAATGTAACTCAATCTAAAATGTCAAGAAGTACCTTTTACATCGAAATTAGTTTTACAATTTTAGCATAGAATACAGTTGTATACTTTCCCTAAAGCAACACCATTCTTCGCTTAAAGATGATTAAAATGAACACTCCAAGGCTATGCACCTCTAACAATGATATTTGAAAATTTTTTTTGTTATTATTTGCCATCAAAAGTCAAAAATAAATGTGTAATTTTTTAATTGTTAAAATTATCGGTTTTAGTAAGAAATGGGTATTTCAAAATTGTGAAATGCATGTATTAATCATGTCAGTCAAAATAAAACTTACCCAATTTCCGATACCTTTTTTTTTTTTTTTTTTTTTTTTTTGCATAAGCCATCTAAGCTACATTCACTAACAACAGAATATGTAAATATGTATTAAAAATATATCAAAAATACTTGTAATGCAAATTTGCTTTTCTTTATTAATCTAATTAATATTAATTTAAAAAGAAGGCATTAAACATGGACCTTAAAAGACCTACACAGATATTTGTGATACTAACAGATAAGGAAGGTACAAGGAACAAAATAATTCCACATCCGTGTATTATCATAACACTATGGCTTGTGACTTATTTAATATCTACTACTTTTTAGCAAATTTGGCTTAATAAAAAAAAACTCATCATAAGTAAAAAATAAAAACAGGAACCAAAAAATTAAATTTGAAGTAAAAAATTTAGTGATGTTAATTTCTGATGCTGGTAGAAGTATTAAGTACAGTATGAAGGGGAACAAATGAGTAAAAGTTAGTATTCTATTGGGTTGGAACAAATAAAATGCTAATTCCTAAGGTGTAATGCAAAATGAAAGAAATTTCTTTTATATAGTTATAAAAATAGCTTCAAATCATTCCTCTCAATGTAAAATAAGGTTTTTAGCAGATAACCCGTCCCGATTAGCCTAGTAGCATAAAGTGGATGTAAAATAAAAAATAAAAAAAAACAAATAAATCTGTTTCAACCGTAAATTATTTATTTTGGTATGTGTTTAACTAAATTTAAGATCTCTAATAAAATATAAACCAATAATATATTAACATGAGTCCCTAAAGTAAAAATACAGAAAGCAATGGAATATGAAGGATATAAAAGAAGAACTGGGAAATCAGTTTTATTTGTTAAGCTAAACGGTTCAAAAGTACATGAACTACAAGTATCTTGTTTCAAGAAGTGTACCAATGTTGACACTCTTCCCATAATTAATTTACATTGTAAAATTACTAGGGCGATTCTAAAGTCTATGCATTTCTGCACTAATTGATAAACAACGTTTGGTACTACTTTAGAAAAAAAAAAAAAAAACAAAGCTACTGATACAGCCCATGAAATCTGAGTAGATGGGGGACAGATGCAGTGTCTATCCACACGACACAGATTTAATTCAAGAAACAAAATTTTACTTTCGAAAGCAAATGTCACAGTGGACATCCTAGGTCACTCGATTCAGAAACTCTGAAAGAATATGAAGAAAATGATCCATGCACGAGCATGCAAAAACTTTCTGGCGAACTATGAGAACTAAGTACAGTTTTCCGACACTTTCACAATATTAGCAAACTGCAGAAGTGTTCTAAATCATTAGACATTTCACTGGTCACAACAAGAACATTTGCAAAAAGGGAAATCTGCTAAAATCATCTGAAAAATCCAAATGATATCCATTTCATCAAATTCTGACTTATAACAAAAAATGGGTGCATTTCAAAAATCCTAATAAACAAAAAACAGGGGTTAATCCAGAACAACCAGCTCCCTCCATCTCATAAAGAGAGCAATATGGGAAAAAAGTATAGTCTACTCTGAGTTAGTCCCTGAGGTTGATCGAGCCATTGCCTCAGAGGTTTATACCACTCAACTTAAAATAATATACACAGTACTACCCTAATAGCAACCAGCGTTTTTGGATATAAAAGAAGTTCTTTTGTAACAAGGCGATGCAAGAACCCATACATCCAGGATTATCACAGCTTAAATCAAGAAGTTGGAATTTGATATTTGTCCTCATCCAGCCTATAGTCCAGATCTTGCACGCTCAGATTACCACCTGGTGGCATGTGATTTGACACATTTGAAGAAGTGAAAAAAAGGGTATAAAGAGTTTTTGTACCACAAGGTTCATCATGGAACCACTATGACTTCGAACATTTGGCTCCAAAGTGGTTTCAAGTGATAGAAATGATGGTTTATATTTCAAAGAGTAGGTACCTTAATAACAAATAAAAATAAATAACAAAAATGCACAGACTTTAGAATCAACATGGCAATTTTCATTTCACAAGAAAGGGACCAAAGCAAATTTTAGATTTCCCTTAAGGGAAATCAGCTATTGAGGTCGTACTCATGACGCAATTTTCAAAAAATTTCTTCAAATGTCCATCGACACTACTCAGGAGATGACGAAAATGAGGTCCGTTCAAAATTATATATATATTTAAATATTTGACTGTTAACGCTCTAGCGATGGCAATATTTGTCTGATCGTTACCAAACTCTATATTTAATCGTTTTATGTAAAAAGGAAGATCAAGTTCGTTAATGGCTGAAATCGGACTAGTGAGAGGGGGGGTTTAGAGCGGGGATTTTTGAAAATTCGAAATATCTCCGTTATTATACGTCGGATCGAAAAATTGTATAGAACCAATCTTATTGTAAATTAAATTTACTATAAATATTGTCATATACACTTTTTCTCTATCTTGAATATTAACCGAGATATTTGCATTTTTATGAAGTGTGTGTGCGGCTATTGTCCAAAGTTTCCGGATTAGTTCGGTCGTTTCCGCAACTGTTCGGTACTCGTATAACCTAACCGTTCTTGTCTTATAACCTTTCACTTTGTGGGATATATGCAAATACGTTCTGTTGATGCCCTATTTATTTACAATTCATAAGCTGTTTCCGTTGGGAGCTTAAAATTTTAAAATTAACTGAATGATTTCTCATTACCGTTTGTATTTACTCGCGGTGGTGTAAAGTGTTAGCAGATTCATAAGACAAATACATGTGGTGTAAGTATGATCAGTTGGTTTTGCTGGTTTGATAAATGATAAGCATTAGCATGGCAGTGAAGGTAAGTCGGACAGCAAATAGGTAAGCTTAAGTCAATATGTTGCATTAATTAGCAAAAATCTTTTGGGGCCCCATAGATAACATTTGTATTATTATTTTTATTAATGGCTTCTATAAATACCTAGTCTTTCAATAGCATTTGTTTACATATATAAATCTCCAATGCCATTTTCATAAACTTTTCTAAAAATGTTCAATATTTTTCATTGACAAATGCTTAAATAGAAATAACAATTAATTTAAAATGTGGACAACTAATAAGAATAAGAAATATTATTATCATTCTCCAAATTAAGAATTTCATACAATTCAGTAGATATTGTTTTTCCTACACCAGAATTTTGAAAGCTTGAAACTTTAAAAATTGAACACATACACTCAAACAAAATCCCCATAAAAGTAAATCTGAATAATTTTAACAGTGAAAGATCAGTTATGATTTTATAAACCATGGGAAATCCTAACAGTTTGGAAATTCGGTTGGATTGTCTAAGACCACAATAAATAAATAAATTGTCATTAATGTATTACACACCAATGGTTGGTAGTTTGGTTAAATCCAAGTCAATGTATACAGCTAAAATCATCTCCTCCCCTAATTAGAATCTAAATTGTTTGTTTATTGAAGAAAATGATATGAAAATCTATTTATTATTTAAGTTACTTAGAAATGAACTATTTATTATTAACGCCAGAAGGATATACTTTATTACATACTTAATATTAAAAGTAACTCATTCATACTAACATCATTATAAAATTTTTGTATTTTTAATTATAATTATTAATATCCCTTGATACCTATTAAGCAACTTAATATAATTGAAGGGTGACTTGAATAAAAACAAGAGAATTCAGTTTTTAAATCATCATACATACAAATACAGCAGAAAGAAGAAAACGCCTCCTCTAAACAAAAGCAGAGTTCAATAGACGACCCTGGGTCTCATCGATTATTGTGTCACAGATTCCATTCATTTAAAAGATTTCAGTTAAATTTAATGAGTAGTACTATATTAATGTTTATTAGTAAGCATTTATTTATTAAATATGTATATGCATATAACATTCTTAATGGCACTAGTTCATTTTTATATTACTAATATTGACTTCATAAAAATAGGAACTCCGCAAAACATTAGCAAGTTTAAATTTAGCAGAGGAGCCCAGGTTTTTACAACCCTGGGTTTAACTTTATATATCATTATTCATAAAAAGTCTACCTACTCTGGCATGGATATGCATAAAAGTAAATATAATAGTATGTTAAAATGTATTAATATGGCTAAACCAAAGTTTAAGATCAAAACAAATTAAAGTATTTATAACAAAAATAAGGTTTTACTATTTTTTAAAAAAATATAATTTGATACTTATCACATATTTTTATTCAAATTAAACCTTTTTTTTCAACCAAACTATGCCATTTTTCAAGTAAATAACTTTTTCTTTCAACCAAAAGAAGCCTTTTTTCAACATAAAACATTATTTTCAGCTAAGTAAGCAAAAAATATTTAAAATAAAAGCACCGATCTTCATAAAGAAAATATTGAAGGTCCAAGAACTCATATGTTCTAAAATATAAGTTTTAATAGTAAAAAGTATAAGCAGTTTAAACTCGATATATAACCCTTTTATGTAAAAATGAAGATCAAGTTCTTTAACGGCTAAAATCGGACAAGTGGAAGAGAGCTTAGAGGGGGAGAATTTCGAAAATTCAAAATGTCTCCATTGTTATGCGTTGGACCGAAAAATTGTATAGAATCAATCTTATTGCAAATGTAATGTTTTATAAATGTTGTTATATACATGTTTTCTCTATATTGAATATTAACGGAGATATTTTTATATTTTAGTTTTCGGCCATCAGTAAACCCCCACTCCTACTCATGCTATATTCACAATAAGCTCTTATATCATGAACCACTTCATTCCTAGGTTAAATACCAAATATGGTTTTCATTGAACCATTGCTTTGCGAGACACTCGCAAATAAGTCATGTGATGACATCATGAATTATGTTTTTTCGTTCTTTACTCGAAAATCTTTATTTGATCTATACCATACTCGATATTCAGATGTTTCAGTCGAGACTAAAGATATATATATATATATATATATATATATATATATATATATATATATGTGTGTGTGTGTGTGTGTGTGTGTGTGTGTGTGTGTGTCTATTACCGCACTAGCGGTCGCAATCATTGTTTAATCGTTAGCAAACTCGATATATAAGAGTTTCATACAAAACTAAATAACAAGTTCGTTAACGGCTGAAATCGGACCAAGGGGAGGGGGGGAGGGGGTTAGAGAGGAAGGAATTTCGAAAATTCTTAATATCTCCGTTACTATATGTATGATCGAAAAATTGTATAGAACTAATCTTATTGCAAATTAAATTTATTATAGATGTTGTTATATACATTTATTTTCTATCTTGAATATTAACTGAGATATTGGCATTTTTCGGTTTTCAGCCTTCAGTAAACCCCCACTTCTACTCATGTTGCACAAACAATACTCCGTTATATAATAAACCACATTATTCGAAGCTTAAATACCAAATATACTATAATACGGGATACATGGAAGTATGTTCTGGTGAGCCCCCCCTCCCCCCGTCTTAAGTTCTTGGACTACTAAAATTTAATTGATTGAGATAAAAATAATGCTGATTCATTATAAATTACTGTACTAGATATAATAAATAGGTCTAAATAAAATTAATATGTTATTTTCTAATGTATTTCAGTAATTGTTTTTCTGTCCAGTGAGACGTTGGCAGACCTGTTTGTTTACATTTCAGACACGCTTCACGTCAGGAAGTTATTAAAATTGATTGAAAGATTTCTTATTACCGTTTGTATTTATTCACGGCGGTGTTGTGTTAACAGTATGTAGATTTATCTGTTGCTAAACGTCACGAGAAGTCTGCTTAGTTTACGCCGCCTCTGCGGGACGGACATTTCGAATTGTACGAGGTAAGTAAGTACGTACAGACGTCACACCGAAGCTAGTCGGAAAGGATCAAAACGGTTAATTCCACTGAAATCTGAAAGCCATAATTTCGGAATTGCAATACTTCCTGCACTTCGTACGAATTTACCCTGACACGAATCGCAATTATATAATTTTGATTACGTGAATACAATTAAAGGAGAAGCGACTATTCGAATACATTATCTTAGATGCATGTTTGATAATAAATTCCTAGCCACAATAAGCAACTACTACAAATAGTCTCAACTCTTCACTTTTCTCATAATTCATGATTGTTATCGACCTTGCACTTACTTCAACATCATCCCAGCGGAAAATTTAACTGAAATGCGAATTTTATTTAATCATGTCTCCCTTTTTTTCTCGGTTAACACTCAAATCTAACCAATTTCTATCCTTGAAAACAAAAATTCACCGTCTTCATCACGTCGTCGCCATACTACTATGAAACAACTCACATTCATAAGCAACTGAACCATATGATTCCAGCAAAATATTGAACCATACTTGTATACAAGTATGTATGTATGTATAGTTTTTATACATTCATCGCCATCTAATCGTAATCTACCCTCATTATTGATAAAATTAAACATAGAATGTCTTTATCACGATCGTTATCGTTACATACTTCACCTCTCATCATTGTAGCCACTACTTTCGACACCATTTTTGACAATTCCTCGAGGTTCCCAGCCAGGCTTCTTTAATTATGGATGCCCGACCTCCCCACACAACTTCCTCTCGGCTATCATGTCACCGTCGGCTGGGCCTACCTCTTTTCCTACTTCCACCTTGAGTCTTATATAACATCTCCAACCATCTGCCATTTTTGATAGCACGAAATGATCTCAGGATCACCATAAAATTACATTGCTTCTGGTTGCGTTATCTGTGTTTCTCCTTAGCAGCCCCAAATACAGGGTGGTCCACGGGAAACGGGTGGGTTTGAGTCGCGCAGTACTTGGCGGCTGGTAGAGGGGGAAACGCGCCGTCAAGGTCACTCGACTACCCACCGCCTGCCATTCAGCCGCCATTATATTAAAGATCATCGCTCATGTCTACAAAGAAAAGCCACGCACTCTGGAAGCACTGAAGACGGCAATACGAAACCAAATCGCTCTAATCAATGACGAGCTATTAAGAAGAGTGGACGTCAATTTCCAAGAAAGACTTAAAATGTGTGTTCGTGAAAATGGCCGCCATTTAAGTGATGTTATTTTTTAAAAAATAAAGTAATGTATTTTTAAAAATGGCATAAATTCAGCTTTATTTTTGTGTAAATAAAATGTGTCTGTCTTCAAAACTTACAGAGTAATTACTACTTTAAACCCGTCCGTTTCCCGTGGACCACCCTGTATTTTTACTAAGTTCTCCTTTCCCAGACCGGAAGAGCTTTTCTGTTTTCTTTTGTGAGAGGCCACGTTCTACTACCATACATGCCAAGGAGCTCGTCACCGTTTTGTTGTATATCGTCAGTTTCGCTTTCCGAGAGGTGTTTTGAATGGGAGAGCTCCCTGCAGGGCACAAAAGCATTTTGTTCTCGCAAACATTCTAACATAATGTCAACTTCAATGTTACTGATCTCAAATAACCGTTCCTCCCAGCAGCTTATATATGTACAAGCAGGAATCGTCTAGTCCCCAAAAGGACAGAATCTCCAGGCTAACAGGTATTTTTTTTAAATCCGTTTAGTTTATTATTAAATAAATTATAAAGACAATATGGAAAAACGAATATGAAACTGATGACGATCAGAACAAAAATAGCACAAAGAAGATCATAAAGTCGAAGAAAAAGAAGTAGCACATGGCAAGCTGGCGATGGTTAGAAAGGTAGAGAATCCGGGGGAAGTTATAACGATGGGAAAGATAAAAGTTCAACAGCACATGGTGGGATGACGATGTTGATAACGATAAAATAAATAAATAAGAGAACGACCATAAAGGAGAGATAAAATATGACAGATTAATTATGAGGGTGCTAGCAATAACTGATGGTTGAGACTTCCTCGGGCGAACGGCGAAGCTAATGGATTTGGTATTAGGATAATGATGGAAGTAGTAGTTACGATGATGAACATCGAACATGAAGTAGTGGGTCATGATGACATTCTATGGAAAATGAATATACACGTAGATAAATTAGACTGGGGGATATGATTGTGGGAACTGAGGAAAAAGGAGAAGTGAAAAAATGAAATACGCCTTTGAGGTGAAACTTGGAAATTAGTAATCGATTTTCCGATGGAATAATGGTTAAGTAAATCCAAAGTCGATAACGATGAGAAAAGTGAAGAAGAGTTCTAGCGGCTTGTATTATTATTATTGGGGTGTTTGATTCCTGCTAATATTTTTACCGGAGATGATATATCCAACAGGTAAAAAGTGTAACACACACACACACACACTGGGTCTTGATGAATTTTATAACTAGCCTGGCAGAATCTAATAATACAGATTTTTGGGAATGCAAAATTATTTCTTTAGGTAAATGTAACACATTTTGTAATTTGAACAGTATTTTTAATCCATTTGTCAAAATAACAATTCACTAATTCCAATATGTAAAGATCTTTCAATACTGCAGTTAAGACTTCGTATTTTCTCAATTCCGCGGTAGTTGCTTTTAGAGCATTCTCATAACTGGTACAGACAGATCAATGATATCACATCTGATTTATTTTCTTTATTAAATATAAGTCCGGGTTGTTATGGTGGTCATAATGGTATGTCATCATCGCTTCGTTCCAATAAATGTTAATGTATCCTTTCCAATTAATTGTTGAGGGTTAGAGCGATAACATAGAATGCCTCACCTGCCCACCATAACGAGTTTCATTAAAATCCCTTGACGATAATACTATTATTTGATAATTTGGTATTTATTATTATTTTGTTTTATATATTTAACCAATGAATGAACTGGAAAAGACAATGAAAACACGAATAACACACATACTTGAAGACAACAAAACTAATAAATCGATTAAAAACAAAAAGGTAAGAGGAAAACTTCACTCTTAACTAAAGTAAATCATTAATAAACAAGATTTCATTGACATAACTGTGCAGTTTATTACAAACACAAAATGCATACGACAAAAAAGGGACCCAACAGAACATTTACGAAACGGTTTATTAATGTAATGGGTGAACACTATTATAAATTCATCAACATCAACCCAGGATCCCTAATATTAAGGACTCAGACAAAAATGTATAAACTAAACATACCCATGGGGCCAGTAATCAACTACAGACCTGCACTAGCATTCTAACTAGCAAAATGCATATGCATCTCTTAGGTTCTGAAGGACACAGTAAACATGAGCAACACATTCGTCATGAAGAATACAACTGAACTAATAAACATACTACTAAAAGGAGCACACATTACAGAGAGAGCACGTATATTATCGTTCGACATCAAGGACCTCAACCCTTCTAACTGAGTACAGAAACCTATAGATATTCCGATAATAAAACTCAATGACATAGTATATGACTAAAACATTACATCCTTGATATAAACCTTGTTGGCTCAAAATTAATTTAAGCATGTATCAAAATTACGCCGGCATCCTCAATTGCTAGACTGTACATCACAAGAGATCAAGGTGGACGAGGGCTCATTTAAATCACGAAGTCCTAAACAGATTTCCCACGTGCTGGAATGACACACAGATGCCATTTAAAACTCGACTCTCTATTTCTCCAGTAATAAGAAGTCATGTTGGACATGATTTGATAAGTGAAATAATTGCTTTAAGTGAAAGTCCCACGATTAGAAAAGGGAGTTAACTCAAGGTTGAAAAAATACAAATAACTCGCATAATTTCAGAGTTAAAGAATAAATTATTTAGATCAACAATTGCAAATATAAACTGTTAACACGGCTGATTATATAACACTTTTCGACCTGAAACAAAATAATGGATATACAGAATTTTTTTGAGAGTCTCCTGATTCAATTACGTCAATTAACAAATTTATGACATTTCTTTACTTTAATATGAACCGGTTAAATATTAAGTACGGTATCGGTCAAGTAAAACTTGAAGCCACTAGAGAGTATAATGTTTATTGATGATATCGCATCAAACATATTTGTATGTACTCACATAGAAAAGGTTTGAAGATAACAATATTTGATATTTAAGCTTTCAATAAATCGATCCATTAGTGTTGATTGAAACGGCTAAATATCGAGCAAGGTATAGATCAAATAAACCTTTTCGAGAAAAAGAACGAAAAATCTTAATTGACCATGTATCGCATGACGTATGGGTATGTGTCTCACAAAGTAATAGTTCAATGAAAACCATATTTGGTATTTAAACCTGGGATGAAGTAGTTCATGATATAAAGCTTATTGTTAATATGACATGAGTAGGAGTGATAGCTGAAAACTAAAATATGGAAATATCTCCGTAAATACTCAACATAGAGAAAATATGTATATAACAACATTTATAGAACATTACATTTGCAATATGATTCATTCTATACAATTTTTCGATCCGACACATAACAACGGAGATATTTTGAATTTTCGAAATTAACCCTCTAAACCCCCTCCCCTCACACTTGTCCGATTTTAGCCGTTAACCAGATTTTCGAGACTTAAGATTAAGAAAATGAACCTTGAAACTATAGGCCTATAACTCTATTATCAAGCCTGTACTGAAAAATGGATATGAGACAAGGGTGTTGATGGAAACTCTGAAAACAAAAGCTGAAAGGTTTATGTGTAAGGTTCTTAGAGCCTTATTAGACCCAAAGTGCGATGGTGGCTAAAGAGGAGGAAGATAAAATAAGAGATTATATCTGAAACGAGACAGTCAATTTCATATGATATGAAACTAAGAGGTTACAGTGGACGAAACCCAATCGGCTCCTATACAAGACAAATGAAGCAACGACAGTGGTGGGAGACGAGATTGGTTTCCAGAGTGGAAAAGGGGGCTACGGAGTACCACCAAGTGGGCTGGAAAAACATAGCACAGGATAGACAAAGGTAGAGAAGGCTGGCAAAAGCGGCTCCAAGCTCTGTAAAGACAACCGAAATTATATATATTTGTCATGTCCTGGGCAGAATAAATGGGCATTTTAAGAAATGTTTAAAAAAAATCGTGCAATGAGCACAACCTCAGAAGTTGATTCACCTTAAGGGAAATCTGCTAAAACTTGCCTGCTATAGAGAGAGGAGTGACGTTCTCATTCTCACAGTAGCCTGATGAGATCGTAAAATAGGAATAGATTGGAATGTCAGAAGCTTAATTTGAAACAATTCACAAAAACCAAAAGAACAAAAATCATTGTAAATGAGTGTGAAAATGGAGCGAGAATTAAAATAGCTGCAAGTCAAGGGCCCCCTTATCTTTCAATATGTGCACTCAAGAGGCAATAATGATTATGAACGATGGAACCGAAGGTATACAGATAAACGATAAATCCATTCATTGCATGAGATTTGCAGATGACACTGGGGGGCAAAATTCCAAGTACAAGTGAATAAAATACTAAAAGACGTGCTAGATCGGCTTAAACTCAAGATAAATGGACATAAAACACATGTGTTGATAGTAGAGAAGAAACAAAGCAAAGAAAATATAAATATAAAACATCCGTGATGCAGGAACTGCGTAAAGTAGGCAGATTTTCCACGCGGTGGAAAATGACACGATAATGATCTCATCTCCCTGCTTTTATCTATTTCATGCATAGTAAAAAGCTTAGGGAAACAGGAATTCAAATGGAAGCTAGACTTTAAATATTTAGTGACTCGTGAAAATCGGATGAGCAGAAAGGCCGTGTAGGGCCTAAAGGCTGGCATAAAAGACAAATAGCTCGACTAATATTCGAGGTAAACGATAATTCTAGAAAAATAAATTTTCAACAAGGGTGGTTATATAAAATTGTTTGATTCGACAAATAATAACGGACATATTTCGAATTATTACCTCCCCATCATCGCAGTCAGCCATTACCGACTATATTCTTATTTTGCATGAAACGGTTAAATGCCGAGTTTCATAACGTTCAAAAAGCGTTAACAGACAAATATACTCGCACGCATGCACGCACATACACACACCACAATTCTGAACAGAGCTCATTTTCATTATCTCCTGGGTACGATCGGTAGACATTTGAAGATCTGAAGAGGCAAATCTGCCAATATTGGAAACATTATATTTCAAAAAGTGAAGGATTTAGTTAATTAGGACTCATCATCACTAAAAACAATGATAGTAGAGCTGAAGTTGATAGAAGAATACCACTTGCTAAGTAAACCTTCAAAACTAAAGGAAGTATATAAATATGGACACCAAACAAATGTTTGCTAAGTCATTCATTAGTAGTGAGCAGATTTACGGGAGCGAAAATTGGATACTCCACAAAAGGGAATATAATATATTAGAACCAATGGAAATGTGGATTTGGACCAGAATCGTCAGAACAATTTGAACTCGAAAGAAATCTAACGTGAAGTTCAAAATAAGGTAAGTAAAAAAATCTTTAAAAGGACATGGAGAAAAGGAGGTTGAAACTCCTTGGGCATATCTTAAGGCACAACGATTTCATCAAAATGTTTTCGAAGATAAGATGATTGAGAATACGGAAAGAGGTAAGTCTAGAAAGTAATTTTTGAAGACATCAAGCAACTCATGGATTTCGGCAGGAAGAGCAGCATAAATTAACCAGCTTCCGAAGAACTCAACGGATGCAATTACAAGGCTTTAGATCTTGCTGAGTAAAGAACGATAAAGACTTCCTCCGGCGCTTGTGAAGAAGTACATACTCCATATTGTTGAGGCCAAGTGTTTAATTATGTATGGCTTTCAGCTGGCAAGGCAGACAGTGTGTGTATGGTGTTGCGGAGTGTGGAAACAGTGAGTGAATACCTAGCCGTTAGGCCTTAATCACCACTAACCTATCCAATCTCACCAATCAGCTTTTAGTAGGGGAAGGCACGACCCCCACTACCTACCTTTCCACAGAACTACATCATAAGATGAGATGATATCGCCTCGTGCGAGCGATAGTGCTACGAAGCGCCTTCCATTGAGCCTTCTACTCCGAACATCCGGCAACCGTAAGCGGATCCCGTCACCATCCGTCCGTGGACTCATTGACTGCCAGCGGGGCTGCTCCTCCCCCCTCCCCACTCCCCTCGAATGTTAGAGGGCTCGGGACAGCAAAGCCGTCAAAGGACCTACTGTACCTACGGCTTTCCTCAAATTCCATGCGAAAGGAGGACAACACCAATAAAGCAATGGTCTTCGAAACCATCTCCTTCCTACCTCCTTGTATCGAATGGGATCTACTTGTGGGATAAGGCACACGCCGCCTTCCCAGACCAGATCCACTCGGACTATAGAGTCTATATAGCCACGAGAAGCCCAAAAAGTGAGTTACAACTAAGACTCATATATAATCCGACATATCTGGCAGAGCGACACGGCGGAAAAGCAAGAGGTTTTCCCCTAAGTCTGCCTCTCGTGGAGAGTCTAAGCTCGGCAAATCTGTGGAAAGGTGAGCCACTTCACCTTGATCGGCTGTATCAGAGTAGACGTGGACAGCCTGACGTTCCGTGATTTCCGAACCTAAAAGATATAGAGAAGATCGTGCAAAAGAAACATTTTCCTCTAGCTCATTATGGAAGGAATGGGATATTCATGGCGAGAGAGTTAGAGGAAATTTATAACATGTGAATTGCATGGATTGCTGAGAATATATTATTGGAGGGTGAGCTCAAGGATTTTTCCTCTTCAATTGCCAGCATAGCGGTGGGGAGGTTTAGAAAAGAATTTTTGTTGGCAGTTGAGAATATTCAGAGAACAGAGAGATTTCACACAGGATGGTATAACGGAAGAAAATAGCGCAGGAAGCACAAAGGGGCGGGGCTGAGGTGGGAGGGGCTACTTTCTCAGCAAAAAATATTGTTGTTGTTCTTTCAGATGGCGGTTAGCTCCCATTTTATAACCTTTGACCCCACTCCACTTTTGGGTGTTTTTGATTGGCCAATTTCTAAGACATGGCTTCCTTGTTGCTTTTTTTGTTCTCTGGCTCCCACCAATCAGGAAAAAAGCCATCTATGTATTGTTTACATTTTCATGGTTTATACTCGTAGTTTAATGGCTAATGGCAAAATGCACGTTAAAATAGTACTAAGATAGACATGCCCTTCGGATAAGAGAAAATTTACAAAACATGTAGGACAAAATTTGAATAAAGAACTATTATACTCGTAAATGAGGGAACGATGATGGCTTTTAGCAGATTTCCCTAAAAGGAAATCAGCTATTGAGGTTGTACTCATGATGCGAAAAATGTTAAGGACCAATCTTGTTAAGCTATTGATGCTCTAAAATTTTTTTATAGCTCTAATATTAAATGAGTTATTCGTACTTTCTTGTTTTCAGCCTCCAGTGAACCCCCACTTCTTCTCATCGAGTTTTGAATTAGAAATACAAAATATATGGTAGATCTACAGTGTGTGGGAAATACGCTTAGTTTTCGCAGCCCCTCTGTGGCAAACTTTATATTGTTGACACAGTCATCAATATTTAGTGGGTATAATAAACTACTGGTAAAGCTAAAAGAAAAGAGGAAAGTTTAAATGTGGACAGAATGACATAAGGTCTTTTGGTAGAAACACACTCACTTCTCAACTTCAACACATTTAACAACCCTCCCTACATATTTCACTTCATATGAAACCTGTTTAGGATGTTTATAATAACACCTAACATATACCTACACTTCTTCTGTTCTGTTCACATTTGAACGTGACAGTCATAATATTAATAAGAACAAATTTAAGTTTGTTTCTAAAAAGGAGGGGGGGGCAATTAAAGAAAACCACCCCCGTATAAGGAATCCATTTGGTCGAAAAGAAGTTTTAGTTGGTTGAATAAAGATTTTATTTGTTTGAAAATAAGGGTATCGTTTTGATGAATATTGGTTTAATTTTGTTAAAAACTAATTTTTCTTCATTGAAATAAAGAGTGATATGCATAAGCAAAAGCCCTAAATCAGTAAGAGAGATGTCTCAAACCTTTCAAAGAGTTATATATTTTTAAAAACCTAATAAATAAAAATGATTCGCTTTAAACTCTAGGTTTCTATTGAGGAAAATAGAGGTATCTTTGGTTATATTTTTTTCACTAGATGGAATAAAGATTTTATTTGACTCAAAATTACTTTTTCAAATGCTTGGGAATGGGTTTTGCTTGAATAAATGTTTTTTTATTTATTTATTAGGAAAAAGGTTTCATTTCATTGAATAAAGGCTTTATTTACTTGGTAATAATGGCAATGTTGAAACTTTATAATTTAAATCCACTATGCCTAAGCAGAGGAAGTAAAAAAAAATAGTTTTCTACCTCTAACATTGATTAGCAGCCTATATTAAGGTAAGAATTTTTTATTTCAATTATTCATCTTGAATAATTCATTTTTCAATTTGAATTCATATATACAATGTTAAAGGAAAGCGTGGCTTTTATCACATTTACGAACAGTGAATTTACTACAGCTGAAGTCCAAAAATCTCTTCCAATGAGACATTCTCAATATTTCTATTGGAAGAATTTTCAAATCTCTTACAGCTTTCATTACCTCTAATTAAATTATTTTAATTTAAAATAAGTTTTTCTAAAAATCTAAATTTCTCAAAATTATTCAATCCCCATTACTTCCTACATGTCTCTATCCTGAATGAGAAGATGGGCTTCGGTAGGATAAAATTAAATTTGATTTGCATAGATAAATGTTTCAGTCAATAGGAAAAAGGTATCCATTGGTCAGTAACTTTTCATTTGTATCAAAACAAATATATTAAGCGATTAAATATGAAAGTCTCCTCGTTTTAATTATAGCTACAATTTGAATACATTATAAAATATATATATATTTTTCAGTTTCAAAATAGCTATATTCTATTGCGAATAAAAAAAAGGTTTAATCGGACTGTACATCAATTTTATAAAATAGAACAAAGGTTAAATTGGGTTGAAAATAAGTGTTTTCCTTTGGTTGAAAAAGGTTTCTTGAAAGCAAAAGGGTCATTTTGTTGAACTGTGTTTAATCTGACTAAATTAAGACATTATTTTCTTGAAAATAAAGGTATCATTTTGTTGAAGAATGATATCATTTAATTGTAAAATTGATCCTGTTAGTCGAAATAAATGTTTAATCAGTTTATAAAAGGTTGGAAAAAGGTTTTTAGGTGGAAACAAAGTTTCTTTTGCTTAAACAAAAGCTTGATTTTATTGAAAAAAACGTTTAAATGCCTTGAAGATGGTTTCATTTAGTTATTAATAAATAAAAGAGTTCTGCATAGTTAAAAAGAAGGTTACATTTGACTGCATATTTGATTTCTCAGTTTATAAAGCAATATTCAGAAGCACAGAACAAGTTTGAATGTAGAAAAACCTCTGTAGCATTGATTCAAGTTAGCAACAAGCTACTTTCAAGAATTAACAAGTAAACTGAAAGCATTTTCATGTCACCTTGTAACTAGTTGATTCTGTTCAGCTATCTATTTCCTTCGAAATGTTTTTTTCAAATATGTAAGATCATTTACAAATTTTAATGAATATTGAAAAAAAAGTTGAGTCAGAGTATTCTTACTTTGTCACGAAGAGTAGATGGAGGCAATATTTCGCTGTGTGGATGGCATAAGTAACTCCCTGTAAATTTAACACATATTGCACGGATACAATCATCACAGTCAGGAGGGCAGAGAGAGTCACAGCTGCAACAGCAGGAGATGTGGCAAGAGCAGAAGAGAGAATGGAAAGAGATAGTCCTGGCACAGCTGAGCGAAGGTGGTGGAGATGAAAGACTGCGGACAGGCGAAGGAGGCTTCACCACTGATGGAGAAAAGGACATGTTCGGAGATGAAAGACGATTGGCTTCTGTAGTAGAGTCGAAATGAAAATCACTAGGGTTCCTATTTATGTTGTGGTAAGAATTTCCCAGCGGCTTCGAACTGCCATTGGTAAAGCTGAACGACCTGGGCCGGGAACCATTTCCATTCAGCATATAGTTGTCGGAGTCTATCTTCAAAACCCTAGGAGGTATTGGAGAAGGGCACTCATTATCACCATACTTGTGATCCCCCATCAAAGGAATTCTTTGAGAGCTTTTCTGTTTATCTATTGACTTAATCATCATTCCCAAGTGAAAAGCAGTTTATAGGCATGCTTTTATGTTTTGAAAACATTATATAGGCCTTCAAGGACTCTTATTAGAGATATTTCAAGGAAGACAGGCATGTGGTGATAAATGAGAAAAAAAGAATCAGATAGATTAACTACCCCGGGGCCAGGAAGCGATCAACAGCTTGAGGCATCTGTCAGAGAGGTCTTGTCTATTGTATGGAATAATAGTAAAATGCACCATTTCTTAGGCGAGCACGCAAGAAGTGAATACACCTAGCACTGACCGACGGGCACAACTACCGAGAGAGGTTACTACTCAGAAGGTTATTCTGTCTCCTGGTTAAGCCCAATTTCATTTTCCCTTTAAATTAAATAGGATTTTATCATTCTCGTAGTCGGAGGCCGTTTAAAACACGGAATGACTAAGGGAAAATATTTTTAGCCAGCTAAAGCGTCTGTCAGTTGAAAGGTTCGTTAAAATTAAAAGAAAAAAAAAACTTATAATCGATGAATAACTATGTAAATGTAACAATTTGATATAAGGTTTGGAGAAAAGTACATATTTGTAATATTCCCTTATATTTCTGCCTAACGATAATCTTTAGTATGCTTCATAGACGTATACAGTTCATAGACCTTCAAATATAATTGTAAATTTAGCTTATCGTACATGTGTAACTTTACTTGCTGATCCTTTACCGCCTTAATTTTACGATACCAAAGAAAGAGAGGAATGCTTTCAAAAATATTATTTACACTGACATCCCTTGGTTCTCGTCTCGTTTTTCAACACTAAAAGAGTATACTGGCTCATTTTATCTCAAACCAACAGTATCAAATTATGACAACAAAAAATATGATTATTTTAAAATATTATTTGAACGTTTAAAAAATCATTAATTTTTTAAAAATTAATTATTTCAATGGATCACTTGCTTAAAATAACTAAAGATTTATTACTATATACAAAAAAAAACTCCTTTTTAGTTCCAAAACACTAGAAGTATAAAAAGATATATTGATTTCATACATAATAACAATCTTAAATCATTTGCTTAAACAAAACTTTTAACCTAAGGGTACAAAGGTTTTAATTGCTCGAAAGAAAGGCTGATTGGTCGGTTTTCTGTTGTATTAAGTCAAACAAAATCGGGATTATCACCAAATTATTTCAGATTTAATGTACTTTTATACTGTGTTTTATATTTGTCATTTTCGGTGTTAGTGTATTTGGTAGTTCATTATCAATATTTGTTAATGGACAGCATTTAGTTATAACTTAAATTATTATTAATTTGTTTATATTTTTTATATATTATTTTTAATACCCAAGCTAACAACATTTATACTGAAACAAATGGTTATATTTAACTATACATAAGTCAAGCAACCAACTGTTTAACTACCAACTGTCAAGCAATTACTTAACGTTTTTACTTAAAAAGTTACAAGGTAATACTAATGGTAAACAAACAAATTATACAACTACTTAATACTTTACTATATCTAATAGTTTGCCTACTATTGACCACTAACTTACATTTATATATATTCTTTTACTTTTTTTAAACATGCAAGTTGCCTAATAAGCACAATGACCACATCATATTTTGTGGCAACTACAATGATACTAAAATACCAATACTAAAAAAAAATATTTTATGTATGGTTTATGTGCATATAAATCCATATATATGAAAATATAGTTTACTGTTTTACAAATTCTATATATATATATAGGTTTCTATAAGTAACGAAGTACCTGGCAGAATAATATTTATCCATTATATATGAGTATGGTGATTTTAATGGTAAAATTCTAAGTGAATTCTAGGTTTCCAGTAACTTGAAATTGTCGTGTGACATTTGGTTGGTATCTATATGGTTGCAACTCGAACAGAAGTTTGGAGATTTTCATTGGTATATTCTTTTCTTTTTTGTTGTGAATTGTCTTTATGTAACGTTTCACAACTGGCTTTAAAGGTTTTGAGCCTTTCCGTGTGTAATTATTAGATGGATTAGAGTTATACAATACTTTTAGTAAATTGTTGGCAAATGATTATTAGAATAGCTCGAGAAAACTGAATTGACAAATAACATCATTAACTAAGTGAATTATTTCAACGCCTTTTTTTTGTTTGTTGATAACAGTTTTTTTTAATTACCAACATGATCTCCTGGCCAATGAAGCTTCAACCTTCTGAGTGTATTTTGAGGAATGTGTCTCGATGATAGAGACATGATGGATTTTTCTGCATTTGCCTTAATATATCAATTGTTTAGCAAAGTTCTCTGAGTGAACAGTGGTCTTTGGCGATTTACTGCCAAGGAAAGTGTCATGGTTTGCGGCGTTGTCAACAAAAATAGGAATGGTGTCGGGTAGGCAAGAAATGTAAGCCGTTTAAACCATGTGGAGGAAAGGACTGCTAAACTAAATGAAATAAAATTGGGTTAATATACACATAGGAAATGTAATTTTTGTAGGATACTTGCGGTGGCCACGTTTCTCGGAATTTTGAGCTACATTCAGTTTAAAACAAAATTTAAGACGGAGTTTCGATTGTAGGCAATATCCAAATTCGCCTCCAAATCCCTCTGCCCTAATCACCTTCTGCACCAAACCGATTAAGTTGTGGAAGGACATTGAGGAGTCCATTTATTTACATTTCAGGCATCGTGTAGCAGGCGATTAAAGAAGCAGGGCCACAACTATCGTCCATAGGAATATTTCCTTAAAATCCTATATTCTGTCTTACACCGAAGTTCTTGTTTTGTGGTATGCTTAGTTTACGGAGCATGGCGAAGGAAGTATTTCGTCACCCATTTCTGGAATCTGCTTGATGCTCATTTTTAAGAGGTTTATTTAAACTCTGATTTAATTCGTTTCAAGGTATATATATATATATATATATATATATATATATATATATATATATATATATAACTCACACGGCAATTTTATTTCGCATATTTACTTAGTTTTTATTTTTTAAATAAATTTTACCTTACTTTTACCTTCAATGCGTTACTCGTTCAACCAAAACTATGATATTTAGTGATATAAGTCAAATATATGTATAGAAACAGTTAAAATAGACCCTTTAAATACATTGGAAGTATCATTATGCCAAATTAATATAAATAAAAATGAAAACAAAGTATGTGAATAGAATTATCATGTGGGTTATATACATATACTTTGAAATGTATTGTTATTTGTTAAATTTCTCGACTCAGGGCGAAATGAAAAAAAAAAATCACTTTCCAATAAGACATTTAAATTTAAGGTAGTGAGGAATTAAACTGAATAAGCGATGATTACAGTAATCAGAATGGTAAACCTTTACTAGTAAAGGCTAGTATACATAAGGGAATATTCGAAAAAGTTCTACTATTTAAAATGGAAAGGTGTAATTTACTTATTGAGACTAGTGTAAAAACAAAGATTGCTAAAGAACTAAGATATCGGATCATTATTATTAGATAATGATGACGAAAGACAACTGAGATCAGCTATTAAAGCATAGGACTGTAGACTAATTATCAAGAGAACTTAGGCAAATGAGAAGTAGTAATTTATTTGTAGATTTAGATTTTATTCCTGGAGAAATAAAGAAATATGAACAAAATTTCGTGAATCCGAAGAGTATTGAACAAATGGAATATAAGTCATCGTGTAATCAAAACCCACTTATAACCTCCTTACATTTTATCTAGCCCAGCGCCTGCTGAAATACCAATAGCCACTTTCTTTAAAGAAAACCCGCAAATAGATTTTGAGAATTTCAAAATCATCCATTTTTTCAGAAATCCCAAAAACTGTGGAAAAATTTAAATAGTCAGAACCTATAAAGTGGAAATCAGGAATTACAGTCTGCTCACTTGAGAGTAATGAAAAACACATATATTAACGTGAAACTATAAATCAGGAAATATATATATATATATATATATATATATATATATATATATATATAAACACACACAAATCGAATAAGTGGTTTAAACTCATTCTTAAATTACTTAAGTAAGTATATTATATAAAGGAAACATGTTTTGAGAACATTACAAAAACAAGAAAATATAATTTGAAAATTCTGGTATATTGATTATCACCTCAACCAAAAATCGTAAAACACATTAAATTTTAAGTTGAATTAAGCATTATTAGGCATTTCCCTCATAAAGGGAGGCTTGTGGCACACACACAAGGAAACTCACTCCTATTTTACATGTTTGATATCGTGTTTTAGAGTTTAACGGATGGAGTTCAAATATTATATTATGTTATATGTATTATAACTTTCGACAGGCTTGAAAATGACTCTTTGCCATTGTAGGCGCTTGCTATGTGTACTCGACGATTTGTACTTGACAGTCGTACTAATATATTTTCTCGACCAATTCAAATTTATACATTCAAAAAAGAAAAATACGCTTTAAATTAAACAGAAGATAGGTATTTTAAACATTAGGAAGCTATTGGAAATAATATAGCTTTATTAAGATGAATAGAATAAGTTTAAACTAATATATATATATTTAAATATGGGCACGTCTTTGTTGTCGATATGTTAAATTGGTTTGACTCGCGATACTTATTTCCTGACCTGAGCCCACATACTCGAGGATCCTCTAATATTTTCGTGTGTTCGTTACTTGGCTCAAACAAATAAAAATATGTATTAACATTGTCCCCTGTCTCGACGGTTTCTGACGGAGATAGAAAAACTTAGTACTCATGGGTATGGGTTCTGTCTAGGAACCAGATGTGCGAGAGACACACATTTCCTCTACTGAGTTTAATGAACCTCTGGCTCTCATATTTAGACGGTTACACCACTAATATAGATTTATTTGTATGCAATGTTATACAACAGATAGAATAAATACTCGGTTTTGGATCGAATTCCAATTACCCCCCACTTTCCTTTATATATATATATATATATATATATATATATATATATATATATATATATATATATATATATATAAGCGTTGATTTATAGTTTTTGGTTGAGCTCTGATGATTTATCTAGGACTTTTCGTGTTAAAAAATGTTATGTATTCGGTCCAAAGTTTTCCTTAATATCTTAAGATCTAATGGAGATAAAGTCCGTCACTTTGTAGCCGCTTAGGGTTCAATACTACTCCGAAATAAAACATGACTACCTTGAGATTTCGGTCTCTGGAAAGACAACTGTCAGAATGTTAAATAAAATCAGATCAGTGAAGCAGGTACAATAGCAAACTTTAGTACCTACTACTAACAACTAATAAGTGCTTTTGGAAAAAAAAAAAAAAAAAAAAAAAAAAACCTATAACAATAAAACCAAATTAAGGACAAAATCAATTAAGCGTAATAGAATATCGTGATGGTAGAGGATGGTTGGATATTGGCTATAAGATTCTTAATTCTTCAAAAAGAAGAAGTTTATTGAGTGTGCTAACAGTTTCGGACACCATTAGTTCCATTCTTCAGAGCTGACAATGAATAAAAACCAAAAGATGTAAAAAATGTGCGAACAATTGTGAAAGAGAATATTTTCTTTTTTTATGAACAATGGCCGTAAATATAAACAATTTATTTTTTTTTAATAAAAAGAGTGACAAGTAACAATGACAAAAGGGGGAGGGTGGATGTAACGAGTATATCAAGAAATTGAAAAATTATAGATGGTACAAACCAATTGACATAGAGGAGGAGCAGGGAGCCCCAAACTGTTAGCACACTCAATAAACTTCTTTTTTAAAAGAATTAAGAATCTGTATTATAGCCGATACCCAACCCATCCTCTACCATCACTCTATAACCAACGGCTAACAATACAACTGATGGTAATAGAATATCCTTTATAAATATTGGAGTAACTTTCTTAATTAAGTGTACTCAAAAGTAAAGAACAATTTGGATCTGAGATTTTTTTTCCCTATAATTTTAAATAATAGATACAGTTTTTTTTTTTCAATTATATCTCAATTAACATAATCAGTTAGAGGTTCCATTATCATAAATATCATTTACTAATACAATTTAACCAGTTTTTTTTTTTTTAACAAAATATTCTTTGGTTAATATAAAAGAGAACCTAGTCTCACGTGTAATCATGTTCTGTTAAATAATTATGTTGAATGCATTCCATTAATTTCCATTTTACTCCATGCATTACTCTCCAAAGAATCAAAATCCAATTATCCAAATTATAAAATTCAAATTTATTTCACAGATCTTGTAGTACAAAATAATTTGTGTACTAATTATAAAATTTTGTATTTATCAAATCAAGAATAAGTTCAAAAGAAAAATTAACCATTATACATTTTATCTAATTGGTTCTTGTTTACGTTGTTATTTGAAAAAATTGGGATTAAATCATTACTACCAATAATTATAAACATTAAACAATAATTACTAAATATTAAATAATTAATAAATTCTTTCTTGAATTGCACTTTAATTACCAAATATCGCTTATATTATACTCGTACATGTTATATTTGATTTGCTTATAATATATTTAAATTATTATTATAAATACTATTTATTTCTAAATTACTATTTTTCATATGATACATTTTACTTGTTAAATACAAAATTAATGTAACTGTGTCTGATAATTAGTTATTAAGGATTAGTTTATATAAATAAATGTTACAAGATCTGTGAAAAGTATTTACGTTTCGGGTAGTATAATGCGCCCCCCTTTCTGTTTTCCGCAGAATAGAACAATTAATTTACAGAATTGAAATGATTTATTACGTCCATTTTTTCAATTTCATCGGCTTTTTGGAAGCTATTTGATCATTTTTGTCCACCAAAGTAATTCAAAATGAGAAAAACGGCACAGCATTAAATTTCCTTGCCTGCTTGCTAGCTACTGCAAGAGAATCCTGGTAAACGTTGCTAGGCAACTGCTTTGTAACCGTATCCGTGGAAGGTTTAAATATCAAAACAACAAGGATTATGAAGACATAACGGCTTTTTTTGTATGTAAATATGTCGCTGTTAGTTTTACTGACAATACTTAATTTATTAAGTACTACCTGCGGTTATAGAGAAGTATTATCGTTTGACGAGAAACCCTGCTTACCACATGAATATTTCGATGCCAAAAATTTAGGCTGTGCTCCTTGTGATTACAATAATAGATTTCATGTTCCATCTAGCGATCGTAAGTTTTATATTTATGTATTTCTTTATTCCTTATAACATTAATTGGATTTGCGATAATTCATATTTGTACCACAAGTTAAATTGACTAGTTTTTGAAACATTTTGTTCTTAATTTAATCCATGGCTGATGGAGCCATATTACTTTTACATAAAATTTCCAAATGTTAGTATATTATCATTTTAAGTAATAGTAGCTAGGAGAAAATATAACAACCAAAAGAATTGTTACTATCACAGACATGGTCCCACCGCAATACATAGCAAACGGAGAACAGTATTATTTTTTAAACAGTTCTTAATTTTTGAAAATGGTTGCTGTAAATGTAAATAGCAAGGGAAAATATGGAATCCAAGGGAATTCATTATAATTATCGAGTTATAATTTTTGTAGACTTTCTTACTGGTCTATAAAAGGATACATAATGAAGTAAAAGAAATAAAAAAAAATAGACATTACTCTGTAGATGTCAGTATAGCTTTTAGTAAACTAATCTAGAGATAAAAATGAAATACGATCGTAGAAACCAAACATTAATATTCACTAATAGGTAATTATTACAGTTGGTATTACTATGTACATAAGTTAATACCTATTTTTGGTTCATATATGAAAACTTCTCAGTCTCAGAAAATATTCGTAGCAAAAGATAAACCATTCTTTTATAAACTACCTTTTATATTTTCTAATACTTTAAATAATCTAGTCATTCAACTGACAATTACTTTAAAATTGTAGTTGTGAATTCTTGTTTTAAATGACAAACATAAAATTGAATATACTTTTCGATAAAAATACAATTGTTTCATTATAATTACATGAAAATGGAATAAAAAAATGAATCTCACTAATTATTTTAAAAAAATTGTATGTATTTTATTTATGTATTAATTGGAATATTGATTCAAGTTGTAGGGTCCATTGTACCAAAATTTTAAGTATTCCTTAAATTAGGCATATGAGATTAGCTAATATGGTACAAGCAAAATTAATATATGAATTAGTGGATGTTGTTTGTTAACCCTCGGCCGAGTGTGGGACCTCACAGGTTCTTTTTTGTTTATATAAATAAACAAAATTCTTTTCTGTTAAAAAAAAATACAATAAATAAATGTTGCTTTCTTTTGAAATAAACATTCAAACCCTTAAAATGAGTTCCTACACTTTATAATCCATTGAAACTCTTACCTATACTACAGTAAACCTATGGGGCCGGCCCTGTGCTCCTTCAAGTAGCTTTCAAATAGCATTCACTCGAGGCTTAATTGAGTCTAATGAAATATAATAAATTGGTACTGGTTAATTATAGATCCACTATTTTTTGGTGGTTGTTCCTCTTCAGGTAGCCCATTTGGTTTAACCCCCACTTACCAGAATTAAATTTTATCATTAGCATTTTAATTAAACAAAAATATCTATCATATGCATTATAACTATAGTCAATCATATTTTTACTTGTACAAAGTAAAGGAATAATTGTAATTGCAAAAAGTTTCGGTTTTCAGATTTCAACAGGATTATCTGTTATGACCCTCCTTGAACATAATTTGACTAGTTTTGGTGTTATATCTGTGTGTATATACATATCTCAAAACCTCAGCATCCTTTGGCCTCAGAATGTTAAAATTTCATATTTAGTATATTTGGGTGGGGGTTGGATTAGACGATGGTGAAAATAAAAAACTGCAAATTTTTCTATATCTATTAGAGCTACAAATCATTTGTACCGGACCTTTCTTGTTTATTTTTAAAAAAATCTATAAATAATGTTCATTGACATTTTAGCAGATTTCCTTGAGGAAAATCAGCTGTTGAGGTCGTACTTATGACGCGAGTTTTGAAAAATGTCCTCAAATGTCCATTGATCCTACCCAGGAGATGACGAAAATGAGACTCGTTCAAAATTATATATCTTTATATATATAAAATTGTAACCTCTGTCTGTACATCGATTTTTTTTTCTTGAAATGTCATGATACTTTTTCGTTTCACATGTCATAGACACAAAAACTGCAATTTGTTTCTTTGGTGTCTGTTTGCTTCTTACCTTTTCACGCATAAACGGCTGAACCAAATTTTATGAAACTTGGTATTAACATTACTACTAACCCAACTTAGACTTTAGGCTATATTAATATTCTCTGAGACCAATGGGAGTTGGGGTTATAAGGGAGGCCTGAAATTAAAAATAGCGAAATTTATGTTTCCTATTGCTTTTTTGCCAATTATGCGCATAACAAAAGTTGTTTAGTTTGTTATTTAGAGTAACTTTTGTCATATACACTTTTGTCATATACCGAAGTATGAATGAGTTATACGCTAAATTCTATAGCGAGAGTAAACAATTTTATTTGGCACAAAAGTCTCAACCGAACTAAACAAAACTCGCTATGTGTATTAGCAGTAATGCCTCCATGATAATAAGCTGTACCAACATTTCTAGGGATGAGCAGGAGTGGGGGTTGTAAGGGAGGCCTGAAATTAAAAATAGCGATATTTGGTTTCCTATTGGTTTTTCGGCAAATTTGTACATGACAAACCTTGTTTATATTGTTATTTAGAGTAATTTTTGCTATAATCATTTTTGTCGTATAACAAAGTATAAACGAGCTATACACTAAAAACTAAAGTGGGTGCCTATTATTGAATTGGGCACTAACGATTGAACCGAACTTAAAAAAACTCGGTATGCGAATTAACATTAATTCTTCCATGATTATAAGCTATACTAAAATTTTTAGGTTCAAACGGGAGTGGGGTTTATAAGAGAGGCCTGAAATAAAAATTCGTGTTTTTTAATTTTCTATTTGCGGCAAACATGCACATAATAAAAGTTGTTTACTTTGTTATTTAGAGTAACTTTTGTTGCATTCACTTTTGTCATAAAATGAAGTAAACACGGAATATTCGCTAAAACTGTAGCGGGAGTCATCAATTTTATTGGTACTTATTTAAGTGTTTTTAATAGATGCATATTATGACAAATGATGTTATGTTTTAGTCTTATGTGATAGTTATAAGTATGATTCGGATTAGTGAAGTTATAAATCTTCACCACCCCCTTCTCATTTATTTATTTTCTCTAGAAAATAACTTTGTTATTTATTTCCAATAGAAATGTAAACTATAAGAGCATTTCTATTATTTAATTTGTATAATGGATTATTTAAACAAAGTCATGCTGAATTTGAACAAGGAATGATAGCGGAAGTTGTGGGGAATCAAACTCTTTGGTTCTGGTAATATATTATCTCAGAAATCTTGATGTTATTGAAACAAATATGTACTATCATAACAATTAAATGTTAATGGTAATGTCATTATGATAAAAGGCAATATGCGTTTAAACTCGATATGATTGTTTAAAGTATTACTTAGGTTGCAGGGAGGGTTACAATCTCTTCCCCTACCTAGCTTTTTGAATATAAATTAAGTTATTTTTAGGGAACCACTATTATTTAATTCCATCTGGTTGATAAATTATTAAAATAATATTTTGAATCAATAATTTAAGGAAAACTATGTGGATAACCTTCATATGGGAGCAGAAGTTGATGGGAGGCTAAAACAGTTAATTGAGTTTACTTATTTCCAGTGAAATATTGGCATTACGGGAAGTGATGTCCACTGAGATTTACTATTACGAATATAATCTTATGTACTAAACGATGCTTGAGCTAAATGTGCTCGGATTGGTTTTTGACAGGAAATATGTTCATTATAGATGATATTTAATTGTAATAAATGCTATCCATGATTATGGTTTGAATTATTCAAAAACGGTGAGTCAAAAAGTGGAGAGGGATAGATTAGGAACACATTTTCATTTATTCTTCAAAACTAAAATTTCTATTCTCTTAGTCCCCAAAAGTTACCCTTTAGGATTAGCAATTTCGGAAAAACAATACTTCGTGGAAGGAAGTGTAATTGTAATCATTGAAGTCTTGCTATAAAAATACTAACATTAGTCAGTCAACAATGACTTCCCGGGCATCGCCGGGTACCTTAGCTAGTGTATATATATATATATATATATATATATATATATATATATATATATATAGTTTATAGTTGTAACCTCTGTCTATACATTGATTTTTTTTCTTGAAATTTCATGATACTTTTTCGTTTCACATGCCATAGACACGATATCTGCAATTTGTGGCTTTGGTGTCTGTTTGTTTGCCATCTTTTCACGCCCAAACTACTGAACCAAATTTTATGACAAGTTGTCTGTATATTACTACTAACCCAACAAAATTCGGTATGTAAATTAGCATTAACTCTCCCATGATCATAAGCTGTACCAATACTGCTAGGGGGGTTATAACGGGGTCTGAAATTAAAAATAGTGATATTTCGTTTCCTATTGGTTTTGGAGCAAAGGTGTACTTTAATAAAAGTTGTTTATTTTGATATTTAAAGCAACTTTTGTTTATAAACTTTTGTCTTATACCAAAGTATAAATGAGATATACGCTAAAAACTATAGTGGGTGTCATCAATTTTATTAGGCTGAACCAAACTAAACGAAATTTGGATTGTAAATTAGCATTAACACTCCTATGATTATAAGCTGTACCAGCATTGCTAGGAATGAGTAGGAGTGGGGGTTATAAGGGAGACCTGAAATTAAAAATAACTAATAAATAATAAAAATTATATTAAGCTAAACACTTGAGATGGGAAGTGTAAAAATATTGTGCATAGTAAAGCCATATGAAATTACAATCATTATTCAGACTCCCAGACTCCCCGAGCAAAGCCGGGTACCTTAGCTAATATATACTTATATATATAAGCTAAGGCACCCGGCTTCGTTCGGAAAATCAATTGGATGCATAATGGAGGTTGTATTTTTATTTGCAAGGCTTTACTATGCACAATATTTTTACATTTCCCTGTCTCAGTGTTTAGGGTTTATATCTTAATATCTAGCTACTAAAACGAATGTTGAAGTTTTGAAGAATGAAAATAAATGATATCCTGATCAATCCATCTTCACTGGAGAATATTAATCATAATCATGAATAGCATTCATCATTATTAAGTGTCATTATTGAGGTAGTTTTGCTTGGGAAATATTTAGACTGAATAATAAGTGTGAATTTTATTCATTGCAAGGCTATGAAAAAGTCCTTTCCATTTAAATTTCCTGTTTTCTTCTTTACTTTTAATAAATTTCGATTTTTTCTGGGAACATGGACAATCGATGTAGTATTGCTGAGTCTTTTCGACTAAACGTTAAGCAGTTACTATTCAATCCCAATTCATTATTTAAAAAGTATGAATAAAATCACTTCCTACTCAATCCCTCTTCATTATTTAAAACAATGTGGACAATGTAAATAATAATCATTGATACTATTCATCATTACCATGTTTCATCTACAATCAAGTCAGCGGATGTGATTAGAGCTGGCCTAGAGCCGCCTGTAATTGTCTCTCCACAACTTCTGCTACCTCATGTTGTGGAAATTCACCATTGTTTTGTTTAAATTATTGTAACATGAATTATTCTAAAAATTAAACTAATGCTACAATAATTCTCTTATCAGTGGATAATATATAACCCTGATAAATGTTAACTAACCATGACTTAATTTAGATTAAGAAAGTGAAGTGTACTATTAATTTTTTGATGAAGCATATATTTCTTATTCATGTTACAGGTATGTCCTGTGTATGTGACAAGTCAAGCATTCAAATAGGATGGCATAGAGCCGGCTTTCCTCTGTGCCAAAAATGCAAAGTAAATGAAGTACCCACAGAAGATTTAAGGTTCTGCATATCTTGTGATAAAAATAATGTAACAGACAGTCACGTCTGTTTTCCTTGCATGGAGGGCAGCATACAAGGTAGAATTAATATAACTTAGGCAATTATTCACAATAAAACTAAACTCAAAGAGCATATTCAAGTATTTCCTTTATAAGGATTATTTCATCTTCCTGTTGGGTAAATGTCATTTGGAAGGGAGCACTTCTCTAAATCAGGGTCATTCCACATCAAATCAACCAATGCTGTGCATCTCCTCAGATTAAAATAATTTTTGGTGTATTAGTTCAGTCAAAAGTAAGAAAAAATGCTAAGTTTGAACTTTTTTGTCTTTTTAATATTTAAGTTATTCATTTTCAAATAACTAAAAATTGCATAAATTTGCCTATGTATGACAATTTTCAGCAGGATCTATTTCAATAACTATTTGACATCTGAACCTGACTCTTGCTCCATTTCATTTTATTTTCGATGTGCTTTAATTTGATGCCACACATGACTGTATTGTTAAAATTCATTACTTCTCAAAAACATTGAAAAAGTTTTTGAAAAATGTCATAAACACATTTTTAAAAAAATATACTTTCTCTTTATAATAATTTGGTACATTTATACCAAATTTTAAATGGGGTGACTAAGTGATTGTATTTAAATAAAATATTTTGTACACTGATACTTCCTAAGATACCTATAACCCATATGTAATATTATAAATATTATTGTGGAATTTATTAATCAATCATTGTCACACTAAGGATCTAAATAGAAATTAAAAGCCAATAAAAGTACTGACATTTTAACTCTAAATATCAAGATAATTTAAAGTAATTATATCAAAAAAAAATTCCAATATCCAGAGTGGCCAAATATTATATACTCGAATCAAATATAAAACATAAGTATATATATATATATATATATATATATATATATATATATATATATAGTTGTTATTTCACAAATAATAAACAGGTTCTATAAAAATGATTTTTTTAATTGGTTTCAATGTCATTTGATATCTCATAATGTTAGAGGTAATCTTTCTAACCTTCTATTTCATGTTTCTTACTTTGTAAAGGTTTTATATATATATATATATATATATATATATATATATATATATATATAAAACCAATATTGTTTGTCTGGTTGGTTAACTTTTGCTGTTAAAATAAAAGAAATTTTGTTATTAAAGAAAATTTCTTTTGTTTGACACGCGCTTCATTAAACTTGAAGATATGGATTAGACTCTGTGTTATGGGATTCATATTTCAAAATGTATAGATGGATTTTGAATAATAATAGAGCATTAAATGATTTTTTTCCCATTTAATGATCTTTACCATAATTGTCAAAGTATATATTTTTTTTTTTGTATCAAAGTGTAAAAAAAAAATATTTGTTTATCTTAAGTTTATTTATTTTAGTTGAAAGGACTATTAATGGCACTTTACTTGAAAGGAAGACGTGTATTCCTTGTTCACCAGGCACAAGACCTGACCATGCGTTGAAGAAATGTGTCAGTTGTCCATTGTCTATGCCTGAATGCACTTGTTCTCTAGACACACATAGTTATGTCCCTGAAGTCGGTTGTGTTCCAAAAAGTGTCATCATATCTTGGCCGAAAACTCAAGACATGTATTATATTTCCTATGACATTGAACGTTTTCATTCTAAATTATTTGAAGAAAAATTGTTGCCTGTATTGTATAGATGTAAGGTAAGTTAGTGTTTTTATTTCTGTTTGATAGCAAAAAATGATGATAAAGGTAGAATATTTGTTGGTAACAACAAATATTTATAAAATAGTTGTATATAATAATAATTTTTACTCTTTGCAGCCAGCATACTGTTGTAGCAGTAAAATGCTCTCTCTCCCTCTATTCCATTTACACAGAACTGTCTAAGATAATCTAAGGAGATGTTAGAACTATTAATCAGAGTTCATGGAAGGTGTTGTTATGACTCCTTCCATGTCATAGATTAAGAAATAAGATTATTTAATTTTGGGGAACCCTCATCACCTGTTACGAATTCACACACAAATTGCCCGGTCAGGTGTCATTATTCTTTGGGATATTTTATGACCTAATGTATACCCAAGATTACCACAAACCAATAATGGCACTATATTATATACAATGATGCTAAATAAAATAACAATTTTATAACTTATCTTGAAAAAATTGAATATTTAAAATAATTAATATTAAATTGTGGGGGTCAGCATGGCAGAGTGGTTAGTGCACTGGACTTTAAAGTCAAAGGTTATGAGTTCGAGTACAGACTGGCCCCTACTTCCCAGTATGGCTGGTTCCTGCCGGAAGTCATTACCCTCTCGTGTAGAGGAGGCCTACAGGTTGAAACACACCTGTAATAAGGGCTTAGAAAAATAAAAATATTAAATTGTAATATCTGTATAACGGATGCTTCTTCTGTAATTATTTTTATCTAGGCAACAATAGAGGTGTATAATAATAATAAAAAAAATTAAATCCATGAATAATTTTTGAATGCACTAAAGTTCGTTTTACTCAAAAGAAAAATACCTTTTGGTTTAAAATGAAATTGTACAGGGAAACTTGATACTTCTAATTGTTATTTATTCCCCTGTTAATTTATTTTGAAATTAAACACCTTCGATATTCAATAATTATAGAGTACCTGTTACACCAATGGCTTTAAATTGACAGAATTACTCAGTCATACTGAGCATTCATATAATATGACTTCAAAATATTATCATTTGAAGCTGCGATTCATGTTAATGTTGTACCAGACAGATTAATAAGTTTACCTGCTTAAAATGACATTCCACTTTAGTCACTGATATTAATATAGTAGAATACAATCTGTTAATGAGGATTTAGTTTTATACTTGAGTAAACTTACAATGTTATGACTTTCAATCGAATTTTATTGATTATTGTGTTTTGGTCATTTGCAGATGAATCATAGGGTTAGTTGCCAATTTCTTGGTAATATGTGTGCATTAAATCTTTACCAAGATAGCATAGGAGGCCCTTGCAGTGCATTAAAAGACTCTAGAACATTTACTGATGTGCCAAAGTTGTATTATGCTGAAGGTGATGCGCCATCTGTTTTATTCAGAAAAACTCTTAATCAGCGATTTACTCTAGATGCTGAATCAGAGGTTTGTTATAATATGTCTTTTAATCAAATAGTAATATATCTTATATAGTATTAGATATATAATATATCTAAAATATCGGTATTGATATACTTTTCCCTGAAAGAACTTCTAATGATTAGAAATTGTATATATGTATTATAAGTAGTTCAATTTAAATTTTGAAGTAATTTCAAATTTAATTTTTAATATAAGATGGGGATTTTTATTTCCCATTATTTTATATTAGTTTTTCTATGAACATTCTGTGAGTGAGGTTTGGTGCTGAATCAGATACTTATAATCTATTTTTTTTAGTGAACAAGTAGAATAGATAGACTAAAAAATACATTTGACAGTGACCAGTGCAATTTAGATACCCATTCCTTTTTATTTATTTATTTTTGTTGTCCCTATCTTCAATTAAAATGTATTTAAATATATTGTGTTTAACATGAGTATCTTTAAGAAATGCTTTAATTAGTCTTCTTTTCGATCTTCTAAATTCTTTCTCCTATTCAGTTTTCTTTCTTCCAAGTTCATTTGTTGGACTAGCCTTCTATTTTCTAAATATAAATGAAATATATAATTCCTCTAATTCCTTGTTATTTTAATTGAATAGCTGAGACTTGTTTTTTTTTTTATATGTGCCTTCATGTTCTAAAATTGAAAAAATAATATTTTATTTACTAACAAATTTTTTTTTCTTTTTTTACAGACGAGCTATTTATCATTTTTTATGAGCAAATGGCATCTTAATGGTACTTGGATTGGATATTCTAAAGGTCTAGACTCGTTGGAATTGTGTCCACTTCAGCACTACTCTGAAAAAATAAGATATGCTTCTGAATATTTAATTACTTGCTCTCTTCCAGCCAAGCAAATCATTAAAAAGTCTGAACCTATTTTTTATGATATATACTTGTACTACTCAGAAAATAATTCAACAACTTTGCACGCTCTTCCAGTTCGGATTTTGAATTATAAGCACCACAAAAAATATGTTAACAAGGTAATGGTTTCATATTTTTTTGTGTTAATACTTGTTCAGCTTTTTGATAGTTAAAAAGAAAACTGCTATGTAACACAATATTTCTAAAGAATCACAACTCAGACAATAATTAAAGCTGACTTCTTCATAAAAACTTAAAACATTACCTCTATGATCATTTCAGCTCTTTTCTCTCGGACATTTTCTTTAATTTGTATAAATACATACTCAAGGTTCATTTTGAAAAAGACATAAATGAATTTACCCTCCACCTCAAAATAAAAAATAAAATGATTTCTCACATTTAAGTGCATTCTAATGTTTGTGTTAGGGAAGATGGTTGTGCTCCTGGGAAAATGTTGGCTACAAAATAGTGAACTATTTCTTTAGATAGTAAAACTGCCATGTTTTATCTGGATTTTAAAATATATATATATATATATATATATATATATATAAATGCTTAAGGAATGCTTTATATTTTTTAAAACTCATGTTATTAAAGTTTGCAAATTCATTTTGAAATTACTTTTGCAGGCAGGTGATATGTCACAGTGGCAACTTACTCAACGCATTTTTGATGTTGATACAGTAGGTGGTTATAAGCCAGGTTACAACACATCCTTTCCATTTAGATACAGGTTTATAAAATCTATAACATTGAGGTAATAACCATAAGAGTATAATTTATTTTTTCATCAATATTTTAATCTCAGTAACAACATTTTCAAATTGAATTAAGTTTTATTCTTTTATTATGTTTCGAACAACATTACCAATACTAAATATTATTTTTATTTGATCTATTTGTTACTCGATATTTACTAAACTTTCAAAATGGGTCCATGGTAGCTCTGTTTATTATGTTTCCTTGCCAAACGGGTGATAGAAAAGCCTAACTGGTGGTATGGAAAATATTGAAATAAAACTAAATGTTAACCTAAGACTGAATTTAAAAAACTTTCAGAATCAATTAGGTTGAAGCTGTCCCTTTACCTCTTCATACAATATATATATATATATATATATATATATATATATATATATATATATATATATAAAATTGTAACCTCTGTCTGTACATTGATTTTTTTCGCAAAATTTCACGATAACTTTTCGTTTCACATGTCATAGACACCATAACTGCATTTTGTTTCTTTGGTGTCTGTTTGTTTGTTTGTTTATTTGTTTGTTACCTTTTCACGCATAAATGGCTGATCCGAATTTTATGAAACTTGGTATGTATATTACTCCTAACCCAACATAGACTTTAGGTTATGTTAATATTCTCTGAGATGAACAGGAGTGGGGGTTATAAGGGAGGGCTGAAATTAAAAATAGCAATATTTCGTTTCCTAATGCATTTTCGGCAATTACGCACATAACAAAAGTTGTTTATTTTGTCATTTGGAGTAACTTCTGTTATATACACTTTTGTCGTATACCTACGTATAAATGAGTTATACGTTAAAAACTACTGCGCAAGTCAACAATTTTATTTGACACAAAAAACTCAACCGTACTAAACCAAACTCGGTATGTGAGTTAGCACTAACGCCTTTCTTATAATAAGCCATACTAACATTTCGAGGGACGGGCAGGAGTGGCGGTTATAAGGGAGGCCTGAAATTAAATTAAATTCCTATTAGGGTTTTGGCAAATATGCACATAACGAAAGTTGTTTATTTTGTTATTTAGAGAAACTTTTGTTATATACACTAACGTTGTATACCGAAGTATAAAGGCATTATACGCTAAAAATTATAGCGGGAGTCAACAATTTTATTTGGCACAAAAGACTCAACCGAACTAAATAAAACACTCGGTATGTGTATTAGCACTAACGCCTTCCTTATAATAAGCTATACTAACATTTCTAGGGACGGGCAGGAGTGGGGGTTATAAGGGTGGCCTGAAATTAAAAATAGTGATATTTCGTTTCCTATTTTGGTTTCGGCAAATATGCACATAACAAAAGTTGTTTATTTTGTTATTTAGAGAAATTTGCTCAACAATTCTATTCAATATGCACTACCAGGTACCTCACCTGGAAAAATTAGTTCAAATTATAATATATTATTATAATATTTTGTCCTTAATAATTTAAATCTATGCATAATGCACAGGAAATGGGAAATATGACAATATGAAGGACAGTGAAGTCTAACATAAAAAATTAATTTTATTATTAACAAATCCACAGAAATGACGGCTATTAACCCTAAACACTGGGAAGGGTAAATGTCAAAATATTGTGCAAAGTAAAGCCTTGCCAAAAAAATACCATCACCATCCAGCCTCAAATGAATTCCCGGGCAAAGCCGGGTATCTCAGCTAGTATATATATATATATATATATATATATATACATACACACACACACACACACACACACACACACGCACACACACACACACACACACACACACACACACACCCACACTCACGCACACACACACACGTCTCGAATATAAGCTTTTACAGCAAACATCTCTTATTTATTTATTTAATAATTCTAAAAGCTTTATTTTTTCTTAGTGTCAATGTTCGTGATGGCCAAGAAGGCTTGATATATCCACCATTATTATCTGTATATTATGGTGAACTAAGTCAATTGGACGTCGATAAAAATATAAATGTGAAGATATCAATGAAAGTCCATTTTTCTAAACCAGATTATATAAAAAAATCATATGACGTAAGTGTTACTTTCACAAATTCTGTGTGTATATGTTTGTGGAAGAATAAAGATCTTATCATAAGAAAACAAATTATTAATATCTTATTAGCACATATTCTTATTAATATTGTAATTAATTTAATTTTTTTCCAGATTTCTTTGGCGATTTTATGCTCACTTTCATCAATCTGGTCTATTATAAGGACTTTATCCAACTCAAAACGGTCAGGTCAGCGGGCCATTGACCTAGTAACAGTTCTCCATTTATGTATTGTAGCTTGTGGTCATCTAGCAAATGTTTTTTTCTTAATCTGTGCTAGTGCAGCTGTCCATTCATTTATTTATTACAAATGGCAAATAACCACACATGTTCTACTTCCATCAGCTAGACTAAATTACTACATTAGGACGTACATCATTGTTGCTTTTCCATTGAAAGTAAGTAGCTTTATATATATATATATATTGTATCTTTGTTACCCAATGTTGACAGGTTGAATTAGAAATGGTTTCCCTTAGGAATATAAAGATCGATTTAACTTATGTACAAAATCATCCTGTCATATTCATCAGAGCCTGTGATACAAAAAATGGCAAATAGCCAAATTTATGTTTAGAATACCTGTTATTTGTAAATGAATTGAAGTAATAATGGTTTCCTGTCAAAGTGTAAAGTAGTATTCCTTTTATTCAAAGTTTATTCATTCATTATATCAAATTATTCTATAAATGTGATGCATGGAACGGCTATCGGACAAATATTGATGAATTTATTATTGTTTATGTATTCAAATGAATCTTATTTCCTTTCAGAATATAACAATTTCATCTTTTTAGCATTCATAGAAAAAAATATGACAAAATTTTATTCAGGGATTCTGCTGTAATTTCGTAGAAGAGTTTGAGGTGAACACCGAAGTTGGAAGTAATTAGCTAACTTTGTTACTCATCTTTTTTGAAATAATGTTTTCCCATGGGATTATAATTAAGGTTATCCCCAATAAACACTCAGTACAAACAATGGTAGAAGAAAACAATTGACAAAATTATATTATATAAATATGAAATACATATAATATTTAATGAAAAAAATAAATGATTTCCTCTCTCTGATCTCATGGAACACCAATAAATCCTATTTGGCAACTGGAAGAAGGAAGTCAGAATTTTGAAATTCAAACACTTAAGCAACGTATTAGGACTGAAAAAAAAAACATTTTATACATATTTTTGATAAAATCAATATTAGCAAAGATGTTTATGAACATAAGTTTTGACTTCGAAGTTAACCTTCACTTCTGTCAGTAGTAGTAAAGAATAAAATAACCCACATTTAACTTATCCATATTCTTCATAAATAAACAAAACAAAAACCACAATTCTATTTAGGCATATTTATGGAACATGAATAAAATCTTTGGCACCCGCAGTCGGATGTCAAAATGAATATAACATTTTAGGACTGTAATTGTTTTCTAAACTCAATTTCTTCTTTCAGTTTTCTTGATAAAACCAACATTAATGAAGATTTGAGGGAATATGTGTTTTTACATCGATGTAACAACATCGACCCCCCCCCCTTCCTAGTAGTTAAAAATTCAAATTCTCATATAGCCTAGTTGTACATTGGGGTAGTTGACTCAGAATTATTTTCGAGTGATTGAGTAACAAACAGGTTTACAAAAAGAAAAGATTTTCAATTCTGATGAGTTTTCAAATTAATATTTAAAATCTGTCTATTGTCCAGTGAGTTTGCATCTCTCTGCTCTCCCTGAAACATTGAAACACTGAAGAATGATACCAAATATTTCTGACACTGTGCCCATCACAAATATACTCATCTTTCGATTGATTTCTTCCTGTAGCTAATACCCAACTATTGAGTACAATACCAATATTAATATTAGAAATATAGGTTGTGGAATTTGGAGTGGTTTCTTTCTCGAATTTCCTTCCCTTGTCTGCCTCTATTGAAGGCCATTTTCTGTTAATTCACCATTATTAGAACATTATAAGTACATTGAATCTGAAATATTTTGATTTATTTTATTATTATAGTTATTAAGAATTTATGGGAAAATCCTCTTAATTTAGTTACAAAATTGTTTTCAGTTTTTCAAAGTATATGACTATAGTTAATTAAATATGAAATGAGTTATTTCCTATTATATACCGTTTTCGAAAAGGGAAATATTTTTCCCAACCAAGGATGCATACATCGATCCTCACTGGACAGGAGGCTCAAGTTGGGAAGTATTTTTAATGCATTTATGACACATACAGTGTAGTACGTCTGTCTTATATCCTTCTCTGCCCCCTACATTGACTGTCTACTCCAATGTTCATAAACATTCCATTTTTTTACTTAATTGATTATGATAACAGGCCAAATTTGATAAGGCAAGTTATTGTAGCTGGTGATTATGTCTTAATTTTTTTAATATGCATTGTACTAATATTGCAAAACAAATGACAAACTGTTTGAAATCTAATTACAATGGGCCCTTCCCTTAAGTGTGTGAATTTAATAGCTGATCTATTTTTTTTTTTTTATTATTGGTTTGAAAGAAGTTATTAATAAAGGGAATTACAAGGAGTTATTTTGTGTGCATATATACTCTTAAAGCATTCAGTAGAGTTTAATTTTTATGATTGCTAATGGCCTTAATTTCTTAAATATTTTTAGATTGTCGAAATACTATACATGTTATGGTATCACCTAAATATTGATATCTTCCTTATTGATTGGGAGCAGCCTCGCATTCAGAAGCAACAAACTTTCTCAGTGAGTGCTTGGAGGACTTATTTTGTTTCAAACAAATGGAATGAAATTCAGACAGAAAGGAGAACAAGTCTACTCTTACAGATATGTATTACTGTTCTTTTTCTAAAGGTAACTGAAACAATAGTTTTATTATTATTATTACATTGCCTTCTTTGAAGAGATTCAATTATTGTATGAATAAAATCTTCAATGAAATGTATCTTGTCTACATTTATTTAATTTTATGCTCCAAAATTTGAGCTTACATTGTAATGCTGTGTTTTCAAAAACCAATTATACTCTGCACTATAGAAAAAACTAATTAAAAAGAAATCTAATTTAAAAAGTCTAAAATTATAAAGTAATTTGATGCTACAATTTGTAACTGTTAACCTAAATGAAGACTATTATTCTAGGTATGGGGTTTTGAGAACTGGGCTATTTGTGTACCAGAACTTCATACTACAATACCAACAAATTTACAGTTTTATAATAACACCAACAAAGTCCATAGAGTTGCAGTAGGAGTTTTAGTGTACTGCACAATTTATTTCATTCAGGTAATTTTTATGTTTCATTTTTGGATTTTTATCTATTGTACCTTCTTTAATCGTCTAACTTCAAATAGTAACAAACAATTACACACAGACACACACACACAGACACAGACACACACACACACACACAGACACAGACACACACACACACACACACACACACACACACACACACACACACACACATTCGCACATGCCTTCCCACCATATATATATATATATATATATATATATATATATATAATATATAGATTTCTATCAAACAAATTTTAGTATCAGTAATCAACAATATTTCCTATGTAAATCAAGGATCTTAAAACATATTCAGATAGAAAATAAAGTTGTATTTAAACATAAGTGTTTGTGTCTTACAAGTTATGAGTTGATCAATGGCAAATGAATTTTAAATAACTGTTCACTAATTACTATCTTTACAGCTCCAAAATGTAGTGCCCGCCTATGAGTTACAACATATTAATTTTCTATTATTGAGAAAAATCTGTAGTACAAAACAATTGGCTGACTGACTCTCAAATAGACAAAGAAAACACATCATTAGAAAAAATTCCAATGTGTAAACTATGATTAATGGGAATGACAAACAGTGAGATTCTGCTTTCAGTGATATCTCTATTCCTTTCTCACATTAGATCAGATTAGAGAGGAATAGATTTTCCATAAAAAATTGAAAATAAATTAGATATTGTATGACAAACTCTTTAAATATGTAGTTACTCTTTGTATATTTGTTCCAGGTTGTCTTCATCAGCACTTTGTATGAGAGATATATAAAGAATCCTATACAAGAGTTCGTTGATTTCTGTTCATTGGCAAATATAAGTGTCTTTATGTTATCTCTAGAAAATTATGGATATTACATTCATGGAAGGTATTAAATCATGTAAATGATATTTACATATGTATATATTTATTTATTTTATGTTACATTCTTGCTGAAACTTATATACCCCATGAAGTTCTTTTAATTAGTAATCCTATAAAATTTAAAATGTTTTAACTAACTAATTTTTAGTTTGATTCTTGAAAATTGCTTTATTGTAATACATTTTTTTCTTAAATGGTAATTTTTAGTCAATTTTGCATTGAATTGTTTGCATTCACTAATTTCTGTTAGAAATTGAGTTTTATGATTAGAGGATCCTCTCAAACATTCTGTCTAGCATCAGACCTTTCAATTTTTTGTGATATCAATGGGACCAAAAGGGGTTTTCAAATGTGGCAAGGTTTGGAAATTTTCCTATTCAGACTAATTTATTTTTATGTTTCATATAAAGATCTCATACATTGATTCCTTATTTAAGAATGTGCAAAAGTTGAAACTTTTTAGTTATCTGATGTAGTGTTTCATAGTTTTAGTTCGCATTTGTTATTTAAATTAAATCAAAAACAAATTAAAACAAAAAATCATTAGTACATTTTTATTTAAAATTCGGAATAATTAATATGTGCGTGAGGTCCCCTGTTTGACTAGTGGACCTACAGATCAGTGTACTCTTGTCAGAACACCATTATAGTTACACGAGTAAACAATAAATCATGTTTATTTAATTGGAAATTCGTGGCCAGAACTAAGAAGACTGATGACAGGCAACTAAGAAAGGCAATAAGTAATCCCTGTTATGTCTTCTTCTCTCCCAGTTCTATAACTTGCATTCACTATTTTAAATTGGATAAATTATTCACTATTTGCCAAAAAACGATTAAAAACATATATTCCTATTCTACACAATAAGCAATAAAAATTGACAGATAACTTGTTCATTAAGGGAAGCTTTTTTTTTACTCTGCTTTCCTTTTAAAGGGCAAGGTACCATACCATTAAAGCTTCATTTAACTTAACAACTGATAGTACTCGAGAAATCCGGGATAGTCTAGCCCCGGCTAGCAGAGCTTTGTATGCCAAATGTTTTTTATGTTCTAGTGTTAATCATATAATTACACAGGCCAACGATGAAAAAGCTTTTTTAATGAAAATACCTTATTCTTATGTTGTTTAGGTTGCTGAATCCAAATATGATGCTTAAAAAGTTGTATCACCCACCATTTATTCACATTTTATAGTTAAATTCATGAAATAAAGAAACATTTTTAGAATTTAACAGCTTTTTCATAGTTAAGATAACATGAAAAAATAGGTCTAATGAACAAAGATGATGTTGGCAGCACTGCTGAAACACATGCTAAACAGCTGATGTTTTGTTTATTTTCAACATAACCTCACTTTTACGTTTCCTGTACATGTGCTCAGTGCAATGTCTCATCGCGGCTGTAAAAACTCTGCTGACAGTTTTTGTTATATTTGCGGTGAGTTTGTTATTAAAAAGCACCAAAGAAACATTACAGACTTTGTGAAAAAGGTTTATCTAGCATACTTTGGAACCAAACTTGGAGACCAGGATAAACCTTGGGCACCGCATAAGGTATGTTATGTATGTGTTGAAGACCTCAGGAAATGGTCAAAAAAAGAGAAAAAACACTTTAAATTTGCTGTTCCCATGATATGGAGGGAACCAAAAAATCATTCCGATGACTGTTACTTTTGCAGTGTAGATATTACTGGTCATAACTCTAAGAACAAGAAGGTAATAAGCTACCCTAAACTTCCGTCCGCCATCCGACCAGTAGGGCACGGTGTAGATTTGCCAATCCCAGAACCACCAGAGGACTTAAATTCTATTGAAACAGAAGTATTTTCTGATGTACAGTCGGAGTTAGATGAACACGATGAAGAATTCCAATGTGTTACAGAAAATGTAGAGCCTAAATTGTTCACTCAGGTCGAGCTTAATGACTTAGTTAGGGATCTGGGCTTAACAAAAGAAAAAGCTGAACTGCTTGGCTCTAGGCTAAAAGAAAAGAACTTGCTGGCGGCTGGAACCAGCTTTCATGTGTATAGGAAGAGAGAACAACAATTTTTGAAGTATTTTGAACAAGAGGGTGATTTGGTGTACTGCTCAGACATTCATGGTTTAATGAATGAGTTTGGAATTGAATACAAAACAGAAGATTGGAGGTTGTTTATTGATTCATCCAAAAATAGTTTGAAGGCAGTTTTACTACACAACGGTAACATGTATGCCTCTGTACCTGTCGGTCATTCTGTACATATGAAAGAGAGTTACGAAAATCTAGAAATAGTGTTAAATAAAATAGGTTATTCTGCACACGGTTGGATGATATGTGGTGATTTGAAAGTTACGTGCATGCTCCTTGGTCAGCAAGGGGGTTTTACCAAATTTCCATGTTTCTTGTGTGAATGGGACAGTAGAGCTCGGAATCAACATTGGTGCAGAAAGAACTGGCCTGCTAGGGAGTCTTTAAAGCCTGGCGAGAAGAACATTTTACGCAAAAACCTTGTAGATCCAAAAAACGTGCTCCTACCACCACTACATAATAAGTTAGGTCTCATGAAACAGTTTGTAAAGGCTTTGCCTAAAGATGGGCTTTGTTTCAAATATCTCTGTCAGAAGTTTCCACACCTTTCAGAAGCTAAACTGAAAGAAGGCGTCTTTACCGGGCCTGATATTAGAAAAATGATGTTTGACGTTAACTTTGAATCCACAATGACCTCAAATGAAAAAGAAGCATGGGTTTCATTCAAGCAAGTTGTCACCAAGTTTTTGGGAAATAAAAAAGACCCAGAATATAAGGCTATTGTTGCTAACATGTTAAAAAAATTTGAACAGTTAGGGATTACTGTTGGTCACTTCACCGGGAAGTTCAACAAGCTATTCATCGCAGGAAAAGCTACACAAGAAGCTTCAAGGAAAAAAGGGAAAGAAAATATAAAGCAATTCCAGTTGACAAGTGAACCTTGTATCATCACATAAAATTACTATTCCAAGTATTTTACTGTAAATACAAACCATTTTTACGATTCTACAGTGTTTCATTGATTTCCCTATATACTGTAAATGGGTATTAGACTATATAATAAAATACATTTTGCTTGGAAACTAAGGGTGATACATAAAAACTACGAGCAGATTTGGATTCAGCACATAAAAATCTATCAAGATCAGCTATTAAAATTAAAAAAGTTTTCAAAAAGGTTTTTTTTGTTGGCCTGTGTTATCATTCCAGTTTAAATTATGTTTCCTATCCTCCAGGCATTAAACCTATAGATATATTTCATTTTCTATTATCAGAGTCCTCATCGTAATCTGAAGAAGAATCACCTTCACTTTCACTCACACCCGCAACAAGTTCTAACAAAATCTCGTCATCAGAAAAAAATCCTTTTTCTACACATTTTAAAGAACTCAACTGTTCACTTGAAAAGCAGAAAATATACTGATTAAATATGTAAGGGTAAACTGCAGGTAACGAGTAACGAGTAACGGTACTTGAAATTGAAAAAGGGATAGACTCGATATACAGATAATCCCAGTATAAGCTAAGGATGATTAAACTGGATCCCTAAGCCAGCTTTGAAGGACACTGCAGCCTCTATAAACAGTTAACAGATGGCAATAGGGGAAGAACTAATTTAATAGCTCCTGGACATCCAGCACTAAACAAGCCAGACTGATATATCAATCTGAAGCTCACGGGATTCGTCTCCCTCCCAACTAATATATCAGTCCGTAGCACTCCTGGCACCAAAACCATTGAACTGATATATCAGCTCGTAGCAACCCAAGGGTTAAATGTTAATATGATATTTTATTTTGGGCCATTGAGATAAATCATATATTCAAATTTCAAAGCTATATATTTTTTTGTTTTTGGAAAAATAAAACTTATTAACTTTACTGTAACATTTATATTCACTTTATATAATATATACTAGCAGACCCGACAGATGTTGTCCTGCATGATATTTCAAGCAATTAGGATATTAAATTTAAAAATATTATGTTTAAAAGAAAAGCTACTTTTAATTACACAAAAAACAACATTTTTATGTGCACGTTTGCCTAAAAACAAATAGAAAATAAAATATCGCAAATTTTTTATTCAGACCTCTTTTATAACCCCCACTCTCGTTCGAACCTAAAAAATTTAATATAGCTTATAACCATGGAAGAATTAATGCTAATTCATATACCGAGTTTTGTTAAGTTCGGTTCAATCGATGGTGCTGAATAAAATTGTTGGCTCCCACTTTACTTTTTTAGTGTATATCTCGTTTATACTTTGTTATACGACAAAAGTGAATATAACAAAAGTTACTCTAAATAACAACATAAACAACTTTTAACCTGTGCATATTTGCCGAAAAACCAATAGGAAACGAAATATCGCTATTTTTAATTTTAGGCCTCCCTTACGACCCCCACTCCTGCTCCATCTGTTGGGCTGATTTCTGATGGTAAACCATCCAGGGCATCACCCAAACACGTACAAAAAAATTCATTCAAATTGATCAAGCCGTTTAGGAGGAGTTCAGTGACATACACACGTACAGTAGAGTTATATATATATATATATATATAAAGATAATAAATGATTATAATAAATTAATTTTTTTTTTCCAGATCTGCTCATGGATTTTCAGATACTGATATGGCGACACTAAAAAGTCACCTGAGGAGAGAGGAAGAAGACTTAGTAGGACATAGAGGTTTACTCCCAGCCTCTGATCACCAAACTTTCCGAATGCTCATCCCCCCTAAATTGCGCACAATCTACTACTCTCTTTTGCCTTATAATTCAAGTGTAAGGAAAACTAATCATAATAGAAGACCATTTTTATTGTGTAAATTCATTCATTCATTTACAGTTTTCAAGTGACATGATATCCCCTTCCTCCAAGCTGTGATCTCTATGGCACTCAAGTACTAGTGTAGAACATTGGTTAAGAGATGCAATAGTATATGGCATTTTTTTTAATAATCACCCCCTCTTCTATTGTGAGAAATTATTTATGAAATTCAATTTGTGTAAGTATTATATAGCCAGCAAGCAGTTTGAAAAAGAAACATCTTAAATAATCAATCTAATGAGGTCACTAAGTATGAAGTAGTTTAGATTCAATTACTATTAGATAACAAATAAATGTTATTAATACATTATTGAAAAAAAAAATGTTTAGAAATGGAAATGATCTTGGATATAAAATTGTTAAGTATTTGTTGTCTATTTACTTCTCTTCAATACAGGAATATCCTGTTCAATGAAATATGCTAATTATTATAACGATGAATGTGAAAGCACTGATCTTATTTCATGCTTATTGGGATTAAACTCAAAATTAAAATTCCACTTGCAGCATCATCACATCTACTGTATTATTTTTCCTTAATCTTAGTCTTCATATGATGCTGGCTGTCCCTGACTAATCCATTAAAAGTTATTAAAATTTATTATAATAAAAGTTTGTATACACCTTTTTTACTAAACTAACTTATTTATAAAACTATCATTTGTCCAATGGAATGGAAATAAATAATTTCAAGTATCATTTACCAGGCATGTGTATATATATTAATAATCAATGTATATAAATTAATAAATGTATATGTATATATAAATCAATGTACAGACAGAGGTTACAATTTTATATACACATATATGTATATGGTGGTATATAAAATTGTAACCTCTGTCTGTACATTGATTTTTTTCTTGAAATTTCACAATACTTTTTCGTTTCACATGCCATAGACATGGTATCTGCAATTTGTAGCTTTGTTGCCTGTTTATTTGTTAGTTTGTTACCTTTTCACGCCCAAACTACTGAACCGAATTTTATGAAACTTGGTATATATTTTACTATTAACCCAATTTAGACTATAGGCTATACTAATATTCTCTGAGACGAACAGGATTGGGTTGTTATAAGGAAGGCCTGAAATTAAAAATAGCAATATTTCGTTTCCTATTGTTTTTTTGGCAGATATGCACATACCATAACTTGTTTATTTTGATATTTAGAATACGTTTTGATACACCCACTTTGTCCTATACTGAAGGACCGAAGTTGTCATGAGGCTAACAGAATTAATTGTGTTAATTTATTTCCAGTGAAATGATGGAATTGCATTCTAACCAAATTTACTATTATGTTTATAACTAAGCTCATAATCTCGGATTGGTTTCTGACATACATGTACATTATAGATAATATTTAATTATTATAAATGCTATCCATGATTATGATTTGAATTATTCACAGTGTGTTAAACAGTGGAGAGGGATTGACTAGAGACTTACTTTCGTTTATCCTTCAAAACTAAAATTTCTATTCTATAAGTCTCCTACCTGACCCTTATGGGAAAACAATACCCCCAGACGTGATGTGTAGTTGTATACATTGAAGCCTTGCCAAAAAAAAAATAAAAAATACCATCATCATTCAGCCTCTAATGATTTCCTGAGCGAAGCCGGGTACCTTAGCTAGTTTCAGTAATTTCGATTGACAATGGTGGAATAAAGCTGACTGCTTATGGACACTTGAAGTTTAACTGACATTTTTGTGGTTTTAAATATTCAGTTTTTACTATTGAATTGAAGAAGAAAGGTTTCCCCCCTCAATGAGCTCACTCATTTGACATTCATACTACTTGCAAAATCTTTGAACATTACTGGCCCTCTTCTATTAATTTATATAAAATTTTACCAGATATGAGTGCATTGTCGTTCTCAATGTAAATATACCTATTAAAGTAAATTCTACTACCTTCCTAAAAAGATATGAGCTTTCAGTAGATGTGCAATGAAGTGAAAACATATTAATAATATATTTTATTCTTCCTTTCAATTTGTTTTGTGTAATAGACTTATGAAAATTCCTTTTCTGTCCAGGGGAACCCCAATTTCAACATTGCTGCATTCATGAAAGATGGCAAAGCTCAAATTCCAAATACTGGTGGTGATCATAGAATGCAGGCGTATGTTACTATAAATCGATTTCTTGCTGCATTCATTGAACATGTAAGTTTTTAAAGTATCCAGAATATTAAATAAATTCAATGTGCTTTACATTATCTCAATTAATGGGGCTAACCTGCTGCAACCATGTGGGAGAAATAAAAAATACAAATAACTTTTTTTTTAAACTACAATATTTTTTATTTAATTAGAGTTCTTTTCAAGTCCTGATCATCACAACAGTTTATTTTCTTAATTTTGTTAAAGTATCCAGAATATTAAATCAATTTAATGTGCTTTACATTATCTCAATTAATGGGGCTAACCTGCTGCAACCATCTGGGAGAAATAAAAAATACAAATAACACTTTTTTTTAACCACAATATTTTTTATTTAATTAGAGTACTTTTCAAGTCCTGATCATCACAACAGTTTATTTTCTTAATTTTGTTAAAATATTTTATAGAATACTGTCCTAAAGTGCTCCCTAATAGTAAGGATATTATATATCTTGTGGCTTCTTTTGAATTTATTTATATTGACAGTCATACATGTGCATTAGAAATACAGAATGATACATTGAAAATTTGGCTTAAGGTAACATATGGCATATGTTATGTTATAAGCAATTTCTCAAAATATTTGTTTTGACCCATTAATCAATATGTTTTTGTTTTAAAAAAAAAACATTTGAAATATTAAATCACGCCTACAAGTGGCTGGTACAGCCACTACAGGTCATTTAGGACTTGGGCTTCTGCCTCCAACTTTGATCACTTTCTGTGGCCAGCTATTACGAGATAAGGGGGAGAGTTCATTTCTAGTTACAACATGGATGTCAGCCAATGCTTATTATGTATTAACACAGATATGAGAATAAATTCTATATCTTGGAGGTGGGAGGGAGTCAGTCATTTAGATTCTTTTCTCTCCTTTTTTCCACCCACTGTACCTTAGGGCAACCCCATACCAGCGGTTCATCCAATTTTTAATCTTCAAATTTTTGATTTGATCTAACAGGTAGTCAGTGACCCAAAAACGACCACATAGTGAGTTCTTATAGGCACCTTAGACCTCCTCACAACCGTTGGCTGAAAAGTTTCAAATGGGCGCCTATATTATACATGTAACCTATATATTCCTAATTCAATTCTATATATTTACACGATTTAAAATTCTATTTACTTGTTCTTCGTGGCATTCAGAACCTTCCTCTTTATGGATTGCATCATAACATCATCGGTCTGGATCAGCTGTTGAAGCAAACCCAAATATCGAACAACGGGTATTCCCCACTAGCCGAAGTCTGTCACTGGAGTAGAACGGACACTCAAATGTAATGTGCCTCACCATTTCTATGGCTCCACATCTACACCTCGGGTCAGCCCTTAATTTGAAATAGTGGAGGTTTATAGTTAAGGTCTCCATGTAATGTAAAGAGCTCGACTTCTTCATGCTTGATAGGAAACTCAACCCTATTGATGCGCTCGCATAAGTCTGGGAAGAATTTGTATGTAATTCTTACTTTTGAAGAATTATGTAACCTCTCTTGCCACTGTATCATGACTGAATTATATAAAGTGTGCTTCAGCTCTTTGTATGTACTTTTGCTCAGCCATAAAAACTCGTCCACCAATTCTATCTGCCATACCATGCTGCAGATTTTACTTGGCTATTCTTAGCTGTAACTCGAGTTCGATAGGTAGTTGCCTTACGTGCACTTGAAGGGCATCCGTAGATACTGTTTTGTATACCCTGGTCACCATTAGCAATGCCTTCCTCTGGCTCTTTACCAGCATCTTCACTTGCGTCATGGTTGGGTTCGAGAACCAAGCAGGAGTTGCATATGAAACTATTGGGAAATAAAGGGCCTTGTACAGAATAATTCTGTTCCTGGTACTCTCCATGTGTTCCTTGCAATTTATGCCAAATTACCAGTCATTTAGTTAAGGGCATTACCCAATGCTTTAATATGAAAGTGAAACAATCATTGAGAAATATTAATACCCTCCTAAAACTTGTAGGAAACATATTTGATTCAATCATTATTTATTGTGCTACCTCCCAAAACTACATAAACCAGGTATATCACTGATACACTTTCTTCTTACATAGAGACTAACGAGGATATTAATCCAAATTTTCAAGAGAAATACTGAGTTTAGATAATTTTACATAATAATCAATAGATCTAAACTCATTGATAAAATCAACAGTAGTACAACTTTACTTGAAACATGTTTTGGCACCATTTAATATTACTAAAATTTTTACAGGTATAAATTGTTTCCCTCCCTCCCCTCTATTGCTGGTATTAATCTCCTTAATATTATGCTATTAAGGAGAAAAAAAAAAGTCCAGTAACTAAAGAATTTTTATTAGTGTTACAAACCTGATTTTTATTTCAACTGTTTTAAATTCAAAGCTGATGTTTAATAAATTAAATATAGGTTTAAACATTTCATCAGTTATTAGTTTAGTTTAGACTTTATTCATTGAAATTCATTGAATTACTTTATATGTTGTCAAACTGGAACTTATACAGCAAATATTTTGTTCTGTGATAGTGCTTGGCAAATTACATACTCCTGAGATTCTCTATGCTCTGGAAGAGGTAGGTCATATGCACACAAACCCATAAATTGTAGTTATAAAGATTGGAGATCATTTTTTAATTAGTAATGATTGACAAATGAGTTGTTACCAAAAGACAAGGACTCCACTCATTCAATATTTTGAGTTCAGGATCCACTCAGTTACTTTCTCGTGACTCCCTATTGGACTACATCACCATCCACATTATAAAAGTTCAGCCTTATGTTTCTTACAGACTGTTTATATGAGCCTTTGGTGATGTTTGATAGTAATTGGTTTTGATCAAGAATATTCTATAGTATCTGGGATCTCATAATATTATATAGATAAAATGCTTTACCAGCACTGTCGGCTTAATTGGACATTATCAAGAAGAGCTAGTTTTGATGATAACAAGAGTACATGCAATACTTGAGCAAAAGCACCATAATTTGAATTTAAATAAAGTGAGCAACCTATAGTGTGAAATAATTTTCAAGGTAGAGAGTCATGCAGTGCAACAAAAACAATCTGACCCCAAGGCCAAAAGATCTACCAAGCAACTGTAACTATTGCTCTAAGTAATTGTGCTATTCTCTTTTATTAGGTTTCATGTAATTGGTAGTAAACATTATACATTACTTTCATATTATCAAACACATCATTCTCAGTCATTTATTTTCATATTGAAAAATCTATTTTCAAGTTCAAAATGCTTAAATAAATGTTTTTTGGTTTTAGGCTTTGAAGGATTTAGATTATGAAGTCAAGGAAAAGCTATTTGTTGAGTCACTCTTTGATGTGGAACTGTGGAATGCAAAAGATAAAGGAACATTATACTTTGGTAACTTTCTCTGAAATTGATTCTCCACTTTCATAATTTTTACTAGGTGTTTACTAAGATAGTTTTCTTCAAAAAGATGTTCAGTTCATGAACAACAGTTCTAGTCAAAATATATACTTTCGTTGAAATACGAAAACTGAGAATTTTTGCAATTACAATACTTCGTTTACTTTGTACAAGTAAGTAAAGGATTTCATAATTTCTACTAAGCTTCTTGGAAAAGTAGGCATTTGAAAAGTAATGAAATATGAAAGGTGGGTAAATGATGAAACCAAGGCAACTGGTGTTCCAAAACGTAGTAGATAATGATATTGCTCCATTAATAAATGAAGATTTTAGGAAATATTTCTCTCGATCAGTACTCCTGAACCTTTCCCAAGACCTTTAGTTCATATATGGACCAACAATTGTAAACTATCCTCATCCTCCTAAATGTTTTCAAAGTATTTGGTGCTATGGATCATTTCATACGTCTTTCAAAACCTCAATCCTTTATATTTTATAATTATACACTAATATGTTATAAAAACTTTCCCCCAGTGTACTATTAAAATTTCAAACTTCCCTCAGCCTTCAGATGTTACTTAGTGCTCTATTATCTCGTAATTAATTAATTAATCAGAAAAAGCGAAATTAAAAATGAACTGAAAACAATATTTTTGAATAAACAAGGGATTGGTAAAGTGGAAAAAACAAAATGTTGTAATCAGTTATTTATAACCTTGGATAAATGTTTGCCATATGAGTGTGGAACATGTATTTTCTTCCTCAAAATATGCTGTAAACAACTACAGTTCAATTCAAATTCAAGAATGATATTAATTTTTCTGTTGAAATTTTTAAGGAAAATATATGTTTGAATTTGATGAATAAATAATCCTAAAATAACATCTTTATTTCAAATTTGTTGTTCTATTTATTCTCCATTTTTTGTTGTTTGAATGTTATTTTACAATATTCAGACAAATTTAATTATGGTTAAAAATAAATAAATCTTAAATAGCTTTCTCCTATTTATTCTTTTATTTTAAATGTTATGAAGATTTATATTTTTTTTTGTTCAAGTAAGCGGCATATGCCACACAGTGTGCAAGCAATCCTATAATGGTTCATGTTAATGTATTTATTTTTCCTGAACAATTTTCCTATTTTTTCTCTAATTTAAACCATATAAAAAATGAACAAGTAGTCTCCCAAGAATTCCTCTTTTGAAGACCCACCCAAAGCTTTGCCCCATACAATGGAAAAAAATACACATAAACACTTTTAATAGGAAATTATATTGAAATAATAATTATTATTATAGCAAGCTAATAGAGGATCGTTGGGTGTCAGATAAAGAATGGTTTCTTAATTCTTATTATAGAGAATTTTATTGCAAGTGCAGTTTCACGCACCATTGGTCCCTTCTTCAGAGCAGTTTCAAATAGAGGAAGGGCAAAGAGCACAAACTGCATTCGGAGGAGACTACATTGTGAATCATTTGAGAGGTTTTGAACTTTAATGTAATCTGAGGATAGGGTCCATTATAATACCATGCATCTAGTATATCGCGTTTTTTCAGTGTCACATTTTGTGGCTAGGTAGAATGCTCGCATGCCTGCAGTATGCATGTCTTTAGTTATTTCATGTGATGTTGCATACTCCTTGGCCTATCTTTTCTGGCTGGAGCAGGATAGTCATCCTCATCCAAGCTGAAGTCAGAGCTTGAGTTTTGAATCGTTAGTACAGTCGGGGGTCATACGGAGCCTTACAGCATCGGGGCACCTCTAGAGCAGTCCTTACTACAAATTCGTCCAAGGCTGTTTTCTTTGTTCTTTGCGCCAAATCTAATAATGGGTTGCATTTTATACCCCCAGGGAAGGTGGCCCTGGAGTGTGTACTGAGTGTGACCTTATATCAGTGTTAGTGTATAGTGTACTCTATGTATGTCAGTATAAGTGTTCCCCCAACCTTGAGGGCCAGTGACTAGTTGCAATCCAAAGATCTGTGATGGGGTCACCACATCCCTACGCGATTAATTATTATTATAAATATTATACTATATATTTATATTATTATTATCAAAACTTTGTAATGAGAACTTATATTAACATAATTTTTATGAATATGATTCTCATATTCATGTCCTTAAGGAATTTTTTATTAAAATGTTCTTTTGGAACTTTTATGTCTAAGTTTTAATTAAAAAAGATCTTTTAAAATTGTTAAACTGGACTTTATGAAACAATTTTGCAAAACTGAATTGGATAAAGGATGGCTTTTAGGCTTGATTAGCAGGAGCCATTCATATAAAAGTAATTATTAATCAGTGCTATTCTAGTTGTTTGAATCATTTAAAAAATCATTAGTATTGGAATTTCTTATCACTGCTGTTCATGATATCTTTGATGATGTATTAAATTAAATGTATGGATTATTTCCTAGAGTTTCCCATTACTTTTGTCCTTTATTCAAATCCTTTTCCCTTATTTCTATAAAAACGGGGAAAATTTGGGAACGAAAATTTGGAAATTCTCAAACAGGCAATGAAGTCAATGTCCTCTTATTCAATCCCTTGTACAAGAATAGCTTTACTTAGAAGTGCATTTCTCAATTATGAAAGAATTTATTAAGTATTCATTTGAATTTATGCTGCTAATTAAATATAGATGTTATTACTCTTTTAATCCATTTACTACTGAAACTAATAATAAATGCATGAAGCAGATCAAGTGAAAAAATTGTAATTTAAGAATGCAGGATACGGTATGTAGAAAAATATCATTTGACATGGAGTAGGTTCTGTGCGTAGAGTATAAAGACCTGTTTTATTATCTGATACTTTCTAATATTTCTGTTGTTAATTCACTGTTTATGATTTACTGTGCTATTATAGTGCGTGGAAACTATAGTTATGTTAATTTGAATAAACCTTTTCTTGTGGAATAGCAAGTTTTTAGTTATCTTTAAAAATAACTGACTTCTGCTTCTGTAAATTCATCAGTAGATTATTATGAAAACTTTGTTTCAGATAATGGACATTCATTTGACAACGTTTTGTACTATGGGAATGAACTGACACTATTTACTTTCAATCTGATTGTGTTTTCATTTGTTGAAGTACTTTCTCAAGACTTTTTGCTTGCTGCAATAATTACGATTTTGTCAGATGAGGTATGAATAGCCTCTTTCAATTGCAATTAAATTAAATTTGTTCTAGTAGATATAAAACTAGCTTTAAGTTAAATTTTAAGTTTATATTAACATATTGCATGAATGGTTCCCTTAAATATTATTTTTAAGAATCATTCATATATATATATATATATATATATATATAAAATTGATTATTGAATGTACTCATATTAGAGGGCAATAGTCTAACTACAGAAGTAGATAAATATGTTTAAAAGTTAGTTTACACTATTATAAAAAAACCCCACATCAATAGATTGATTGAATATCCATTATATTTGTATTGATGTCTCATTCGGACACTGCATTGTTATATTTATCCTTTAATTCTTAGTTGGTATCTGTCTACTTGTAGGAGTCTTTATGTGTGTATCTCTGCTGTGTGTACTGTAGTTAAATCATGTTAAATTGATGTTTAATTTAGTATATATTGCTTGAAGTTTTGCTTGATAGTCTGTTAGTGAAAGGTAAGAGTTTCTAGGCTGCAGAATATTGTATCATGTGTTTCACATATTAGCTACGTTTTATGCTATTATAATTTTGGCTCTCTTTCCGACTGGCCCTGCAACATTGATTGTTTTGAAATTTAAAACCAGTAGGATGTGAAACATTCTCTTGCCTTAGTGATTTTGTGGATTCCTTGATAATATGGTGAAATGTATGACAAGTTTAATAGTGTTTATAAAAATAACATATTATTGTTAAGCAAATCAAAGGGAGGCCAAAATGTTGGGTATTGTAGAGTTTGAAATTATGATTTTAACAAGTCTTAAGGAGGGAAGGAAGAATCCCTTTGTTTTAAAAAACCTATTACTGGTATGCTTATATGTTTTGAAAATTGTTGTTCTGTATACTTTCTATAAGTGTTAAGAAAAAAATCCTTGAGTTTTCGAACTTACTGAAACTGAATGTGGAACTAGTTGTTTAGAAATGCATTGTCTATAATGGATTTTTTTTCTTTTTCTGATGCCTAATATGGTTGGCTTGCCTAAATTAAATCTATGGTTATCCATGCGGTAAATTTTTTGGGTTTAAACTTGCTCATGTTTTCTTTCATAATTGTAAATTTGTTTTGGCCAAGTTAGCTTCTTAGATGTTTTGTTTCTCCTTTCTGGATTGCAATGCAAATCAGTATCTTTAATTCAATCATGAGAATGTGAGACATCAAATTCTGTCTACATTGATTAGTGGAGTCTCTTGTGGTTTCTAGACCTATGTTTAATTTGGAAATGTTTGCTTTATACGTTTCCTGATTTGTTCAGCCATGTGTTTGATTTTGTTTCTTGTTCAATTTGTTTTTGATGTCTTTTGTGAGTTTATTTATTATGCATTGGAGTACCGGTTTATAGGACAGGATTTTGAAAATATTTTAGAGGAATTATTGTGGAATCAGGATTTTAGTTATATTTAGTTTCTGCAGGGATGGCAGGAAGAATGGTGGTTGAGAAGTCACCCTGAGTAAGTGGGTGATGCACTGACCAGTTTTAATTGTAGAACATTGTTTTCTACCAAAGCATTTTATTTAATTATTATCATACTTGATATTTAAATTTTTCATGTAAAACTAAGTTTATGGTCTTAAATGGTCAAAATTAGACCAAGAGAAGGAGCGGTTAGTTCATGAAGAGGCGAAATGTAAAATCATAGATTTCTTTATAATGATGTATAGCATCGAAAAATATTATAGAACCAATATTTTTTGTTATTTCCTACAAAATAATATATTTTTTTATTACACAAATACTAATGGAGTTATTTATTTTTATTAATTTTTATTATTTATTTATAGTGTTTGTGTAATAATAAAAAAAATTATTATTTTGTTGGAAATAACAAAAAATATTGGTACAAATATACATACAAATACTAATGGAGTTATTTACTACAATTACTGGGGCTCAGGTTTGCCATGCGAGTTAAAACGTTCACCTTTATCTCACATGGCAAACCTAGAGTGGCAAGTTCGATTCTCGCCTGGGCAAAGGAAATTATTTGGCGACAAAATTCATTAAATAACAACCTAAAATCACACCCTGGCTAGAAAAGGGTGGTAACCTATAGATAACCTGTCCCAATTAGCTTGAGTTGCAAAAAGTGGACGTTAATAAATAATAATAATAATACTACACTTACTGCTCTTTAAAATTTATTCTAAGTCAAATAACAATGGAACTACTTTACTTTTAGTATTCAGCCTTCAGTAAATCCTTATGACTACTCATACGATTATTAAATAAAGCTATATTGCTGAATGTCATAATGTTCAGCTTAAGTGTCAAATCTTATTTACATCTGGTCTTTAATAAGGCAAAACATGGATTCGAAGGTGAGGTGTGATAACCATTGAAGCCATGTCTGTGTTATTCCAGTGATAGCTGCATTTGAACTTTTGCTATGTCCTTGTAAACGTATTAAGGATATAGGGTGTTTTATTCAGGATTACTCCTGAGAAATCGGCTTATTTTATGCATCACATGTGCATGGGAAAATATTTATTTATTGGAAAAACATTTATTTATTTTTGTGCAATGATTATTTTTTTTAATAATGAAAATAGTATTTATTGTATTAATTGCAATCAATTTATTCTGTATTGCAGGTTGTAGCAAGATTGAGAAAATTTGGAGCAAGAAAGAACTTTTCTAGGAAAACTTTGATATATGAACAGTTCTTGCTTTAAAAAATCTTAAGTTTTTATTTAGATGTTTTTCTTTTTCTATTTTCAAGTTATTTACCTTCATGTGTTCTATTTTTAAGAATTAGGAAGTTATATTGTAGTTTTGCGTTATGATATTTAATTGGTTTATGAGAATTATATGATGAGTTGTTATACTATTTTTATAACTTATAGTTCATAAGATTTTCAACTTTTTTTATTGTTTCTAAATATGTGATATAGATATAAGATGAGCTTTATGGGATATTTTATCCCCAGGCTTATAATGGCTTTAGGCCAAGGTTGAAATCAATTAATTTCTTCACTTTCAAAAGAAGAAATTAATTTTTTTAGTGTTGTAGATTTAAAACCACCAGTAACTTCCACTTACTTTTTATTGATGTTAAACTACATTCAAGAGAAAATTCTCTAGGCTACTGAGTCTTTAATTTATTACTATTATGATTGTAATTTGCAGTGTACCCTTCAAGGTCACATGCATTAATAGCTCTACTAAAATAAAATAAAATAAATAAAATGTAAAACATTATAGATTACTACACAAACTTTTTAATTAAACATTAACCTGAATCTCTTTAAGCTTTCATAAAATATCTTTTTCTAGTATAAACTGGCATCGTGATATCTTGTATCATAAGTTCTGTTTACTCATTTGTCTCACTTGTTCACTTATTTGTCTCTTGAAAATATTAATACATGTAGATTTTTGGTTTAATAAAATTGATATCATTAATAGAAAACAGAATCAACTCCCAGAGATGTAAGAAAATTCCATGCCAGATTCTGGCCTGATTTTGTAATTTATGTACTTTTCTATGTAACACTTCTATTTAATTATGTCATCATATATTGTATGAAGACATTCCTGACTTCTTATAATGTCTTTAAAATTATTTATATAAGTAGAAAATTCACATCAAGTTCTTGGTTTATATTATTCTATATGAGATTGTAATTTTTTTTATAGGTGATTATTTGTTAACTTTTATGTTTTTTATAGTTTCTCGTGTTTTAGGTTATATTTTCTACCCTAGAAATACTGGAAGTCCTTTAGCGTATGCATTCTTTAGACTACCAAAAGCAGATTGGGGGGGGGGGGGGAGGGCAGAGTCCCTTGAACAAAAAATTTTATTGTTAAAAAAATTTTCTCACCATTTCTTTGTACAAGTAAGTGTTTTTACTTTTATTGAGTAACAAAAAAAGATATTATATTTAAAAAAAAAACAGTTTTTTTAACAATATATAATTATTTAATATAATGCTTAATTACATTTTTGGAAAAACTTATCAATTCTCATGCTTAAAAATACTATAATTTTCAAAATATTACTCATTTATTTTTTATTCAGAACTATTGCTTTTGCAAGAAGGAATGTAGTGGGGATGAACAGAAATTTTTAAAACTAATTTACATATGTATTGCAAGAGGGGAATATAAATGCAGTTATTCAGATTTCTTTTTAAAATTAAAAAGTGCTAAAAAATATGCTTTTCCAAACTATTCATGACTTAGATTTTAAATGAAAGCCCACAATAAAAAACTGTTTTTTGTTGAATAAAATTGCTTTTTAAAAATTCTGTATTCTTTAGTTAGGTAAAGTAGAATGTATTACAGACAAATATATTTTTTGGGGGAGCAAAGATGATAATACAGAAGCTATGTAGAAAACAAAACGTTGAAGTGCTCAAGAAAAGGACTCTACCACCTTTTTGGTATTCCTAGGGTAAATAGTATAATATCCTTTTATGTTTCCTCTTCTCTGAAATAAAATGACAATATGACCATTTTTTAAATACATTTCAGAGTCAAGTTGGCTTGCAAGGCATATTTATATAGATTTTACCTGCAATGTGTCAGGTTATTTAAGTATTTATGATGAATGTAGGTATACATTTATTAAGAATTTGTATTTAAAGAAATATAGTTCGATTGTTTCTGTTACAAATTGCTACAAATATTTTGTTATGCCCTTTTCTCCTTTTATGCCTGAAGTATATAACTATAAACAATGTGTATAGTATTATTATCTTTACTACTATGCGTCATTAGGTAATAGCTATGGCCATTATGCTCTTCTTATTTTGATTTGATAACTAATGATTAATTTATTATGTATATTGAATTCATAGAAGATGATTATCCTTACTACAGCACAAGCATCTGGGAATTGTGACAAGCATCCCTTTTCCTATTTTTTCCCCCCCCCCCCCCCCCGTAAAAAATCTTGGTTGTTAATTTAATATTTTCCTTTTCCTCATCCCTTTTATATTATAGAGAATCATATTCTCTTTCAAAAAAGGCAGGCCCAAAACATTAAATATTGGATTCAATAATGGTAAAAAAACTTCTTCATTCAGCTTTTGAATCTTTTAGCAGATTCATCTTTAGTGAAATCAGCTATTGACGTTTTATCACGAAGTGACTTTTGAAAAATTTCTTCAAATGTCCATTGATCCTACCAAGGAGATGACAAAAATGAGGTCTGTTTAAAATTAAATATATGTTTGTTAATGCTGTAGCAAAGCTAGTAACGCACATATTTGGTATGAAAATGTGCTAACTGAAATAATGTGAACAGATTCTTTGTCCTAGAAAGGCTGTTTATTTTTTGACCAAAGGTAGGATTTAAACTTAAGTTCTTACTACAGACAGTTTTAAGTATGATGAGAACATAAATTACTGTTTTAATTTTGGGAGCTCCAGTTGACTTTAATTTTAATAGTTTCAAAAGCTGAATGGCTTTTAGAAGTGATTTGAAATAAACTGAGAATTGATAGACAAATGACCTGAGAGAGGTAGAACTTTCAATGACTAGAGTAGGCAACCATTATATGGCCAGTCAATGATTTGTCCCTGATTCATCATACCGTTTTTTTCAACAATTATAAGCTAAAAAATCAGGGAGGGGAAAGGTGTTCCCCTGCCCTCGTATAATAACAGAGACATTTGGAATTTTTGAAATTCCCCCTCTTTAAATCTCCCCACCTACCCGTCCGATGTCAGGCATTAACAAATGTGATCTTTAGTTTTACATAAAACAATTATATATTGTGTTTGGTAGTGATTATACGAGAATTGCGACCGCTGGAGCCATAACGGACACGTGTATATAAATGACAAGATGAGACCAATAGCATATCATATTGTAGTGCGTAGAAATCTACTTAGTTTACCCAGCTCGTCTGTGACAGACTTTTATTTATGTTTAACTGTCTAAGGGGTAACATTGCTATCTTTAGTGAATCAGAGTGAATCAATCACTTTATTACTTAGTAAAAATAAATTAAGAAATTTCACAGGCCTTCTATTGACTTAGAAAAATTGACAGTCCAATAACCATTTATTATTGATTCCATAATACATGGAAAAAAAGTATTGGTCTAAACTATAATCCTACAAGAGAGCCTTTTGGTATGTTAGCGAGGGAGGATTTTGAAAAAGCAACTAGCAGCAAGTGAATATTATAGTTTTGGCAGTTCCAATTTGTAGTCAGTTATGTAATCCAGCAAGAAACTGGAGGACATATATGAATGCATGAATTATATGAATATAATTGTTCTTGATTAATCCATGAGTTACCGTTTGTGCCCCCAAGGGGTTTGGAGGGCAGGAGAACACCCTTCCCCACACTGACTTTTTAGCTTTAATTGTTGAAAAAACAGTCTCATGAATCAAGAGCAAATCATTGGCTGGCCATATAATGGTTGCCTACTCTAGTCATTGAAAGTTCTACCTATTACAGGTTATTTGTCTATCAATTCTCAGTTTATTTCAAAGCATTTCTAAAACCCGTTCAGCTTTTGAAACTATTAAAATTAAAGTCAACTGGAGCTCCCAAAATTAAAACAGTAGTTTATATTCTCATCATACTTAAAACTGTTTGCATTAAGAACTTATGTTTAATTCCTTATACCTTTGGTCACAAGAAAAACAGCCTTTCTATGAGAAAGAACCTGTTCACATTAGTTCAGTTAGCACATTTTTGTACCTTATATGTAATTTTACCAGTTTTAAAATGAATTATAATTGATAATTATATCATTGCACTGAAGTTCTGGATACTACTGGACAAGTCTCATTCAATTCAGAGCAGTGTTCTCAGGCTCAGTGTTCATCCTATTTGCACATGAGGCCAAGGCGAACAAACTCTTTATTCTTTTGACTTATGATTTTGTTATGATAATGTTTAAATAGCGTCAAATAATCCAGAGGTCCCAATAACTTCTTATACCCCCGCTCCTCTAAATGTTTAATGTTAGAATAAAATCGCTCTAGAATTTAATTTTCTGTAAGGGTAGAATATTGAAAAATCCAAATCTGAATGTTCTTTTTTGACTTTATCAGAATAATTTTGCTTTTTCTTTGTACAAGATTATCTCAATTAGCATTTGATGTATAGCTTTGTATGTGGCCTCATTTTAAAAAGCATTCAATGCTCGAAAAAAGTCAATTTTTTATTAAATGCTTCCTTTGGAGATAATTTAATACTTATTGGAAAAACTCTGATTTTGAGTCGTGTTTTGAGATTAACTAAGAAACTGTGAGTTGAACTTTTTCCCATTATAAAATCGTTTTAGAATTTGACTTTTCATTAGAATCCTTCATACAATATACCATGTGCCATTGGAAATTCAAGAGTTAGGCATGTTGGAAAAGCACTGGAGGAGGTTGGAAAATCAACAATATCCCAACATATAATCATAAACTTGACACTATTAGAAACTTCGAAAAATCAAATCAATATCCCAAATAGAGAAAAGTCCATCATGCAGGGGCTGCGTAAACTATGCAGATTTCCCCTGTGAAGTTTAATAATAGATAAATCTACATAGTGGTAAAACAACACCACCTTGAATATTAAGTGAATAAATACAAACGGTAATAAGAAATCATTCCTCTCCTAGCAGGAAGCATATGAAATGTAAACAAACAGGTCTGCCAAACCGACTAACCGGAAAGAAAAACAATTACTGAAATATATCAGAACATAACATATTAATTTGATTGAAAACTATTTACTATATCTAGTACTGTAATTTATAATGAATCAGAATAATTTTTATCTCAATCAATGAAATTTAAGTAGTCCAAAAACTTAAGACGGGGGGGGGGTCACCAGAAAATATTTGCATTTATGTCGTATAATAAAGGTCTCTTGAAAACAATAATTGGTATTTAAGGTTCGAATAATGTGGTTTATTACATAACCAAGTATTGTTAGTTTAACATGAGTAGAAGTGGGGGTTTGTTGAAGGCTAAAAACTATAAAATCCAAATATCCAATATTAATATTCAATATATCAAGGTTAATATTCAAGATACAGAAAATATGTACAGAACAATATTTATAGTACATTTAATTTGCAATAAGATTGGTTCTATACAATCTTTCGATCCGACTTATAATAACGGAGACATTTCGAATTTTTAAAATTCCCCCACTCTAAACCCCTTTCCCACTGGTCCGATCTTCCTTTTTACATAAAACGATTAAATATGGAGTTTGGTAACGATCAAACAAAAATTGCGACCTCGTTAACAGACAAATATATATATATATATATATATATATATATATATATATATATATATAATTTTGAACGCACTTCATTTTCGTCATCTCCTGGATAGGATCAATCGACATTTGAGGAAATTTGTCACAAATCGCGTCATGAGTACAACCTCAATAGCCTATTTCCCTTAGGGAGAGTAGGAAACCAGCCTTTGAGATTGTACTCATGACGGGCTTATCGAAAAAGTCTATTAACGTTCTAGTGCTCGCAATTATTGTTTGATCAATATTTAAACGTTTAATGTAAAACTAAAAACCAGTTCGTTAATGACTGAAATTCGACCAGTAGGGGGGAGAGAGGGTGGTTTAGAAGATTCGAAATATATCTGTTATTATAAGTTGGAACGAAAATTCTTAAAGAAACAATCTTATTGGAAAACAATTTTTGTAACAACTGGGATTTTTATTTATATAATTTCGGAGAGTATACTAGCTTTCTGCTACTGGCTCGTACAAACATTTTCTCTTTTAGCCATCTATCCAAACTAAGAACTACAAAAAGACTTGGGCTGCATTAGCAGCTGATATAAACATTTTTCGCTAATATTAAAATATTAAGAATAAAACAGTAACAAATAAAGATGGAATAGTGTTCATTGCAAAGATTAAAACAAATCTGTCATAAAGCATATTTTCTAGTTTCTGCAATGGAATGCTGGTGAAGTCAAATCACATCGCTAAATATTCAAAATAAGAAAAAAAAAAATGTAATTAACTGTAGAAAATTAAAATTCCAACAACATATAAAAAAGTTTTTACTCGGCAGAATTTTATGCTATTTACTTGTCCCTTTTGAAATTAAAAAAAAAAAAAACATTAAAAATTCGCAGAGTTTCCTTTTCTTTGACTCATTAAGATCTTTACTCTCCTTGAAAAACATCTACAGCACTCATCCAATTATAACCAACATTTTTGAGCATTGCTATAAGCTACAAACTCACATAACATTAGCGTGGCTACCAGAACACCATAACATTGGACGAAGCACTGAAGTTGACAATCTAGCGAAAATTAGGCCTGGAAACATTGACGTTCATCAACTGATATCAGAAAACATACAAAACTTAGTTAAAGCTATTGCCTATGAAGAATAGCAAGAATACTACGATTACGGACGGACAACAAACTTGGACTAATTAAACCTACAATCTACGACTGGAAAGAAAGAAACATTATATTTACACAAAGGGAGCATTTACTACACGATTTCGTATAGGTCATTCCTACCTAACACATGCATTCCGAATAGAAAAAAAAGAACAGCTAAATGTGATGTATGCAATGTACCTCTTTCTACAAACCACTTACTTACAGACTGCAGAAAACGTGAACATTTACAGATACCTCAAGACATACACGACTTAGTGACTGAAGGTAGCCCACACATACCCACAATTATTCAGTACTTAAAAACATTTAGCTCTAATACGTTATAATTTTAAAATTGAATTTTTAACAAAATTGAATAATTTTACAATTCCATATATTTGCGGGGTTTGTATGTGCCTGTGTGTATGCGTGCGTTTGTATATATGTGTGTGTGTGTGTGTGTGTGTGTGTTAGTTTTTTTATATATTTTTTTTTACAATTTCTATTATAGAAATGTATTTTTATTTATCTATTAATTTAATTTTTTAAAGATCGAAAACTATTTTAATTTTTAGTGCTATGTAAATTAATATTTTTTAATACTCTTTTATCATCTATTTATTACTTTTGATTGTATTTGGTATTGTTATTTTTTCGTTGTGTTCTGAGTTTTGTTGAATATTGCTCTGTTTGAGTATTAGCAGATTTCCCTTAAGGGAAATCAGCTATTGAGGTCGTACTCATGACGCGAGTTTCGAAAAATTTCTTCAAATGTCCATCGATCCTACCCAGGAGATGACGAAAATGAGGTCCGTTCAAAATTTTATATATATATCTATATATATATATATATATATATATATATATATATATATATATATATATTTGTCTGTTAACGCTCTAGCGGTCGCAATTTTTGTTTGATCGTTACCAAAGTCGGAATTTAATCGTTTTATGTAAAAAGGAAGATCAAGTTCGTTAATGGCTGAAATCGGTCCAGTGGGAGGGGGGGTTTAGAGGGGGAATTTTCGGAAAATTCGAAATATCTCCGTTATTATGCGTCGGATCTATAAATTTGTATAGAATCAATCTTATTGCAAATTACATTTACTATAAATAATGTTCTATACAGTTATTCCCTATCTTGAATATTAACCGAGATATTTGCATTTTTATTAAATTTGGGCCGATAACGGATTTTTGAATTTCCCGCCAAAACCTAGTTCGGCCCTTTGCCGTAACTGTTTGTTGGGCTCTCGTATGGAGATTTCTCTATTGTATTACTTCACGTGGGAAATCTGCTTAGTTTACGCAGCCCCTGCGTGACGGACTTTTTTTATTTAATATTTTGTTGGGTTTTTGTTTTCTTTTATTAGTAGCTACATTTTTCTTTTCTTTTTTTTTTTTCTCTTATACCATTTAAATGAGCAACATCGTCTAAGTTGCGAAGCTCGTTAAATAAACTTTTTCGATCCAACTCATAGTAACCGAGATATTTCGAATTTTCAATTACACATAAGGTACAAATTGCATTCCGAGCTTCATTAATCTGTATTACTTGTTGCGATGGACTCAATAATGAGCCTGACTATTCCTAATGGAGACGACGGACCCTAACAATTTAGCTCAACACCTATATTTGGAGCCCAACCTCATAAGCAGATCTCCCTTCCAATGACAGGGAAACCCCTTTAAATGTATGTGGTGAATAAATGCGAGGATGGGGTTTGACCTTAAGGCTGCTAGAAGCTTGGAATCCCAAGATAATAGTCTGACAAAACTCTTAATTCAATAAAAGCTCTGCCAGTTGCTAACCTTCCCCTCTAAGCACCTTCACCGTCTTTCATAAAAACTTATCTCGCCCAAGGAGCAGTCAATCATCATTTGTCAATAGGTTTAACAGTTTCCTTTGCCAACCTTTCCACCGCTTTCAAACTTTCTTAAGCAGTCCGGCAGCAACATTTCACTCATAAGAAATCCTCTCAGAAATTACTAAATAAAACAGTGCTTTAAACCCCTTCGGTGTAATAATGTGTTTTTGAACTCCCTAATCCCTTCTATTATGGAGGAAATTCATCATCTGCAATTTATTCTACTGGCTAATGCTATATTCAATTTATTATTACTAAATTTTCTCCAATCATATTTTTATTGGTGTGAATGGAATTTTTGTTCATTGTGCCTTTATTGTTGGATACTCTAGTGCAGAAGAGAACAGGAAATCACTGCCTGAACTTGTAGCCCTCTTCCTTCCTTTGTTCGTTCCCATGGAAATGAGGATTACCTTTTCGCGCAATTGCCAGATGTAGCCTGTAGATTCAAGAACAATTTATTCTAATAACATCTAACCGATTTTTTATAATTGCGTTTCTCATTATAGGGAAATGTTTTTCTCCTTTTGTTGTAATAATTGATTGTGTAATTATTTTCATATTGGTATAAACAAAAAATTCTAAATATGCATAAGTTTTTGAAGGAATTAATGTGACATATATGAAGAAACATACACACAAAAAACTGACCGAGAACTGAATAAGTAAAATAGTTTGGGGATGTAATAATAAAATAGAATTTACTTTTCGGAGAATAAACGACTACGTCAAACATTAAAATACGAAATTTAATGTTTTGGCTGCCATACTCATAGGAAACATCACAAAGTATATGAATAACCAACTATATTTTCAAATAATAACCGAACGTTAAGAAGACTATACTTTCGGCATACATTTTCTGTAGCTAACTTGGAAGTAAATCAAATAACGGAGGACCCATAACCGATTTCTTAACATTTAGAAATGTGCAAATATTTTTTATTAATTTATGATCGTGGGACGCTCCTGCCTGAGTATTGAGAATTCCTAGGACCATCCTTTTGGTGGTTAGTTATATGGTGGAGTTAGAAAAGACAACAATTGTTATTCTATATGTTCTCTAGCTTGAATATTAACGGAGATATTTTCAGTCCTAAGAACTCCCCACTGTTCATCTCAAATAGACAACAAGCCAACCTATCACGTAACGTCATATTACAAGCTAAATTACCACGTATTGTTTTCATCAGGCCGTTACTATATGAGATACATTGAGAATCATTATACGCTTTTGATGCCTCGATAAGTATGGCTACCGTGTTCGGACTATAAAAGATTCAAATAAAATTAAACGTGTGTTCATTTTAGTCGGGAGGAAAAGAGAATCGGAGCAGGAGGAATAGGGGTTTTTAGAGAAGAAATAAAATACAAAATTACAGATACATAAATTGCTTAAATATCTAGGTTCGTAACGATAAAAACACTTACGTCAGATACACATGCGACAGCGACACACACACACGCGCACACATATATACACACATTTTAACAGATTTCTTTTAGCAGATTTCCCCTAGAGGAAATCAAGTATTGCGTTTGTACTCATGACTCGATTTTCGAAACATTTCAAATGTCCATCGGTCCTATCTAGGAGATCGAGAAAATGAGGCCCATCCAATATTATATATATATATATATATATATATATATATATATATATATATATATATAGACACACACACACACACACACACACACATATACATGTATCAATCTGCTACCACTCTAGCAGTCACAATGCTTGATTGTTATCAAACTCGGTATATAAACGTTTCATGTAAAACTAAACATCTAGTTCGTTAACGACTGAAATTAGACTAGGGAGACAGGGGGAGAGAAATCGAAAATTCAAAATACCTCCGTTCCGAGTCATTTTAAAAAAGGCTACGGATTCAATCTTGTTCGTAACTTGGTGTTCTATAAATGTTTTCTCTATCGCACATCTTAAACGGTTTATTTGTATTTTCTGGTTTTCAGCCTTTATTTAACTCCCAATCCTACTATTGGGATTTTCATGAAGCATCTCACGACCATGACAAATTTGAAGTTAGGGCTACATAGGCTAGTTATTTGCGGTAAAATAGACTAACTAATTTGAGATGACAACATCGGCATACCATGCCCGTGGAAAATCTCTTTTGTTTACGCAGGACCTGTCTGACGGACTTTTCTTCATCTCTTAGGAAAGATCGATGGACATTTGAAGAAATTATTCGAAAATAGAGTCATGAGTGCAACCTTAATAGTTGGTTTCCCTTGAGGGAAATCTGCTATAAGGTAAGAAGAGAATTAAAACTCTCCTTTAAACGTTGAATAGCCGTATGGAGGTAGATGAAATTCATCACCGTCTAAATAAGCTGTGGGGTGGAATTAAGTTTGGTCGGACAATGGAGGGGAGAAAATGTGACAGTGACAGACTAGCCGCGGTTGGTGGCTCTTTCCTCCCTTAAATCACACACATTTCCATATCAGTCTTTCAATCCCATCCCCTTCTCCCCCGACGCCCCGCCAAGCCCCAGTCACCAGCCAAAACTAGATCAAGCCTAAAAGCACCTAAACCACTTTGCCCCAAGACACAGATGGAAGAGTGGGAATTGGCTTGCTAGATTTACTCTGAGGAGCCTGCCTCCTTCGACCCTTCCCTCTGTCTCTACAGACTTTACCTCAACACAAAAAGGCCGTCACGCAGGGGCTGCGTAAAAGAAGTAGATTTCCCACATGTTGGACTAACGCGCTGGTAATCTCATCTCACAATCTATTCTCTAAGAGTAGAAGTGGGAGTTTACAGACGGCTGAAAACATGAAAATAAAAATGAATTAAAATGTTAGTTGGATTATAAGATATATTAAAATTATCATATTAAAATTTTAGTTGAACTGTGCAACCAAAACCGAGTGCCTCCAGGAGTGTATAGAGAATGAGAAAAATATATTAACAGAGTTAGTTGTATTTTGTTTTCAGCCTTCGGTTAACCCTCAATCCTTCCCACGCAATTTTTACATTAAGTAACTGGAGTCACTAAACTTCTCATGTCCAGCTTATATGTCCATTCTTGTTTACATAGTCTTCTTAATACGGGAGAACTAGAACTTATCTATATGGTGAGATGAAATAACCAGCGTGTCATTCCAGCACGTGTGAAGTCTACTTAGCTTGCACGGCATCTGCACACTGGAGCGAGTGATAGGGTAAGCCGGACATTCATTAATATCTCCGTTTCTACTGGTCCTAGAATATTGATTCTGGTGTCATTTTAAAGCACATCGAATACTCTATTGAACTACCTGATCAGCAATTTTTTAAGCAATTTTGCCAGATGCGATATAACGGTAGGATGAATTTTAAATGTGTACATACAGATTATGTATAGCTTACTAAGTAGAGAATTGTGATTTGTAGACACATAATATCAACATATGTTTTATAAATTTTTATTTTTTTAATAATAATTGAAGTTCACAAACGCAATACTAAAATAGTAAACAAAAATATATATAGAATAACAATTAAAAAAAAAAATCTATGTATTTAATAATTTAATAATGAGAATTTGTAAGCTGGAAGAATATCTAACATTTCTAAATTTCAAATGTTTTTATTTTTTCAATTAGAAGTTCTTTTACTTCCGAAGATATTGTTTCTAAGCGATCGCTATCGTTGTTAAGTGTTGGCCTTAAATGTGATATTAAAGGGTCTGAATTAATTAACAAATTATTCAGGATATCTCTGTTGGTAGCCGTCCTAAAAATATTTAGAAAAGAAAAACTCGTATTTAACTATTTCTTCGAACGTGAATGGCGGCGTCAATTGCGTAGAGGAGGCATTTTACACCGTACGTAGTTGGGAAAGGTCCGCGGGAGGTATAATACGTCTTCCGCACCGAAAGTGTTAACACTGAAAGTAAAATATTTAATGAATAGGCAAGTTTATGCAAGATCTGACGACGTTGTAAATAAGACAATATACTCCTAAAAGCATGCCAAGTGGTATTTTTTCAAGCAAATACAAGCGATTTGCAAATTCAATTAAATAAAATTCAGCTCGATGTAAAAAAAAAAATAGAGGATTTTAAAAACCTTTTGTGCCAGTTTTTGATTTGTTATAATACCCTTAATGTGTACTGGAAGCAACAATAATTTATAAAATGAAATAAGAGTTCACGACGAATTTAATAAGCCAAGGTTTTTTTTAACATAGCAATTATAACCAGGCATTATGTAAAAACCATTGCAATAATATGGCTAAAAATCAATCTGCTCAATTGAAAAGGGTTTATGTGGTACTAACAATACAATCGAAATCCCAAATTAAAACGTTTATTTTTTCCCCCAATGTCCAACATTACTGAAGGATCGCTCCAGTGTGCTGTGTGAGGGACTTTTATCTTCTGTCGAAAGAAAGATGGAGAGACTCATAATTCCATATGGATGTGTTTTTTTCTGGAGTTATTATCCAATATTTACATGAATGTGACGGTGTGTTGGACGAGGTTTCTTTTACAAAAAGTGTTTAGAGATTTAAGCCCCTCTACACCCGAAACTCAGCAAGGTCCTAATGACCGGCCTACCAAGCCATTTGAGATAGATGGACGCAAATCACAAGCATATCTCAAAAGCTCATTTCCGTAGGCCCTTGTAGGCGTTACCGGTTCAAGAGTCCAAACTACCATAAGCCCCAAGCTTGGGTTTGCTCTTTTTACTAAAGAAAAATTGACAAGAGAACAGCATTTATTAATCGATAAGAAGTACTATTATGATCTCGGCTAAAAGAAAACATTTGTTTATTCTATAAGTAGCTAATGTTCATTAAAACGATGCTTCTTTAGGTTTACTGACAAAAAGTGAGTGAAGGCTTTATTTGTGACAAGGGACCCTTGTCCATTGGAAATATTTTATTCAGCATGACATTTCCTACAAGGATCTATAGCCAGCTGTAGTTCTGCGTTGTAGCCTATCTACGAGGAAAGAAAGAAACTTTCAAATAATTGGATGAATTACATGCCTTTGGATGGCTAGAGCATTATTGTATTGGAGGATGGTTAGGGAGGAGTATAGAAGTATGGGGATATGAACATGGTGTTTTGATCATATTTTATCGGTCTGGTGGAGGAGAGAGGGATGGAGGTGGGTGGGTATGAAGCGGAGAGCGGCGAGTGGACACACGAGACCCGCTGGTAACTCAATACCAGCCATTTCCCCTCCATTACGGCACGTCACTAGTTTTTCATATTCCCAGGCCCATTCATTATTTTCGCCCTCTATCATCAGCGGTGACTCTTCCAATTTGTCTCCGTTACGTTCGCCCGCTCTAAATGCGGATCAAGAAAGAAGAGCGACACCCCCGGCAATCATTCCCCTAGTGGCGTGTCGAATCATCGTTAGAGGATTTCATCAGCTTAATAAAATAAAGACTTTGAATTTGAAAAAAAAAAAATCTGAAGACGGTATTCTCACTACATTTTTCTTAAATTAGAGAATTTCATTTTCCAAGATATTTATTTATTTTAGTGCATTCGCTACTTGGCGATATTGCTCAGATAACAAAAGAGAGAAAAAGTCCGTCACGCAGGTGCTGCGTAAACTAAGCAGATTTCCCACGCAAAGGTTTGAAATAGATAGATATACATACAGGTTACGATACCTTGAGTGTTAAGTGAATATAGTGATGAATAATTACAATGCCTTTGGATGTACTTATTAAAATAAGGATTATTTAGAATATTGTTTATACAGGGAGCATTTAATGCTTTCAACTTTAAAACAAATTTTGTACAAAGTATTCTACTCTATACACCAATGGAGGCACGCCAGTCATTGCATATCAACTTTCATCTGAGCTTGTTTTAAAAGCACCGGTTGAAATTCTAAGCCCGGAATTGTGTATAGGGCCCCAGAGCTTAAGTGTCGTTGGGCTGTAATGATTTAGGGAATTCGGCGTTTAAATTGAAAATTGATAGGTATAATATTCTATTAATATGCTATTAGACATTCTGGTAGACATATGTTATAATGGCAAGTTGTACTATCTTTTTCTGGGGTTCAGGTTAGCGATGTGAGTTAAGGCATTGGTTTTTAACTTATATGGTAAACCTAGAGTGGTGAGTTTGATTCCCACCTGGGCAATAGGAATTTATTAGTGGCGAACTCATTAAATAAAATGCTTAGTCCCACCCTGGGTACAAATTACTGGCAACCTGTAGATAACAAGTCCCAATTAACCTTAGTAACACAAAGTGGGTATTAATGAATAACATATTAGACGTTCAAGTAATTCAAACATCTACTGTTCGTCATGACCTCAAATGAGCTTGTAAAAGTCCTGTATCGTGGAAATATGTGAGTATGGTTGATATGTTTTGGCTATCATAAGACGACATGTATTGCATTGTAACAGTTCGGGACTCGCAAGTCAAATTAGGTTATAAAGTCAGAACAAAAACGAAAGCAGTGATGGGGCTAATGTTTTTTCGAGCACTTGAGGTCTTGGTTGAGGTTATTGCATTTGTAGGGATGATTTCTTAGATTATATAGATCTTGTAGGCAGCAGTTTTTGATTCTGATGACATCACAGTTTTTTATAATTAAACAATAACAATAAAAAATTACAATCTAAATATGTTTTGATTATGAAGTAAATTACCACCGAGGGAGAGGGGTGAGAAAGGGGGAGTGGAGTGAAAGAGTGAATGAGAAGGGGTAGAGGTATTCTCGGATAGAATTTGTTTTCAATATATATATTACAGCCCTAACACGTTAGATTTTATTACTGTTCCAAGAGAATGCCTCAATACATTTGAGATATTTTTGTTGTGAAAATATAACGCACTTAATTTTAATTAACCAATCGATGCCGGTCAACAAAAAAGAAAAACCTCTAATGATTATTAAACCCTTTTTTGTTTTTCTGCTAGTTTCGCGTCTACATGACGCGATATCAGAAAAAATATAATATTAAGAGGTAACTAAACGAACGTCTGCATCGTACATAGGACCTTCTACTAGCCGTGCCATTCAGAGAATGTCTGACAAAGTATGGCTCAAATCAGGTGATTTAGATACGTCACGGAAAAAAATATTGATTATCCCTAATGAAGTGAATGTAAAGGAGAAATTTTTATAAGGCCCTATGTAACTATGTACTATATTTTCACCAGATGAGGCGTTAATAATCATTTGAGGTTTTTCCTTTTTGCTGACCTTCCGTCATCGATTGGTTAATTGGAGACATTTCTGGTACATGCATTAATGGAATAAATATTGACAATATGCGCGATTTTATAATTTATTACCCCTGACAGGAGGGGGTTTACTTCGAAGATAAAACATACAGTCACCAAACGACAGTAACAAGTAGTTTAGATTGAACTTGTCACTTTAAAAGTTATTTAGTGGTGCGAAGTTTAAAATTATAATTTCCGGCTCCTGGTAGCTAAGTAATTCTACTCAGGTATCACAAGAGATTGCCAATACTAAAAATGATCATGTATTATGCACTGAGAGTAAGTTGATCTTTATATTTTGATAGGAACCGACGATTATTTGAATCCAAGAATGAAAAGAAATTCCTCTCTATTCGCTCAACAGCCATTCCATGCTTCAGGTGGAAATTAAGAAAAGAAATGCAACACGACGAAAATGGGGAGTTTTTGTTTTGTTCTTAAGTTAATTCAGTCATACATTTTGACGGACTAAATTTATATTAGAGCCCGTACAGCAATTCTTAATATAAGTTCGTCAATATTCGTCTGATAGCCACTTTTTACATCACGGCTACAACAACTATGTTACTGGACTGTTTCTGTACATGTTATGGAACATTCGTATTTTGTAATCAAAGTGATACTTTAGTGCATAAATTAATCCAATCTTTATATTTCCACAAGAAACCATTTTATTTCTACCTAGCGACAGGTATATATCTTTATTTATTAAAAGCTTTAATTAAACTTAAAGTTTTATATATAAAGGTTAAAGAAAATAAAAAGTTTTGGTCTTACCTTAATGGTTTTTCCCCCCTCCAACAGCATTTTATTTTTTATCAGTTGGAGGTCCATGTTTGTTTCTATTCGTTTGTATTCCAGCTCTTTTCTTGCTATTTTTCGGAATTTCTTTAACCAAAAGTCAGTGTACCATTTGAATTTCCAATGCCCCTGCAAAGGTGATTCAGCTACCACTCTTTCAATGAACAGTTGCGCCGCCCTTGTATTACATTCCCGAAGACTCAAAATCAGTGCTTCCAGTTGTTTCCTCTGGAATACTAGATCTTTATGCGTCAACCGCTCCAACTGCAACATTTTAAAATATACTCAATGATAGAATGAATAAGCTTCTATTTATATTATCATTATTATAGTTTTAAGTATTGGATTATTTTTTTCCTTTAAATAAGAAAATAAATAAATATATGTATGTAAAATAAAATGTGATATTCCTTTCTTAATTATATTAATGAATAGCAATAATTACAGAATATAAAGTTTAGAAAACATGCCTATTTTAGCAGATTTCCCTAATTGTAAACGAGCTAAGTACATATATTAGAATGTATAGAAACATACTTGACTACATTGTGTCCCTTGCTAATACGAGCTAATTATACAATCAGGGGGATCATATTGTTGAACAATCCAGACTACAGAGCTCCTGAAAAACGCTAATTTCATTAATAGCAGGTGGATTCATAGACAAAAATTATATCTGAAAAAAAAAACTTCCACAATAGTAAATAATTTTTTTCGAAGGTTATTTTTTAATTATTTGCTTGTCTAGTAGTCCGATATTTTCGATTGATTGGGATTTGAAATCATCTTTTCCTCGGAAAAATAACCGCGAGGTGGTGGAGTGTTAAACAGCTAATAAAACCATCCATGGAAAACATTTTTAAAAAAATTTTTTGTAAATATGTGGCTTATAGATCAAGTAAAGGGTCGGAACCGCCAGTATAGATGATACTGTAGTCATATCTGTAGTCATGTCTTCAGTTTCTATTCTGTTAGTGTTTGGAGAGAGTAGCATGGACAGTAAGGGGAATGGTATCTCGGCTTAAAACCTTCTCTACGTTTTGCTTTTCCGCGTCTCGTAACAGTGAGAAGCAACCCGTGGTTAAAATAGCAGTTTACAACTCGCTCTCCCCAATTACAGAGAATTTTTCACTTCCGTATGGAATAGTATATGCAAAAGCACTGAACAAAGACCTCTGTGTTTATTAGTCTACCAAGTTAGCCCTTGTTGGTCATTTCATAATCCACGAGCAAACAGAAATACAGAGGATTACGTCCCGGTAATATTAGTACAATGAAAACATGTGATACCTGTCCCACGGGTTTGTTTGTTCAAGAGCAGATGTTGCATTTTACAACAACTGTTAAAATAGAGGAAATGATACAATCTCAATTTAGATAAAAATTGTGAACTCCACTCCATTTATGTGCTCGTTGCGAACCTTATTTTCTGTCAAAATAACAAAAAATAAATAATAGTGGTGCTCCTTCCCTTTTAATCGAAATCGTTTTAAGGTGAGGGGGGGGGAGTTAGAAGAGGAGAATATAAAAAAATTGATAATTTCTATGAGCCTATTAGAGATATAAAATATTTGATCATAAAAATATCTATAAATTATGTTATATGATGTTTTTCGATCCGGTAAATTAGAACGGAGGTATCATGGATGTCTTTGAAAAGAAGTGGAATAAAACGTTCTAGAAGATATATTGAAGTTCAGCAACATCAGGCATGGTAAGTATTTTAATGGGCGACCGTTGAGGATGCTAGTACATTAGTTCGCTACCAGAGCACGCTGGAGTCGCTAGAGCGGGTTGAGTCCCTGATGGTCTGACCCCTTTGTAGTCTGCCTGCTAAGAAGCTAGGTAATCACACAGCACCTCCCTGGGTGTGATGGTTGCCTATCAGTCTACTAGAGATGTTTCATTACAGGTCCAAGGTTAACGGGTGTTGTGTTTGGGGATAATCGCCCGACAACGTAAAAATGCAAGATTATGAATCCAATTACTTTTCTCGGAAATGACGTTTAAATAAGGTGGAAATGACGTTTAAATAAGGCGATGGTCCCGGATTTGTATAATGAACTCCAACTAGCTACGTGTAATAATGTTCGGAGCTTATACAGACCTGGAGCCGCTAAAACGAAGTTAAGAAGTATACTATAGAATTCGAAGCCATACAAGAATTGTGTTTGCCTGAGAATGATGAAATTAATATTGGTACACGGTTTTCTACGACGGAAGAAATGAATTTAATCACACAGGAGGAACTGCCTTGTTAGTAAGTTCTAGAGCTAAGAAATATGCCTTACGTTTCAAATCCCGTCAATGACCTAATTAGTATGCTAAGAATGAAGGGTCGGTGCTTTAATATATCGATCATAAATGCATATTCACCTTTGGAAGACATGAAAGATAAAATCAAGGATGAATTCTGGTTGGAGTTTACGGCGCCATTCAACGGCATGAAGTAAAGATAGTACTAGTGGATATCAATATTAAGATTGGGTGAGAACTTCAGTTTTGGCCATCAATAAGAGTACATAGTGGAGAGCTCGGGTAAGCGACAAGATTAGGCTAGTATGTGGGTATATTGATTTGCTTCAATGATCACAGGCACCGCTAAAACCACAACTGTGTTTGGTACAAGATGTGTGTACATGTTTGTGCTTTTCCTTTCTCAGATTCATTATTTAATGAGATATTACATGCAATGGAATAATGGTACACAGTTGCCTGCTTCCTTAGATGACTTTGTAGAACAAGCCTTGAATATTAATTTGAACGTCAGATATTTAATGCTTAATGTGAAAAGAAATGAGAAAATTGGAGAATAGGAACGAAAATTAATTAGGATTTATCTGAAAAAACGTCTGATCCGTTGAGCAATCGTTTGTAAGCTCGAAATCGTCATAGTCAGTTTTACCAAAATATTGGGTGTTAATGATAAGAATAGGTCAACCACTTTCTTCATCAAGGCAGAATTCTCGCTAAAATCAAGTACAATTCACCTTGCGTTGCAGAATAGGGGACATGCAGGAACTTGGGTTCATGCACACACACATGCACACGCACATTACCATACTGGAGTTTTATCCGACTGTTCTATAAATTGTAGTGGAGCCATAGCCGAGTGTTAGTGCGCTGGACCCGTCTCCATGGAATACCTTCTTCAGACACAGGGATAATTCCATAGAAAAAAGCATGATAGAAGCAGTCTACAGAAGATGAATAGAAAATTATATGGCAAAGGGGCCTATTTTTCTGTTCAGCAATCAAATTGCTGGCAGGTTTGGTCCCTTCAGCAGACGCCCGCTGTCACGAGCTGGGTTCAAAAATAAGAAAAATGAAGTTTGATAACTTTTGTTTCTAGAGGTAATGTAAATATTAGAACCTTAGAAAAAACCATCACAATTAGAATATAAAAACAAAGGCTCTAAACTAAGGATTACTTTGAATTGCTGATACCAATACACATAATAAAATAACAATTGCTAAAAATATATTGAGAGTTTTGCCAACTAAAACTCTTAGCGATTGAAATCGCAGTCGGAAAGAATATATGAACGCACTACTGAAGCTAAGGGGAGATGATTCACTGTCCTCCATATTGTCATATTTCCCGTCTCCTGTGCATTATGCATAGATTTGAATTATTAAGGACAAAATATTAACCTAGATTTGAATTCATTTTTCCAGGTGAGGTACCAGGTAATAGAAAATGAAATATCGTGACTTCAACCCCCCGACCTAGAAATTTTAATATAGCTTATAATCATAGAAGAATTAATGCTAATTTACATACCGAGTTTTGTAACGTACCGTTCAATTGTTAGAGCCCAATAAAAGAGTCCGCTCCACCCTTTGTTTTTTAGTGTATATCTCGTTTATACTGTGTTATAAGACAAAAGTGAATATTGCAAAAGTTACTTTAAATCCAAAAAAATAGAATAATTTTGTCATGTACATATTTGCAGAAAAAACGAATAGAAAACGAAATACTGCTATTTTTAAATTCAGGCCTCCCTTACAAAATTCACGCCTGATCATCCCTAGAGATGTTGGTATGGCTTATCATAATGAAGGAGTTAGTGCTATTTAACATACGGTGTTTTGTTTAGTTCGGTTTAGTCTTTGGTACCAAATAAAATTGTTGATTCCCGTTATAGTTTTTAGCGTATAACTCATTTATACTTCCTTAAACGGCAAAAGTGCAAATAACAAAAGTTATTTTAAATAACAAAATAAACAACGTTTGTTATGTTTATATTTGCCGCAAAACCAATAGGAAACGAAATATCGTTATTTTTAACTTCAGGCCTCCCTTATAACCCCCACTCCTGCTCGTCTCAGAGAATATTAATATAGCCTAAAGTCTATGTTGGGTTAGTAGTAATACGCATACTAAGTTCCATAAAATTCGGTTTAGCCGTTTATGCGTGAAAAGGTAACAAACAAACAAACAAATGAACAGGTAGGGTGCTGAATCATTATCAGTGAAATATCATGATTAATGATTGATGGGAGATAAAATAATTCTTTCGGGAGATAAATGGAGATCTGTATGAATAAGTGTGATTTTTTAAGGGTTCTGATTACTTCCCTTAAGAGAAATCTGCTAAAACCGCTTGAGAATTGAATGCCTCATAAGAACCTGTCTGAGTAATTGAATTGACCTTACCGGACGGAGAGACTCACATAACAGAGTTGGTGAGAATTAAATATACAATTTACAATCTTAAATATTTATCTAGGAGGCAGTGGACAAGAAACATTGATTACGCCTGTGACTTTGAGTGGCCTGGGACCTCCTAGTGGTGCTATCTATGCACGCACTAGTGAAGCCAGAGTGACATTTTCCTATTCAGAAGGATAAACATCATCTTCTATAAATCTTATAATATACATTATTTTCTTTTTCTTGAATATTGGCGGAAATATTTTGTAGTTTTCAGCTGTTCGAAAGCACCCACTCCAATTCACTTCATATTGCATTTTATTACTCATCCATGGACTCCTTTATTTGAAGCTAATAAACAAATGTGGAGCTAAATTAATGTGACCTCATCATGTAATATTTGATAATTGACCATATATTCTTATTTAGATGAACGGGACCTGCTTAATAGAATGCAGAAGGCAAATATCTTTCTGATTAAGAACACCTCAGTCCAGCTACACTAGCGCGCTCAAAGATAGAGCCACCGAGCATCCTCCCTAAACATACCGCACTAGCGCCACCTAGTAGGCAGGGCTCAAATAGTAATTGTACTCAATTTCTCATCAAGTATTCTCAATTCCTCAAATATGCGATTTCACCTGACAAGCTTTCCTGTTCAAGTCAAAGTAATATTGTTTTTTGTGTATATGCTGGGACAGCGCGAACGCAGTCCCGATTCCAAAAATTAGGAAACTATGAAAGAACCTGAAAAAGAAATACTAGTTGGGAGGGCCGGAGGGCCGGAGCATAATAGCTCATAAGAAATACTAGTTGATTTCTACCACTGTCAGGTCGTTCATACGCTTCGTCTCGTCAGTGCCTCAGGCATCACCTTTTCAGAAGTTAAGTAGTACGTCACGTTTAGATTCTGACGCACGTATAACAGAGGCTGAAAATATATTAACGCTATTTGCTAAGAAGAACTCTTAGCGATTTAAATCGCAGTCGGAAAGAATTGAATCTACTGGAAGAAATATTGAGTACACCTGTGACCTTGATTGACTTGGGACCTCCTAGGTTGCGCTAGTGCGGTAAGAATTGGGAGCCTCCTCGGTGGTGCTATCTATGATTACACTAGTGAAGCCTGAGTGAAATTTTTCTATTCAGGAGGATATTTGCCCTCTTGTTTCTATTAAGAAATTTCCATTAATACCTACATTTCAACTATCCAATTTTAAATGATAATTGACATTAACTCACACATTAAAAGAGCAATGAATGCCATTGCTGATATTTAAGCTTCCTATGAAGTGCACGTACAAGTAGAATATCTGTGTGCGTGTGTGTGTGCTACAATGAATAATCTATGTAGGAAGATTTATAGAAAATTAAATTGGTTATAAGATTGCTCCTATACAAGTTTTCGATCCGAAGTATGATAACGAAAATATTTGGAATTTCCTAAATTCCTAACGAATGTTACTTTAAATAATAAACAAAAAAACAATCTTTGTTATGTGCATGTTTGGCGAAAAACCAAATGAACCGAAATATCACGGTTTTTCATTTCAGGATTCTCTTATAACCCCTACTCCTGTTCGTTTCGGAGAATATTACTATCACATATGCGTAAGTGGGGTTCGTAGTAATATGCATTCCAAGTGTCATAATATTCGGATCCGTAGTTTGGGCGAGATAACAGCCAGACAAATAAGCAGACACCAAAAAAACTAATAGGAATTATCGTGTCTATGACATGCAGAAAGAAAAAGTATCTTGAAATTTCGAGAACTAAACGAATGTAACGACAGAGGTTACAATAATATATATGTATGTGTGTGTGTATAAGATTGAAAATACTTAATTTTCGTCATTTACTAAGTAGGTTTGATGGACATTTTTCGTAAATCGCGTCATGAGTACAACCTTAATAACTGGCTTTCCATAGCCAAAAACTGTTCAAATAAAAGTACGAAAAAATGCCAATGAAACACCCTCGAGATTAGTTAAGGTGCTGAAGCAATATCCGTCAAATATTAATAATGATCTAGGGGAGATAAAATACTTCTACTGGAATTTAATGAAGATTTGTTTGAAAAAGTGTGAGTTTTTAACGGTTCTGATTGGTGTTAGCAAAAGGGGTAGAATACCGAAGCCAACGTAAGGAGCAAATCGCTTATGAATTGAATTTTGTTATAACAGACTGTCTTTATAATTTCAGTTGCCACGTTAGACTCTCATTAGTAGTTTTGTGAGAATTAAGCCCAAAGACAGGCAAGAAGATATCTTATCTACATTAGTATCGTAGACATCTTATCACCCTTTCAGAAGTAAAGTAACACATCACTTGTAGATTCTGAGGCGTGTATAACAGATGCTGAAAATGTATTACCGTGTTTTCCCAACTTAAACTCTTAGCTATTGAAATCACAATTGAAAAGAATTGATTCTACTGTAAGAAACATTGAATACACCTGTGACTTTGTGTGACCTGGGACCTCCTAGGTTGCGCTAGTGCGGTAAGAATTGGGAGCCTCCTCGGTGGTGCTATCTATGCACGCACTAATGAAGCTAAGGGGAGACGATCCGAGTCAGATATTTGCCCTCTCGATTCTACTTAGCAATTACCAATCATCAAAAGAAGAATTATTATCAACTATTTTACATGATGACGTCGCATTTATTATTTCAGCTTAAAATAAAGAGGTTAACGGATGATCTAACGGATTATTGTTAATATTTAACGGAGACAATTGGAATTTCGTAAATTAGCCCTCTGAACCCCCCTCATTGGTCCCACTTGATATTTAGTTTAACATGAAACGTTTCTCGATTTTGGTAACTATCAATCATGAATTGTTAACACTAGAGTGGCAGCAGACAAATAGATAAATATATGTTTTATATATATATATATATATATATATATATATATATATATATACAAATAAAAAATTGTAACTAATTTTCTTAGAATTGAGATAAATGGAGATCTGTATGAATAAGTGTGTTTTTTTAAGGGTTCTGATTACTTCCCTTAAGAGAAATCTGCTAAAACCGCTTGAGAATTGAATGCCTCATAAGAACCTGTCTGAGTAATTCAGTTGCTCTGACCGGACTGGGAGACTCACATCACGGATTTGGTGAAAATTAAATCTACAATTTACAATCTTAAATATTTGTCATGGTGGTGGTGGAAATCCATGTGGAATATTTATTGTTTTTTGCGTAAATGCTGGGACAGCGCGAACGTAGTCCCGATTCCAAAAATTAGGGATCAATGAAAACTCTGAAAAAGAAATACTATGAGGGAAGTCTAATCGTCTCTGTTTTTATACGTTAGTTCTTTTGACCCAGGGTTTCGGTATATATTTACATATGTATGTATGTATATATGTGTATATATATATATATATATATATATATATATATATGAGGTCCATTCAAATTAATATATATATATATATATATATATATATATATATGCACTAGCTCAGATACCCGGCTTCGCCCGGGAATTGATTTGAGGCTGAATGGTGATGGTATTTTTTTGGAAAGGCTTTAATTTGCACAATATTTTGACATTTACCCGTCCCAGTGTTTAGGTTTAATTCCCGTTGTTGGCATTTGTTAATAATAAAATTAATTTTTTATGTAAGTCTTCACTGTCCTCCAAATTGTCATATTTCCCGTAGACAAATAGACAATGAAATATCGCGAATTTTTATTTCAGGCCTCCCTTATAACCCCCACTCCCGTTTTAACCTAAACATTTTAATATAGCTTATAATCATGGAAGAATTAATGCTAATTGACATACCAAGTTTTTTTAAGTTCGGTTTACTCGTTAGCGCTCAATGAAATCGTTGACTCCCCCTATAGTTTTTAGCGTATAACTCATTTATACTTCCGTATACGGCAAAAGTGTATATATCAAAAGTTACTGTAAATAACAAAATAAACAACTTTTTTTATAGGCATATTTGCTGAATAAGCAATAGGAAACGAAATATCGCTATTTTTAATTTCAGGCCTCCCATATAACCCCCACTCCTGCCCGTCCCTAGAAATGGTAGTATGGCTTATTATAAGGAAGGCGTTAGTGCTAATTCACATACCCAGTTTGGTTTAGTTCGGTTGAGTCTTTTCTGCCAAATAAAATTGTTCACTTCCGCTATAGGTTTTAGCGTATATCTCGTTTATAATTCGGTATACGAAAAAAGTGTATATAACAAAAGTTACTCTAAATAACAAAATAAACAACTTTTGTTATGTTTATATTTGCCGAAAAACCAATAGGAAACGAAATATCGCTATTTTTAATTTCAGGCTTCCCTTATAACCCCCACTCCTGCCCGTTCCTAGAAATGTTGGTGTAGCTTGTTATAATGAAAGCGTTAGTGCTAATACACATACAGAGTTTTATTTATTTCGGTTGGGTCTTTTGTCCCAAATAAAATTGTTCACTTCCGCTATAGGTTTTAGCGTATATCTCGTTTATAATTCGGTATACGAAAAAAGTGTATATAACAAAAGTTACTCTAAATAAGAAAATAAACAACTTTTGTTATGTTTATATTTGCCGAAAAACCAATAGGAAACGAAATATCGCTATTTTTAATTTCAGGCTTCCCTTATAACCCCCACTCCTGCCCGTTCCTAGAAATGTTGGTGTAGCTTGTTATAATGAAAGCGTTAGTGCTAATACACATACAGAGTTTTATTTATTTCGGTTGGGTCTTTTGTCCCAAATAAAATTGTTCACTTCCGCTATAGGTTTTAGCGTATATCTCGTTTATAATTCGGTATACGAAAAAAGTGTATATAACAAAAGTTACTCTAAATAAGAAAATAAACAACTTTTGTTATGTTTATATTTGCCGAAAAACCAATAGGAAACGAAATATCGCTATTTTTAATTTCAGGCTTCCCTTATAACCCCCACTCCTGCCCGTTCCTAGAAATGTTGGTGTAGCTTGTTATAATGAAAGCGTTAGTGCTAATACACATACCGAGTTTTATTTATTTAGGTTGGGTCTTTTGTCCCAAATAAAATTGTTCACTTCTGCTGTAGGTTTTAGCGTATATCTCGTGTATAAATCGGTATATGAAAAAAGTGTATATAACAAAAGTTACTCTAAATAACAAAATAAACAACTTTTGTTATGTTCATATTTGACGAAAAACCAATAGGAAACGAAATATCGCTATTTTTAATTTCAGGCCTCCCTTATAACCCCCACTCCTGTTCATCTCAGAGAATTTTAATATAGCCTAAAGTCTAAGTTGGGTTAGTACTAATATACATACCAAGTTTCATAAAATTCGGTTCAGCCGTTTATGCGTGAAAAGGTAACAAACAAACAAACAAACAAACAAATAAACAAACAAACAAACAAACAGACACCAAAGAAACAAATATCAGTTATGGTGTCTAGGACATGTGAAACGAAAAGTTATCGTGAAATTTCGCGAAAAAAATCAATGTACAGACAGAGGTTACAATTTTATATATATATAGATATATATTATTTTGAATGGACCTCATTTTCGTCATATACTAACAAGACTGATTTTTTTTTTTTTTTTTTTTTTACGTCCTCTTTATGGTACTAGGCTAAACGGGACGGGTTATCTACAGGTTACCAGCCTTATCTAGCCTGGGTGGGCCTAAGGAGTTTATTCAATGGGTCCGTCATTAAATAAATTTCCACTGCCCAGGGCGGGATTCGAACCCGCCACTCTAGGTCTGCCTTGCGAGATTAGGACCACAGGACTGATTTAACGAGAATTAAGCAAAACAACAGGTTAGGTGATGGTAACTCATATCTCAGGTTGTACTAAAACTTTTTAACAGGCAGTCATTTTTAAGGCTTTTTAAGATTTTCATTTTAAATATTTATTAAGGAGGCGGTGAAAATGCATGCCGAATGTTTATTGTTCTTTTGCGAATATGACAGGGCGAACGCAGCCCCGATTCCAAAAATTTGGTTACCAGCAGACTCTGAAAATACTAAATGATTTCTTCCACGTGTTTGGCCCATTGGGTGCGTTTATAACAGATGCTGAAAATATAGTACTGTGTTTGGCCCATTAAAACTCTTGTGGGATTAAATCTTAAGCGGAAAGAATTGGTTATTTTTGGGAAGAAACATTGAGTACACCTTTGATTTGAGCGCCACCTGCTAGGTTGCGCTATTGCGGTAAGTTTTGGAGGGTGCTCGGTGGTGCTATCTATGAACGCACTTGTGAAGCTGGAGTGAGATGTTCTTAATCAGAAAGATATTTGCCTTCTTCGTTCTTTTAAGCAGTTCACATTTATCAAAATAAGAATATATGGTCAACTATCAAATATTACAGGATGGTGTCACATAATTTAGCTTCACATTTGTTTATTACCTTCAAATAAAGTTGTCCATGAATGAGTAATAAAGTGCAATATGAAATGGAGTGGGTGTTTTCGAACGGCTGAAAAGTACAAAATATTTCCGTCAATATTCAAGATAAAGAATATATATATATATATATATATATATATATATATATATATATAAAGATTTATAGATGATGATGTTTACAATAAAATCTGCTCTATACCATTTGTCGACCCTATGTATATTTTCCGAGATATTTGGAATTTCCTATATTCACGCTATATAGAAGCCTGAAATGAAAAGTAGTGATATTTCGTTTCATACTGGTTCTTCAACAAACATGCACATAACAAAGATTGTTAATTTTTTTGTTTAAAGTAACTTTTGCTAGGAATTTGGGAAATTCCGAATATCTTCGTTATCATACGTCGGATCGAAAACTTGTGTAGAAGCAATCTTATAAGAACTTTAATTTTCTATATATCTTACTTCAAACATTATTCTTTGTAGTACACACACACACACACACACACAATTTCTCCTCGAAATTGCAGTTACACTTTATATAAGCTTAAACTAGATAGGACGTCGTCATTTCGAACATACACTCTTATTTTGATGATTAGAAAATTCTTAATAGAAACAAGTGGACAAATATCCTTCTGAATATGAAAATGTCACTTAGGCTTCACTAGTGCGTTCATAGATAGCACCACCGAGGAGGCTCCCAATTCTTACCGCACTAGCGCAACCTAGGAGGTCCCAGCTCACTCATAGTCAGAGGTGTATTCAATATTTCTTCCAGTAGAATCAATTCTTTCCGATTGCGATTTCAATCGCTAAGGGTTCAAGTTGGAAAAACATGGTAATATATTTTCTGCATCTGATATACAAGCCCGAATCTATAAGTGATTTGTTACTTTCCCTCTGAAGGGGTGATGCTTGAGGCTCTCGCACTGACGAGATGAAGAATATGAACGACCTGACAGTGGTAGAAATCAACTAGTATTTCTTTTTCAGGTTCATTCATAGTTTCCCAATTTTTGGAATCGGGACTGCGTTCGCGCTGTCCCAGCAATTACACAAAAAAAACAATGAATATTCGTCATGGATTAGCCAACTAGTGCAGTTCCCGTTCATCAAAATAAGAATATATGGTCAACTATCAAATATTACAGGATGGTGTCACATAATTTAGCTTCACATTTGTTTATTACCTTCAAATAAAGTTGTCCATGAATGAGTAATAAAGTGCAATATGAAATGGAGTGGGTGTTTTCGAACGGCTGAAAAGTACAAAATATTTCCGTCAATATTCAAGATAAAGAATATATATATATATATATATATATATATATATAAAAAGATTTATAGATGATGATGTTTACAATAAAATCTGCTCTATACAATTTATCGACCATATATATATTTTCCGAGATATTTGGAATTTCCTATATTCGCCCCCTAAACCCTCCATATATATATATATATATATATATATATATATATATATATATATATATATATATATATATATACTAGCTCACATACCCGGCTTCGCCCGGGAATTCTTTGAGGCTGAATGGTGATGGTATTTTTTTGGCAAGGCTTTACTTTGCACGATATTTTGACATTTACCCGTTGCAGTGTTTAGGGTTTATACCCGTCGTTGCTGTGGATTTGTTAAAAATAAAATTAATTTTTTAGGTCAGAATTCGCTGTCATCCATATTGTCATATTTCCCGTCTTCTGTGCATTATGCATAGATTTGAAATATTAAGGACAAAATATTAACATAGATTTGAATAATTTTACCTAGGATTTTATTTATCTAGGAGGCAGTGGACATCCATGTGGAATATTTATTGTTTTTTGCATAAATGCTGGGACAGCGCGAACGCAGTCCCAATTCCAAAAATTTGGAAACTATGAAAGAACCTGAAAAAGAAATACTAGTTGATTTCTACCACTGTCAGGTCGTTCATACTCTTCGTCTCGTCAGTGCGAGAGCCTCAAACATCACCTTTTCAGAAGTTAAGTAACACGTCACATTTAAATTCTGACGCACGTATAACAGATGCAGAAAATATATTAACGCCATTTGCTAAGAAGAACTCTTAGCGATTAAAATCGCAATTGGAAAGAATTGATTCTACTGGAAGAAATATTGAGTGACCTGGGACCTCCTAGGTTGCGCTAGTGCGGTAAGAATTGGGAGCCTCCTCGGTGGTGCTATCTATGAACGCACTAATGAAGCATGAGTGACATTTTCCTATTCAGAAGGATAAACATCATCTTCTATAAATCTTATAATATACATTTTTACTTTTTCTTGAATATTGGCGGAAATATTTTATAGTTTTCAGCCGTTCGAAAACACCCACTCCCAATTCACTTCATATTGCACTTTATTACTCATTCATGGACTCCTTTATTTGAAGCTAATAAACAAATGTTATAAACAAAGCTAAATTAATGTGACCTCGTCAGGTAATATTTGATAATTGACCATATATTCTAATTTTGAGGAACGGGACCTGCTTAATCGAATGCAGAAGGCAAATATCTTTCTGATTAAGAACACCTCACTCCAGCTTCACTAGTGCATACAAAGATAGAGCCACCGAGCATCCTCTCAAAACTTACCGCACTAGCGCCACCTAGTAGGCAGCGCACAAATAGTAAATGTACTCAATTTCTCATCAAGTATTCTAAATTCTTTAAATATGCGATTTCACATGACAAGCTTTCCTGTTCAAGTCACGGTAATATGTATTTCGTCGTCTATAATATATAAACCTCCGAATCTACAAGTGACATGTTACTTTGCCGCCGACGATGCTTGAGGCTCTCGCACTGACGAGACGAATTGTATGTATGACCTGACAGTGGAAGAAATCAACTAAATTTTTGGAATCGGGACTGCGTTCGCGCTGTCCCAACATATACGCAAAGAAAACTAAACATTCGGCATGCATTTGCATACTTGATAAATATTTAAAATTTTAAACATCTTAAATAGCCTCAACAATGACTGCCTGTTAAAATTTTTTAGTAGTACCTGAGATATGAGTTACCATCACCTAACCTGTTGTTTTGCTTAATTCTCGTTAAATCAGTCCTGTTAATATATGACGAAAATGAGGTCCATTCAAAATAATATATTTATAACTTTTTTTATATAAAAATAAACTCGTAGACTTCCACGGTCCTGATCATTAATACTGTTAAGGTCATCGGGTGCAGACACGGTCAATAACCGAAGACCTTAATAGTATTTTGTAATATACATTTTCATCGAATATCGAAGTATAAATGAGCTATACGCTAAACATTATTTTATTTGGCACTAATGTTTCATATATATATATATATATATATATATATATATATATATATATAATTTTTGTTATATACATTTTCATTGTATACCGAAGTATAAATGAGTTATACGCTAAAAACTATTGCGTGAGTCAACAATTTCATTTGGCCCAAAAGATTCAACTGAAATAAACAAATCTTGGTATGTGAATTAGCACTAACTCCTCCATGATAATAAGTTGTACCTACATTTCTAGGGGATAGCAGGAGTGGCGGCTATAAGGGCGGACTGAAATTAATAAGACCGATATTTCGTTTCCTACCGGTACCTTAGCTAGTGTGTGTGTGCGTGTTTGTGTGTGTGTGTGTGTATGAGAGAGAGTGTTTGTGTGTGTATATAATTTTAATGGACCTCATTTACGTCAAATACATGACTAGTTTTGTGAGAATTAGGCCAAAAGGCAGGCTTACAAGTTTTTAACTGGGCCACACTTTTAAGGCTATTTATGATTTTTACAATCCTGAATATTTAGCTAGGAGACGGTGGAAATTCTTGACGAATATATACTGTTCTTTCTCGTAAATGCTGGGAGAGCGCGAACGCAGTCCCAATTCCAAAAATTAGCTCGGCAATTGATGTGGTAGTGATTTATTCCATTGTCGGGTCGTTCATACTCTTCGTCTCGTCAGTGCGAGAGCCACTATCAACTCCCCCTCAGAGGGAAAGTAACTAATCACTTGTAGATTAGATGCGTCTATAACTGATGCAGAAAATATATTACCGTGATGTTCTCACTAATAATCTTGTCGGTTAAAATCGTAATCGGAAAGAATTGATTCTACTCGAAGAAACATTGAATACATCTGTGACTTTGAGTGACCTGGGACCTCCTAGGTTGCGCTAGTGCGGTATGAATTGGGAGCCTCCTCGGTGGTGCTATCTATACACGCACTAGTGAAGCTTGAGTGACATTTTCTTATTCAGAAGGATAATTGCCCTCTTGTTTCTATTAAGAAATTTCTATTCATCAAAATAAGAGTGTATGTTCAAAATGACGATGTCGTATCTACTTTAAGCTTCACATGAATTGTAACTACAAGGAGAAAATGTGTGTGTGTGTGTATGTGCAATACAACGCATAATGTGTGTAGTATGATTTATAGAAAATTAAATTTATTATGAGATTGGTTCTATACAAGTTTTCCATCCGACGTATGATAACGAAGATATTTTGATCTTCCTAAATTCCTAGCAAAAGTTACTTTAAACAAAAAAATAAACAATCTTTGTATGAATATGAAACGAAATATCACACACGATATTTAATTTCAGGCTACTCTTATAACCCCCCCCCCCTCCTGTTCGTTTCTGAGAATATTAGATTAACATATAGTTTAAGTGGGGTTCGTAGTAATATGCATTCCAAGTGTCATAATATTCGGTTCCGTAGTTTGGGCGAGAAAACAGGCAGACAAACAAGCAGACACCAAAAAAAACAAACTAATTGCAGATATCGTGTCTATGAAATGTGATAAGAAAAGTATCTTGAAATTTCATAAAATAAACGAATGTAACGACAGAGGTTACAATAATATATATATATATATATATATATATATATATATATATATATATATAATAGCTAAGGTACCCGGCGATGGCCGGGAAATCATTCTTGACTGACTAATGATGGTATTTTGATAGTAAGACTTCAATGTGTACAATTACACTTAACTCCACGACGTAATGATTTTCCGAAATATCCAACCCTGAAGGGTAACTTTTGGGGATTAATAGAGTAGAAATTTTATTTTTGAAGGATAAATGAAAATGTGTTCCTAATCTATCCCTCTACACTTTTTGACTCACCGTTTTTCAATAATTCAAACCATAATCATGGGTAGCATTTATTACAATTAAATATCATCTATAATGAACATATTTCCTTTCAGAAGCCAATCCGAGCTCACATAGTTTAGGCAAAGTTTTGCACGTAAGATTATATTTGTAATAGTGAATCTCACTGGAAATCACTTCCAGCAATGCCAGACCGGAAATAAGTAAACTCAATTAACTGGTAAGGCTCCCGTGATCTTCCACTCCCGCATGAGACTTCTCAACATTCTTCTACTTAAATTATTGATTCAAAACATTATTAATTAATTTATCCGGTAATTTATCTACCGGATGGAATTAAATAATAGTGGTACCCTAAAAATATCATATCGAGTTTAAACGCATATTGTTTTTTGTCATAATGACATTACCAATAACGTTTAATTGTTATGATATCACGTATATTTTCCATAACATCAAGGTACATTATACAAATTAAATAATGGAAATGCTCTTATAGTTTATATTTCTATTGGAAATAAATAACAAAGTTCTTTTCTAGGAAAAATAAATAAATGAGGAGGGGTTACGAAGATGTATTACCTCACTAATCCGAATCATACTTTGAACTATCGTATAAGGCGGAAACACAACATCATTTGTCATAATATTCATTTATTAAAACCCCTTAAATAAGTACTAATATAATTATTGACTCCCGTTTAGCGTATATCCTGTGAATACTTCATTTTACGACAAAAGTGAATGCACACAAATGTTACTCTAAATAACAAAGTAAACAACTTTTGTTATGTGCACGTTTGCCGAAAAACAAATAGAAAATAAAAAAAAAGCGAGTTTTTCATTTCAGCCTCTCTTTTAATCCCCACTCCCCTTTGAACCTAAAATTTTTAATATAGCTTATAATCATGGAAGAATTAATGCTAATTCCCACACCGAGTTTTGCTAAGTTCGGTTCAAACAAAATTGTTGGCTCCCGCTTTAGATTTTAGTGTATATCTCGTTTATACTTTTCTATACGACAAAAGTGAATATAACAAAAGTTACTTTAAATAGAAAAATAAATTACTTTTTACATGTGCATATTTGCAGAAAAACCATGTAAAAACAAAATACAGCTATTTTTAAATTCTGGTCTTCTTACAACCCCCACTCCTGTTTGTCTTAGAGAATATTAATATAGCTTAAAGTCTAAGTTGGGCTAGTAGTAATATACATACCAAGTTTCATAAACCCGTTTTTTATTTTTTTCATAAATACCGAGTTTTATTTAGTTCGGTTAAGTTTTTCGTTCCAAATAATATTGTTGACTCCCACTATAATTTTTAGCTTGTAACGCATTTACACTTCGGTATACGACGAAAGTGTATATAACAAAAGTTACTCTAAATAACAAAATAAACAACTTTTGTTATGTTTATAATTGCCAAAAACCAATAGGAAACGAAATATCGTTATTTTTATTTTCAGGACTCCCTTATAACCCCCACTCCTGTTCGTCCCGGAGAAAATTAATATAGTCTAAAGTCTAAGTTGGATTAGTAGTAATGTACATACCAAGTTTCATAAAATTTGGTTAAGCCTTTTATGCGTGAAATGGTAACAAACAAATAAACAGGAAGGGTGCTGAACCATTATCAGTGAAATATCATTAATGATTATGGGGAGATAAAATAATTCTTTCGGGAGATAAATGGAGATATGTTTGAATAAGTTTGATTTTTTAAGGGTTCTGATTACTTGCTAGCGTACGGAACGGAAAATCGAAAGCCAACATAAAGAAAAAACCGCTTGAGAATTGAATGCCTCATAAGAACCTGTCTGAGTAATTAAATTGACCTGACCGGACGGGGAGACTCACATGACAGAGTTGGTGAGAATTAAATATACAATTTACAATCTTAAATATTTTAGAAGGAGGCAGTGGACATCCATGTCGAATAATTATTGTTTTTTGCGTAAAGGCTGGGACAGCGCGAACGCAGTCCCAATTCCAAAAATTTGGAAACTATGAAAGAACCTGAAAAAGAAATACTAGTTGATTTCTACCACTGTCAGGTCGTTCATACTCTTCGTCTCGTCAGTGCGAGAGCCTCAAGCATCACCTTTTCAGAAGTTAAGTAACACGTCACATTTAGATTCTGATGCACTTATAACAGATGCTGAAAATATATTAACGCCATTTGCTAAGAAAAACTCTTAGCGATTAAAATCGCAGTCGGAAAGAATTGATTCTACTGGAAGAAATATTGAGTACACCTGTGTCTTTGAGTGACCTGGGACCTCCTAGGTTGCGCTAGTGCGGTAAGAATTGGGGGCCTCCTCCGTGGTGCTATCTATGCACGCACTAGTGAAGCCTGAGTGACATTTTCCTATTCAGAAGGATAAACACCAACTTCTATAAATCTTATAATGTAAATTTTTTCTGTTTCTTGAATATTGGCGGAAATATTTTGTAGTGTTCAGCTGTTCGAAAGCACCCACTCCAATTCACTTCATATTGCACTTTATTACTCATTCATGGACTCCTTTATTTGAAGCTAATAAACTAATGTGGAGCTAAATTAATGTGACCTCATTATGTAATATTTGATAATTGACCATATATTCTTATTTTGATGAACGGGGTCTGCTTAATAGAATGCAGAAGGCAAATATCTTTCTGATTAAGAACATTTCACTCCAGCTTCACTAGGGCGCTCAAAGATAGAGACACCGAGCATCCTCCCAAAACTTACCGCACTAGCGCCACCTAGTAGGCAGCGCACAAATCGTAAATGTACTCAATTTCTCATCAAGTATTCTCAACTCTTCAAATATGCGATTTCACCTGACAAGCTATCCTGTTCAAGTCACTGTAATATGTATTTCGTCGCCTATAATATATAAACCTCCGAATCTACAAGTGCCATGTTACTTTGCCACCGACGATTCTTGAGGCTTTCGCACTGACGAGACGAATTGTATGTATGACCTGACAGTGGAAGAAATTACTTAGTATTACATTTTCAGAGTCCGCTGGTAACCACATTTTTGGAATCGGGACTGCGTTCGCGCTGTCTCTACATATATGCAAAAGACGCATTTATTATTTTAGCTTAAAATAGAGTTGTTCATGATCGATCAGATTATTATTAATATGCAATTTGTAGGAGTGTGTGTTTACGCAAGGTAGAAAACTAGCAATGAATGAAATGTGATAAGTTTTATAGAAAATTAAATTTGTGAATTGGAGAGGGTGTTTTCGAACGGCTGAAAACTACAAAATATTTCCGCCAATATTCATGAAAAAGAAAAAAATGTATATTATAAGATTTATAGAAGATGATGTTTATCCTTCTGAATAGGTAAATGTCACTCAAGCTTCACTAGTGCGTTCATAGATAGCACCACCGAGGAGGCTCCCAATTCTTACCGGACTAGCGCAACCTAGGAGGTCCCAGGTCACTCAAAGTTACAGGTGTACTCAATATTTCTTCCAGTAGAATGAATTCTTTCCGAATGGGATTTAAATCGCTAAGAGTTTTTCTTAGCAAATGGCGTTAATATATTTTCAGCATCTGTTATACGTGCGTCAAGAGTCTAAATGTGACGTGTTATTTAACTTCTGAAAAGATGATGCGTGAGGCTCTCGTACTGACGAGACGAAGTGTATGAACGACCTGACAGTGGTAGAAATTTTTCTATTTCAGTTTAGGTAGATTCCAATTGATTCTAATAGTATTTCTTTTTTCAGACTGCGTTCGCGCTCTCCCAGCATTTACGCAAAAGAACAAAAAATATTCGTCATGGATTTCCACCGTCACCTTGATAAACATTTAAGATTGTAAAAATATTAAATAGCTTTAAAAGTGGGGCCCTGTTAAAAATTTGTAGTACTAATAGGCGTAAGATTAGCCAACTTCTAACTTATTATTTGGCCTAATTCTCACAAAACTAATCATGCCAGTATATGACGAAAATGAGGTCCATTATATATATATATATATATATATATATATATATATATATATAAACACACACACACACACACAAACTAGCTAAGGTATCCTGCTTCGCTCGGGAAATCATTTGAGGCTGAATGATGATGTTATTTTTTTTTTTTTTGGCAAGGCTTCAATGTGTTCAATTACACCATTCTGGGCGTATTGTTTTCCCTTAAGCGTCAGGTAGCGGACTTATAGAATAGAATTTTTAGAAGAATAAGTGAAGTCCCTAATCAGTCCCTCTCCACTGTTTCGACACACCGTGATTAATTCCAATCATCATCACGGATATTTATTATAATTAAATATCATCTCTAATGTTCATATTTCCAATCAAAAACCAACCCGAGTACACGCTGTGGAGCTTAGTATTATACATAGTAGTAAATGTGAGTAGAAAGTAATTCCCAAGAAATTTTGATATAACTTATTATTATGGAAGAGTTAATGCTAATTCACATGCCGAGTATTGTTGAGTTCGGTTTTTTTGAACAAGATACTTGAGAGAAATTGGGGGAAGTACAAATCGCGCATTTTGAAGAATTGAGAATACTTGATGAGAAATTGAGTACAATTATGATTTGTGCGCTGCCTACTAGGTGGCGTTAGTGCGGTAAGTTTTGGGAGGATGCTTGGTGGCTCTATCTTTGAGCGCTATAGGGAAGTTGGAGTGAGATGTTCTTAATCAGAAAGATATTTGCCTTCTACATTCTATTAAGAAGGTACCTTTCATCAAAATAGTAATATATGGTCAATTATCAAATATTACATGATGAGGTCACATTTGTTTATTAGCTTTAAATAAATTGGTCCATGAATGAGTAGTAAAGTGCAATATGAAGTGAATTGGGAGTGGGTGTTTTCGAACGGCTGAAAACTACAAAATATTTCCGCCAATATTCAAGAAAAAGATGTATATTATAAGATTTATAGAAGATGATGTTTATCCTTCTGAATAGGAAAATGTCACTCAAGCTTCACTAGTGCGTGCATAGATAGCACCACCGAGGAGACTCCCAATTCTTACCGCACTAGCGCAACCTAGGAGGTCCCAGGTCACTCAAAGTTACAGGTGTACTCAATATTTCTTCCAGTAGAATGAATTCTTTCCGAATGCGATTTAAATCGCTAAGAGTTTTTCTTAGCAAATGGCGTTAATATATTTTCAGCATCTGTTATACGTGCGTCAAGAGTCTAAATGTGACGTGTTATTTAACTTCTGAAAAGGTGATGCTTGAGGCTCTCGTACTGACGACACGAAGAGTATGAACGACCTGACAGTGGTAGAAATCAAATAGTATTTCTTTTTCAGAGTTCCAATTGATTCTAAATTTTTGGAATTGGGACTGCGTTCGCGCTCTCCCAGCATTTACGCAAAAAACAATAAATACTCGACATGGATGTCCACCGCCTTTCTCATTTTCCTTGTCCTTTCTAGCTCGTAGTTCTCTCTACTCTACAGATTTCACACACAATGCAGGATATCTAGTATGCTTTGTAGGAACTGGTCCTTAGCGGTCCGGAAATGCAGAATTCATCCATTTCATTATATATATATATATATATATATATATATATATATATATATATACTAGCTAAGGTACCCGGCTTCGCTCGGGAAATCATTTAAGACTGAATGATGATAGTATTTTTTTGGGCAAGGCTTCAATGTTTACAACTACACTTCCCGTCGGCGCGGATTGTTTTGCTGTGAGGGTCAGGCAGGCGACTTATAAATGAGAAATTTTATATTTGAAGAATAAATAAAAATGTGTTCCTAATCTATCCCTTGCCACTTTTTAACTCACCTTTTTGAATACTTCAAATTATAATCATGGATAGTATTTATTACAATTAAATATCGTCTATAATGAAACTTATTTCCTGTCAAAAACCAATCCGAGCACTTATAGTTTAAGCATAGTTTAGCACGTAAGGTTATATTCATAATAGTAGATCTCAGTGGTAATCACTTCCCGTAATGCCCAGCATTTCACAGGAAATTAGTAAACTCAATTAACTCTATTAGCCTCCGTCTATTTCCGCTCTCGCATTAGAGCTATCAACACTCTTCTCCTTAAATTATTAATTCAAAATATTATTGTAATAATTTATCTACCTGATGGAATTAAATAATAGTGTTACCCAAAAATAATTTCAATTATATTCAAAAAGCTAGTCGAGGGGAAGAGATCGTAGCCGTCTCTGCAACTTCAGTAATACTTTAAACAATCATATCGAGTTTAAGAGCATTTTGTCTTTTGTCTTAATGACATTAACGTTTAATTGTTATGATAGTTCATATTTGTTTCAATAACATGAAGATATCGGAAATAAGATAGTATATAACCAAAATCAAAGAGTTTGTTTCCCCACTACTTCCCCTATCACTCCTTGAGGAAATTCAGCACGATTTTTTTTTAAATAATACATTATACAAATTAAATAATGGAAATGCTCTAATAGTTTAAATTTCTATTGGAAATAAATAACAAAGTTATTTTCTATGGAAAATAAATAAATGAGGCGAAGGGGGAGGGGGATTTATAATCTCACTAATCCGAATCATACTTAGTACTAAATAACCGAAATAGATAAGGCTAAAACATAACATCATTTGTCATAATATGCCTATATTAAAAACACTTAAATAAGTACTAATAAAATCGTCGACTCCCGCTATAGATTTAGCTTATATCCCGTATTTACTTCATTTTACGACATAAGTGAATGAAACAAAAGTTGCTCTAAATAACAAAGTAAACAACTTTTGTTATGTGCACCTTTGCCGAAAAACAAATAGAAAATGAAATCCCGTGAATTTTTACTTCAGGCCTCCCTTATAACTCCCACTCCCGTTTGAACCTAAAAATTTTAATATAGCTTATAATCATGGGAGAATTAATCCTAATTGACATACCGAGTTTTGTTAAGTTCAGTTCAATCGTTAGCGCCCAATAAAATAGTTGACTCCCGCTTTAGTTTATAGTATATATCTCGTTTATACTTCGTTAAAAGTCAAAAATGAATATCACAAAAGTTACTCTAAATAACAAAATAAACAACTTTTGTTAGGTTCATATTTGCCGAAAAACGAATAGAAAACGAAATACCGCTATTTTAAATTCAGGCCTCCCTTACAACCCCCACTCCTGCCCGTCCCTAGAAATGATAGTATGGCTTATTATGATGAAAGCGTTAGTGCTAATAAGCATACCGAGTTTTATTCATTTCGGTTGGGTCATTCGTCTCAAATAAAATTGTTCACATTCGTTACAGGTTTTTGTGTATATCTCGTTTATACTTAGGTATACGACAAAAGTGTATATAGCAAAAGTTACTCTAAATAACAAAATAAACAACTTTTGTCATGTTTATATTTGCCGAAAAACCAATAGGAAACGAAATATCGCTATTTTTAATTTCAGGCTTCCCTTATAACCCCCACTCCTGTTCGTCTCAGAGGATATTAATATAGCCTAAAGTCTAAGTTGGGTTATTAGTAATACACATACCAAGTTTTATAAAATTCGGTTCAGCCGTTTATGCGTGAAAAGGTAACAAACAAACAAATAAACAAACAAATAAACAAACAAACAAACAAACAGACACCAAAGAAACAAAATGCAGTTATGGTGTCTATGACATGTGAAACGAAAAGTTATCGTGAAATTTCGCGAAACAAATCAATGTACAGACAGAGGTTACAATTTTATATATATACTAGCTCAGATACCCGGCTTCGCTCGGGAATTCATTTGAGGCTGAATGGTGATGGTATATTTTTGGCAAGGCTTTACTTTGCACAATATTTTGACATTTACCCGTCCCAGTGTTTAGGGTTAACACCCGTCGTTTCTGTGGATTTGTTAATAATAAAATTATTTTTTTATGTAAGACTTCACTGTGCTGGATATTGTCATATTTCCCGTTGAGCCCCCGTGTTGAGCAAATTTCTCTAAATAACAAAATAAACAATTTTGTTATGTGCATATTTGCCGAAACCCCCATAGGAAATCACTATTTTTAATTTCAGGCCTCCCCTATAACCCCCACTCCTGCCCGTCCCTAGAAATGTTAGTATGGTTTGTTATAAGGAAGGCGTTAGTACTAATTCACATACCGAGTTTGGTTTAGTTCGGTTGAGTCTGTGTGCCAAATAAAATTGTGGACTCCCTCTATAGTTCTTAGCGTATAACTCATTTATACCTCCATATACGGCAAAAGTGCATATAACAAAAGTTACCCCACATAACAAAATAAACAACTTTTGTTATGTTTATATTTGCGGAAAAACCAATAGGAAACGAAATATCGCCATTTTTAATTTCAGGCTTCCCTTATAACCCCCACTCCTGCCCGTCCATAGAAATATTGGTATGGCTTATTATAATGAAGGCCTCACTGCTAATACACATACCGAGTTTTATTTAGTTCGGTTGAGTCTTTTTTGGCAAATAATATTGTTGACTCCCGCTATAATGTTTAGCGTATAACGCATTTAAACTTCGGTATACGACAAAAGTGTATATAACAAAAGTTACTCTAAATAACAAAATAAACAACTTTTGTTATGTGCAAATTTACCGAAAAACCAATAGAAAACGAAATATCGCTATTTTTAATTTCAGGCTTCCCTTATAACCCCCACTCCTGTTCGTCTCAGAGAAAATTAATATAGCCTAAAGTCTAAGTTGGGTTAGTAGTAATATACATACCAAGTTTCATAAAATTCGGTTCAGCCGTTTATGCGTGAAAAGGTAACAAACAAACAAACAAACAAAGAGTTATACACGAAAGAAACAAAATGCAGATATGGTGTCTATGACATGTGAAACGAAAAGTTATTGTGAAATTACGCGAAAAAAATCAATGTACAGACAGAGGTTACAATTTTATATATATATAGATAGATAGATAGATAGATATATTTGTCTGTTACCGGTCTCGTGGTCGCAATATATGTTTCATCGTTACCAAACTCGATATTTAGTCGTTTTATGTAAAAAGAAAGATCAAGTTCGTTAACGGCTGAATTCGGACCGGGGGAGGGGGGGGGGTTAGAAGAGGAGAATTTTGAAAATCCAAAATATCTCCGTTACTATAAGTCGGATCGAAAAAGTGTATAGAATAAATCTTATTGCAAATTAAATGTACTATAAATATTATTATATCCATTTATTCTTTTTCTTTAAGAGTAACCGAAATATTTCCATATTTTAGTTTTCAGCCTTCTGTAAACCCCCATTTCTACTAGTGTTACATAAACAATACTCTATTATATAATAAACTATATTATTTGAAGCCTAAATACGAAATATTGTTTTCATTGAACGTTTACTTTGTGAGATATAGGCAATATACTTTCTGTTGACCCCCCCCCCCCTTCTTTTGTTTTTGGATTACTAAAATTTAAGTGATTGAGATCAAACTGATTCTGTTTCATTACTAATTACACCACTAGCCTTAGTAAATTGTTTTTAATAAAATTAATGTTATATTCAAATATATTTCATTAATTGTTTGTCTTTCCGGTCTATCTATGCAGCGCTGCGTGGCTGGCTGGCCTGTTTGTTTACAATTCAGCCGCTTTCCGTTGTAGAGATTATTAACTTGTATTGTAAATTTACTGAGTATTTACGGTAGTGTTGCCTGTATGTATATTTATATATTGTAAACCTCCACGTGAGAAATCTGCTTAGTTCACGCAGCTCCTGCGTGACGGACTTTTATAGCTTTCATTTTGAGCATACCACCCATCAATTTGAAAGGAAATTGTTATTTATCTAGTGCACTCCTGTTTTTCTTATTATCTCTTTATCTTCGAGCATTTCAATTAACACTCCTTCACTCAGTCGATAGGCCGAAAGCAAGAGCCAAACATACGCCTGTCAATGGCACCTATTCCCACTACAGTGGTGTTGGCTATGAATGGTTAGAGCTACGTTTGGTAATCAGTTTCACCTGTTGCTTCTGCACTTTGTACAATTGTATTAGGGGAACTACGGTAATGCTGGCACTGTTGAGAAAATAAATCAGTTAACTGAACCATTGTTCCATTATTACTGGGAAGTATACATTGTGCTGGGCTGAACTGAAAGGGACGGTTTGAGGTCCTTATTGTGAGGGACTCCAATAGTAGATGCCACAGCACGAAGACTTGATTTAGGGGTTTCATTGGAATAAAAGAGATATTTTCATATAAACCAACGTTGTAAAAAGGAAGTTTCACCTCGGCAGTAGATTGAGACGTATACCCCCCCCCCTCCCCGTGAATAAGGAATGATAAAAAAGTCCGCCACGCAGGGGCTGCGTAACCTCAGCATATTTCCCACGTGAAGTTATAAAATAGCAAACTATCCATACGAGAGCCGATCAGTTACGGAAACGGCCGAACTAGCTTTTGGCGGGAAACACTCGTGAATTATCCGCCTACATTTAATAAAAATGCAAATATTTCGGTTAATATCCAAGATAGAGAACAAATGCAAAGAACAATATTTATAGTAAATTTAATGTGCAATAAGATTGATTCTATACAGTTTTTTGATCCGACGTATGGTAATGGGAATATTTCGAATTTTCGAAAATCCCTCCTCTAAAGCCCCCCTCCCACTGATCCGATTTTAGCCATTAACGATCTTTTTGCATAAAACGTTTAAATATCGAGTTTGGTAACGATCAAACAAAAATTGCGATCACTAGAGCGTTAACAGACACACACACACACACACGAACGCACGCACGCACGCACGCACACACACACACACACACACACACACACACACACACACACACACACATATATATATATATATATATATATATATATATATATATATAATTTTGAACGGACCCCATTTTCGTCATCTCCTGGGAAGGATCGATGGACATTTGAAGAAATATTTCGAAAATCGCGTTATGAGTACGACCTCAATAGCTGATTTCCCTTAAGGGAAATCTGCTAATAAAAGGATATTCTTGTAAAACATTCTACTGCATCAGTAACGGCGATGTCGTAAACGCACATTATATCTGAGCATTATTCGTTAGAATAGGAATAAGGGTTGGCTTTGATAATGAGTCCCAACATTATCAAAGCCAACCACCAAGGAAAATAACAATAAACTGGAAGTTGCTGAGCTGGCACAGATAAGAAGGAATTAAAAGGACTCACTTTTCTCAGCAGCGGATAAGGCGTTAGTTTATTAAGAACTCTATAATATAAATATTTGTCTCGGAGGGCTGAGTCATCACTACACATGCTGTCATGCTCAATATGATGTCACCAGTTCCTGATTTAATTTCTTTTGAAAAAGAAGTGTAGGAATATGATCCTGGATAAGCTTATTTTCGACTTTTATTACCACATTTTTCGCATTAAAGTTTGATTATAAATAACTTTTTAAAATATTACTTTCTCCCATGAAATTTAATGTGAATTCTGAAAATAGGGTATATGAAATCCGAGTTTGTAATAAAAAAAAAAACACGTAGAAATTCCGAAAGTGAATAAAATACAAATAGTATATGTGAGTCATATTTGAAGATAAGATAATCCTTTCTACGAAATTTTACTTGTAAACACATTTGGACAAAGATCACTGGGGTGTCTTGTACGCTTGTGTGTGTGGGGCAACATTTTTTTCCCTTTATTTCTATATTTATGAACCCTCTAGATCAAGCGCCTTATGCAAAAAATGTTTTTTATTTTTTTTAGAACTTCTTCTTAGTAATGTTAGTGGTAATACTCAATAACCAACTTTGTTATGTTTAGTGTGTATGTGAACTTTACGAGTTACTTAAACCCTACCAAGCTTCAGCTATCACAAATTCAACAATTTCAAATGAATAAAATTATATGATTAGATTTTAAGTAAAATCTAAGGATTATTAGGCTAAGGCGTGTTAATGTTGCAAATTCGCCTTGAGTGTGTATATCTCAAATTAATTTGTTTTAAATATTATTTCTCAGAATTTGGATGATTTAGGACTTATTGAAGAGGTGAACAGACTCGAAACGCTTCAGGATATATAAATAAATACAAACTCACACACATTCAGACACACACACACACACACACATATTCAGACACACACACACACACACACACACACACACACACACACACACACACACACACACACACACACACACACACACACACACACACTATAGAATATAGGAGTGTCGTACCGTCTTGTAATACACCTCTCCTTTTTATCAAAATCGAATATGGAGTGAGGGAAGGAAAGAAGGGAATTCACATTTCTCTTGGTTATAGAAAAATTCATGAAAACCATCAAAAAAAGTCAAGAAATCATGTTATATTACATTTCTTTATTCAATGCATTGGAACGGAGATATCTTACGAACTATTAAAAAATATAATATATTCTTTAATAATCAAAATGTTTTTATCAGTATTTTTAAGTGATTTACAAAAAAAAAAATGGGTAAAAATTGGGGAGTTAAAGTTATTTAATTCACGATTTTTATAGTGTTTTTTATACGGACCAATTTGAAAGAATGTGATAAAAAACGCCGAATTTTCCAAATTCATTAAACAGCCCTAGAGAAAGAAATTTAAAAAGAAAAATAGTGAGGAAGATAAAAAAGGGGTAAATTCTCAGGCTACTCACGTTTTCAAATATGAATTCAGATTCAGAAGATTGTTCAGGATCGTCTTGTTTAGCAGCCTGCTCGGGATGGGACATGTTGGCTGAATGTCGCTTCTAAGACTTGTGACCAGTACAAGTACTGCCATTGCCTACTATATAACATAAACAGATATGTGGCGGGGAGTTCTGAAATTAGCTTCCTCCTATTAATAATAACATGAGTCCAAATTTGATTAATGAAAAAACCCAATAATAAATACTATCATAAATAATAAAAATAAATATATACCATTTTAACTCATTCTTAGAAACAAAGAGTTGGGAGGAGGGCTATATGTGATACCTATAGTATTTAATTCAAGGAAAACATAAAAAAATAAATTAATTGAACAGAATAATATTCATAAAGTTAAGAATAAACACATTACAAGAATAATCTGACTTCTTATAAAAACTGTTGTAATTAGAAGGTAGAGTTTATTAAATAAAAGTCCCTATCTACAATTTGAAATTTTATTCTACTAATTTTGGATTTGAGTGTGCTTATCTGCTGTAATTATAAGAATGTCTACAAACTATCGTTAGAAAGGATTCAACATTTTTCTATTATTGATTTTTTCAATCAACAAGTCAATTTGAGAGTTTTAAAAATGTTTTATGTCATCAATTTATAAATTGATGCCAGTTGGGGAATATTAATGGTTATTAGTTCTATGGGCCTACTAACTAGAATGCATAGGATAATTAATGCCGATTATTCCAAACTAATTAAGCATTAGAAAGGGTTGAATCAACTTATTTCTAATATTTACTACAAATTGATAAAATTAACGGAGATTTTCGGAAATTCTACCGAAAACGGGCATTTTTGTAGACTTTGTGTAAGATCTACCATCGAAATAAACGTTAAAACAATGGTTAAATAATGTTTGAACTTGTATTATTACGGTTTGACTGTATACTAAGATTATTTACTTTAAAAATAATGATGGAATCATTTGATCTAAGTGAGATACAGAGGCTTCATATTTGAAATTTAAATAAATAGATATATCTTATTTTTTAGTAATAATGGGAATCTTATTTATTTGTATATGACTTACACTTGCCGATCGCCTTAGTAGCGACTCGCTCAGCTAATTTGTATTACGAAATAATCATTATTATTTAACTCCATGAATTTCACATTTTCAAATAGTTGGCGCTTACAGTTACTTAAATAAGAGGAAAATTTTCTACCTTCTCGTATGGTCATTAATATTTTTAAATAATTATAACTTGCAGTCTTGTTGCTGTGTTTATTAGTCCTATTTATCATCAATCGTATTGCTAATGCTTGTGTGTGTTGAAAATATAAGCTAAACCTAGTACATTTCTATATATTGAAAGAAGGCCCGAAACTAATGGGCATTTCACTTTTTAAATTAATTTAATATAAGACGTCAAAGACATTTTAACCTAAAAATGGCACTTCTTAAATAGGAAAACTACAAAAATACTAAAACCTAAAAGAGCGCATATTAGTTCAACTCATTTTGAATTAAAACCAAGATTTATTAAATCTAGTTTATCCAGGTGAAAATCTCTAGTAATCATCTAAATCAAATAAATCACTTTGAATCACACGAAGGCTTTAAAAATCATTGACACGGGATACAAATCCTAAAGCGGAACTCTAATTCTATAATGAAACAAAGTAGAAGTATCTAGATCCTTAGAGTACTCACACGATACCGTATATCCTTAAATTTGGAAGAGTGTTGTGGCCCAGACATCTCGGTTGACTGTCGGAGTAAGACTGACCCCTTGAGGAACTGCTTGCACTATCTATATAATATGTTTAACAGAGAGCTGCATTGTTTATTTACTCCCACTAGAATTTGTTTACGTCATTGGTCTCACCCCCTTTAATATCGGCGTCCTGCTGAGCCACTCAAGTGCCGAACCTCCCTAGGTCCCTTTTTTTTTTTAATCAGGGTGTTAAGTGGTTCTAAGCATCTATAGCGGTAAAACATTCCTTCAGCTTTCATAAACCCCAAAATTTACGATATTCTATTTAAATTCCTTTAGAGATCTCGGTAGACCGTGGATTGCACATTTTTTCAAATTCATCTCAAAGGAAATCACCTATTTGGGTTATAGGCTTGGTGTGATGTTAACTTCCCTATAAGAAATATTGTAATTGCCAATACTTTCGGATTTAACACTTTTGATGTTCTTTGAACCCAGTTTGACTAGTTTGGTCTGCACGTTTGAATAACGTGTAACTCAAAAACTGCTAGTCTTAGAACGTTGAAATTTCATATTTGGGATTGTTGAAACGTCTAATTGTGCGCGTCACCTTTTGATCGAAATTGACTAAATGGGAGGGTGGCGTTTATAAACGGGGGAAAAACAAATCGAATAACAGATAACGGATATCCGAAATTTCCAGCCATGTGGCGTCCTCAAACGTATTTCTCCTTTTAAGATCCGTCAAACCTTCGACCTAAACATCCCCAATTATTTATTTATCACAATATAACGCATCTACTATTGTCATTAGCGGTAGGTGGTTTTATATTTCTTGGAACAAACAAGTTACAGTTATAAATACAAAAAGCCTTTTTATGTCGTCTGCATCGTCTCTAAGGAGTTCTTTTAGGTTCGGTTTAAGGTTCAAAGCTCTTCTTAGAAGATCGTATTTCTTACAATTGAGGAGAAGATGTGAGACGGTAAGATGGACATTTGAACAATCGCAGGTTGGTGGGAATAAGCCCTTCAATAAATAACTATGTGTTAACTTTGTGAGACCAATTCGGACAAGGGCAAGAACGGCCTTCTCTTTTCGGATCTGAGTCACCAAACAACCCAGATGTGCTACCTTATTTCAGAAATAATTCTCACGATGAAAAGATCTGTGTCAGCGATAAGGGTTATGATATGAGCAGATAGGATTTACATTGCGTGAAATATGAGACATCCTTTGGCTTCTAAATTGTTCGAATTTAAGTCAGGCACTTCAAATAATGAAGGGCCTTGTGATATTATAGGCTAAGCAAGTTAGCAAAACTCACTGAAATAGAAGATGCAGTTGTAGAAGATCGCGTTTTTAAAACACTACTTATTGATAAGCATAGTGAAAACGTTTTATTTTCATATCGAATTGATAATCAGGGGCAACATACCAACTTAATGATTGTAATGCCTGCAATGAGAATGAGAACTGCAGGCTTCGAATTATTTACACCGGTGAACTTGAACATGAAGCTTCTTCGTATTTTTTTGATAAATATAGTAGAAAATGGAGAGACTATTTTAATTATGTAAGAAAATGAGCGATTTGTTCTAAAAACTTGAGAAGAAATAAAAAGCTAAATCTGAAAATATGATATATCTCCGTTACTATACGTCGTGTCGAAAAAATGTTTAGAACCAATCTTATTGCAAATTAAATTTACTATAAATATTGTTCTATACATTTATTCTCTATCTTGAATATTAACCGAGATATTTGGATTTTTATTAAATTTGGGCTGTAACGCACGAGTGAGTTTCCCGCCAAAAGCTAGGTCGGCCGTTTTCGTAACTGCTTGGCTCTCGTATGGAGATTTCTCTATTGTATAACATCACGTGGGAAATTTGCTTAGTTGTACAGCTTTATTAATAATTACTGATAACATAAAATAGATTGAATATTTGAATTTTTCTTTTAACGAATAATGTTAACTTTTGCTTTTTGTAATAAATAATTTTTTTTATTAACAATTCTTGTTCTTATTTTTACCTTTTTTATTGTTTTTCTATTGACTAGCTATAAGTATCTATGTATAATCATAAGAAACAATTGTATATTGTCACTAAACCAATCATTAAAAGGGTTTCAATGTATTTGTTCTGTCCATTTACTAGCAAAGGGAGAGGTGAGGTATAAAAAATAAATGGATCAAAAAAGTAATGTAGTAAGAGTAATATTGTAATACGTTCTTACATAAATATTATAGCAACAATGGAAACAATACACTAGTAATGAAATCGTATTGTTAAAGAAAGGCGGAAAAGAAAATATAAAGACGCGCCTACCCGCCCAAAACACATATACATAAACTACATGTGCATTTGGTAAATCGATTGTAAAATGTTGATAGTTGAACATAAATTCTTGTTTTGGTGAATGAAAAATGCGAAATAGGAACATCTCTCTCCAGCTTCACTAGTACGCTCAAAGATAGTGCTACCGAGCAGCCCCCCCCCATTCATGCTGCACTAGCGCAACCTAGATGGTCATACTGAAGTCACAGCTGTGCTCAATTTTTCATCAAATACAATATATTCTTTTCTATGGTGATTTCCACCGACAAGAATTCCAGTTAGCTAGACACGGTAATATATTTTCCGCATCTGTTATACACCCTTCCGAATCTACAAGTAATATATTACTACACCTGTGCAGAGGTGACGATGAGTTTGAGTCTCTCGCACGTAAGAGCCGAATCGTTTGAATGACCTTCTCTGACAGTGGGTGAACTCAGAATAACCGATGTCACCCGCCATTGGTTAACATACCTTTTCCTTAATCCTTACAATGCTCCCATTTCGAACAACAACCCCATCAAATAAAGCCACAGGCTTAGCACAAGGGGCCTATCTTCCTTTACCCCAGGCAGTCACCTGGCTGCAAATCTCATCTCACAAACATTGCATCGATATTAGCGCGGTATCAGATAATAAAAAAAAAAACTCAGAATTTTTGAAGTTGAATACGAAACTTGAGACTAATTCGATTGCTAAATGGAAAAATAAGTCGCTTTTCCGTATACTTTTCTATTCATATTCTGTACACTGTATTCCAATTATTATTCCAGAAACATTTTACCCGAGATTCACAAATTTTGAAATTGGGACTGCGGTTGCCAGTATATATTCTTCCATACTTCGTTATATAGAAAATGTGTGAATAGCAAAGATACTCATTGCAAATAAGAAAATAAACCACTTTTATTAGGAACATACGTGAACAAAAACATATAGGAAACAAATATCAGGTATTTTCATTTCACTTCGATTCCTCTATAAACCCTACTTCTGTATATCCCTAAAACTGTTAATATAACTGATGATGAAGGAAGTGCTACTCCCATTTCGTACTGTAGTTTTGCTGATTGCATCTGTAGAATGTAGCGGTGCTATAGACGAGTGTTTTTTTTTTGTTTTTTTTATATTTATTCGTTTATTTGCAACAACATAATTAAATATTACAAGCAAATGATATGTTAGAAAAAAGTGACTTGAGTATTGACTTGAGGTGGGAAGTTGTCCATTGACAATACCCACAATGGAGGGAACAATGGGTTCTTTATGGAGTTAAACTGAAACACTACACGAGAAGATCTCTTGGCCACTTACGCTTCAGACGCCGTCTTGGGTTTTCTGGAATATGGGTAGATGAAAGTGATTCGACTAAAGGATTAGGATGTGTGGGAAGGAGAGAGTGGAATTTCTGATATCGAGATTTGGCGAGGGTATGGACAAAAGGAATGTTGAGGTCATTATGGAGAGTTAAATTGGATACGTAAAATGGGGAATCTGTAATTTTGCGGAGTATTCTGGATTGGAGGGTTTGGATTTTGTAGGAATTTGAAGGTTTGGTGGAACCCCAAAGTTCAAGTCCGTACGTCCATATTGGTCGGAGTACTGTCGTATAAATCAGTCGTTTGTATAGACGAGTGTTAGTTCTCAGGAATACCTTTTTCAGACACAGGGGTTATTTCCTAGCATAAGGAAGGCGTGATGGGAGAAGTCTACAGAACATGCAAAGAAAATTATATGACAAAGTGACCTATATATCCTTTCAGCAATATAAATGACCGTGAGCTTGGTATTCGTCAATTAAGGACAAGTTGGAGTTTTATTTCGAATATGTATTACTTATATTACGTATATGCTGGGAGAGTGCGAACACAGTCATACATAAATTGTGAAATTTGGAAAAGGCGGTCAATACTTTGATCACACCCGCTCTCAGAAATGGTAGTTCATATTATTCGGCTTATGACGGCGAGAAATTCACGGGTTTCCTCCTGAATGAAATATGTCACATGTAAATTAGGACGAGTGTATAAAAGATGTTGAAATTATATTACTGTGTCTTTCCAACTGGAACTCTTGATTGAGGTTGAAATTGATATCGAAAAGAATTGATTACATTCAATGAAAAATTGAGTAAATGGCGCCAATGCTCCACGATTTGGGCGTCTTCTCGGTAGTTCTATCATTGAGCGCACTCTAGAAGCTGGAGCGAGATGTTCCAACTCATAAAGCATTTCCATAAATCCCAATAAAAATCTGTTTGTTTATTATTATTTACGTCCACTTTATGCTACTATGGCTAAGCTGGACGGGTTATTTACAGGTCACCACCCGTTTCCAGCGAGGGTGGACCTAAGGAGTTTATTTAATGAGTCCGTCACTAAATAAATTTCAACTGCCCAGGGCGGGAAACGAACCCTCCACTTTAGGTCTACCAAGCGAGATTAAGACCAACGCCCAACTCGCACGGCCAACCTTAGCCCGCCAATCAATAAAAATCTATTTTCAACTATTACATTTTTCTACTTAGTAAGTAAATTAATGTACGTGGTGTTTGTTTAATGTAACACATTATTTCTTCTATTTTGTGTCTATCTGAAGGATACAGTTTTTTTATTTGCATGCGAGTCTGTGTTTGCGTTGAGTGGGGGGGGGAGGTTTAGCAAGTCTTAGTATTTCCCTTTTCTCTGAGCCTTTATCTACTTTCTTATTTCAAAGAGTTCAAAATGCTCCAGCTTCACTTGTACGCACAAAGTATATTTACGCCATTTGCTAAGAAAGACTCTTAGCGATTTAAATCGCAATCGGAAAGAATTGATTCTACTGGAAGAAATATTGAGGACACCTGTGACTTTGAGTGACCTGGGACCTCCTAGGTTGCGCTAGTGCGGTAAGAATTGGGAGCCTCCTCGGTGGTGCTATCTATGCACGCACTAGTGAAGCTTGAGTGACATTTTCCTATTCAGAAGGATAAACATCATCTTCTATAAATATTATAATATACATTTTTTCTTTTTCTTGAATATTGAAGGAAATATTCTTAGTTTTCAGCCGTTCGAAAACACCCACTCCAATTCACTTCATATAGCACTTTATTACTCATTCATGAACCACTTTATTTGAAGCTAATAAACAAATGTGGAGCTAAATTAATGTGACCTCATCATGTAATATTTGATAGTTGAGCATATATTCTTATTTTGATGAACGGGGTCTGCTTAATAGAATGCAGAAGGCAAATATCTTTCTGATTAAGAACATTTCACTCCAGCTTCACTAGTGCACTCAAAGATAGAGCCACCGAGCAGCCTTCTAAACTTACCGCATTAGCGCAACCTAGTAGGCACCTCTCAAATCGCATGTGTACTCAATTTCTCATCAAATATTATCAATTCTTCAAATATGCAATTTCACCTGACAAGCTTTCCTGTTCAAGTCACTGTAATATGTATTTCGTCGTCTATAATATATAAACCTCCAAATCTACTAGTGACATTCACCTAGAAAAGCAATAGTTAATTCACCTTAGAAAAAGTAATGGTTGAGGATCTCGCACGTAAGTGGCGAATTATTTCAACGACCTGTTATGACAGTAGCTGAAGTACAGTTAATAACAAATGTTAATGACAGAGGTGTCATTAAATCTTTATTATATTGATAATATAATACACTCTCTAATTATTGTACTATTGTACGATCTCAATAGCTGAATTCTCTTAAGGGACATCAGCTATTGAGGTCGTACAATAGTATAATAATAAGAGAGTGTATTATAATATCTGTATCTTTTATTCTAGTGTTCGAATTTACGAATGATGATTTACTTCGTCTATGTAGTGGTGGCGATTGAAGTAGGAGAGGGCAGATGTCGTTCTTAAACTCATCTCCGTCCAGCTTCACTCGTGTGCTCAAAGATAGCGCCACCGAGCCCACTCCCAATTCATGACGCACTAGCGCAATCTAGTAGGCACCGCTAAAATCACAGGTGTACTCAATTTTACAACAGATATTATCAATACTTCTAATATGCAATTTCAACGAACAAGATTTTCAGTTGCAAGATACTGTAATAGACTATCTTCTTCTAGGATTTAGGATTGAATATCCTCCGAATGTGCAGTTGATATGTTGCTTGACATCGGAAGATGTAACTGCTGAGGCTCTCGTACGTAAGAGCCTAATTATTTGAATGACCTTTTTTGATAATCTATGAAATCATATAATTGTTTTAGTCATGCAATTCAACTTGCCCTTGAGACCAATGTAAAAGATATGGCTTCAAGTAAATCGATAAGGAATGTTAGTACGATTGAATAGGAGTCTAATTCTTTTTCATTTCGAGAAGTTTTGAATGTTGTTTACGGAACTTGTCAAAGAGAAGGAAGGAGACATTCTGAAAACTTAGATTATTTTCTATATGCATGATTCTTTGGGATAAAAAAAGAAAACATTTGCTTTGAGATCTCTAAAATGTTGATGTTCTAAAAAGAATCATATTAAAGATCAATAAAGTAATTCTGATAATAAAAAACTTGATAATACTGGGTTTTAATTATTTTTATGCATTGAATAATGATATAAATGGACAGTATGGTTCAACTTATTTTCCCTAAAGGGTTCATTTTATTTTTGACATCCGATGAGGTAACTGTAGAGGCTCTCGCATGTAAGAGCCGAATTATTTGAATGACCTTTTTTGATAGTTTATGAAATCAAATAATTGTTTTCGTCGGGCGATTCAACTTGCCCTTGAGAACTTACTGCCCCACTGGCAATCACTGCCTCCTTAGGTGACAGATCCATTGCTGAATGGGCAAATAGGTCGTTTCACAATATAATTTCTATTCTATTTTCTTCTTGTGTTGACTGTTAATTTCATGCTTTACAAAAGGGGTTAATCCCTTTGTTTAAAAAAGGCATTCCTTGGTTAAGTGCGCTAACACTTGGCTATGGCAATACTTTATTTTATTGATACAGTCGACAATACTCCAGTATTTTTTTAACCTCAGGAATTGTTGATTCTTCTTAAAGTTCTTGGTGTATTCATGGTTTATTTTTCATTATTCGACAAAAATATCCCGAATCCAAAAATATGGAAAAGGTAAGGGTCCCCTTTTCCAAATTTCACAATTTTTGGAATCAGGACTTTTTGTTGAATAATGAAAAATGAACTATGAATACACTAAAAACTTGGTTCTAAGTTTGGTATCGGTCACCTAAGGAGGTGGTGGATATGATATGGAATATTTATTTCTTTTAGCATATTTCCCTCAATGGAAATCAGCTATTCAGGTCGTACTCATGACGCAATTTTTGATATTTTTCTTCAAATGGCCATCGATCCTACCTAGGAGATGACAAAAATGAGGTCCGTTCAAAACTGAATATATATTTGTCTGTTACCGCTCTAGCGGTTGCAATTATTGTTTAATCGTTACCAAACTCGATATGTAGTCGTTTTATGTAAAAAGAAATATCCAGTACGTTAACGGCTGAAATCGGACAAGGGGGAGGGGGAGTTTAGAGGGGAGGCATTTCGAAAAATCGAAATATTTCTGTTACTATACGTCGGATCGAAAAATTGTATAGAAACAATCGTATTACAACTTACATTTACTATACATAATGTTAATACATTTATTTTCTATCTTGCAAATTAACCGAGATATTTGCATTTTTCAGTTTTCAGCCTTCAGTAAATACCCCACTTCGTGTTACATAAACCATACTTTGTTATATAATAAATCACATTATTCGAAGCTTAAATACCAAATATTGGTTTGCAGAGACTTTTATTATACGCGATACGCGAATTTCTTATCGGTTACCTAAGAAAGCAGTGGATATCCATATACGTAGAATATTTATTGCTCTTTTACGTTAATGCCGGGAAAGCGAGTACGCAGTCCCGATTCCAATACTTTAATGACACCTCTATCATAAACATTTGTTATAAACTTTACTTCTTTTTTTTTTTTTTTTTTTTTTTTTTTTTTTTTTTCTGATACCTAGCTGTTCAGTTGTAGATGGTTGTAAAATTTGCAGCCAGGTGACTGCCGGGGGCGAAGGAAGATAAGCCCCTTGTGCTAAGCCTGTGGCTTTATTTGAAGGGGTTGTTGTTCGATTAGAAAGGATTGTGAGGGATAAGGAGGGTATGTTAACCGATGGCGGGTGTCGTCGGTTAACTTTACTTCAGCCACTGTCTGAACAGGTCGTTCAAATAATTCGCCTCTTACGTGCGAGATCCTTAACCATTACCTTTTCTAAGGTCAAGTAACATGTCACTTGTAGATTCGGAGATTTATATTATAGGCGACGAAACACATATTCCAGTGACTTGAACAGGAAAGCTTGCCAGGTGAAATCGCATATTTGAAGAATTGATTTGATGAGATATTGAGTACACCTGTGATTTGAGCGTTACCTACTAGGTTGTGCTAGTGCGGTAAGTTTTGGGAGGCTGCTTGGTGGCTCTATCTTTGAGTGATCTAGTAAAGCTGGAGAAATATGTCCCCAGTCATGGGATATTGGCCCTACGTTCCTTTTTAGCAGATTTTCCTTATGGAAATCAGCTATTGAGGTCGTACTCATGTCTGTTAACGCTCTAGTGTTCGCAATTTTTGTTTGATTGTTACCAAACTCGATATTTAATCGATTTATTTGAAAAGGAAGATCAAGTTCGTTAATGGCTAAAGTCGGACCAGTGGGAGGGGATGGGTAAGGGGGGATTTTCGAAAATTCGAAATATCTCTGTTACTATACGTTGGATCGGAAAAACGTGTAGAATCAATCATATAGCAAATTAAATATGCTATAAATATTATTATATACATTTATTCCCTTTCTTGAATATTAACCGAGATATTTGCATTTTTCACTTATCAGCCTTCAGCAAACCCCCACTTCTACTCATATTACATAAACAATACTCGGTTATGTAATGAACCACAGCATTCGAAGCTTAAATACCACATATTGTTTTCAAGAGACATTTATTATACGAGATACATGGATATATGTTCTGGTGACCCTCCCCCCCCTCCCCGCCGCACGTCTTGGACTACTAAAATTTGATTGATTGAGATACAAATAATTCTGATTCGTTATAAATTACAGTACGAAATGTAGTAAATTGTTTTCAATAAAATTAATATATTATATTCTTATATTTTTCAGAGGTTAGCAGACCTGTTTGTTTACATTTCAGACCCTTTCCATTGGGTTGGGAAAAATTTCTTATTATCGTTTGTATTTATTTACTTAATATTCACGGTTTTGTTGTGATGCAAGTATGTAGATTTATCTATTGTTAAACTGCACAAGGGAAATCTGCTTAGTTTACGCAGGCCCTGCGTGACAGATTTTTTTTTCTTGTGATAGGTTTTATGGTTTTGATATTATTCCGATCTCTCGTAACGAGTTTCCACATTATTCTATTCTTCTGTGCTGGATGGTGATGTGAATCGGCGTGTAAATATCTATGGGTGTTGACTGGTTTTCTAGAAACTGCCTGACCAAGCTGTCCATTTACCCTGTTTTCACCAGAACGTCTATGATTGGTATCTTCCTACCCTTTTCTAATTCCATTGTGAGCTCAACGTTGTGGTGCACTGAATTTAGTTGCCGGAAAATGCATCCAAAGTGTCTTTTCCATGTGGTTCTATGACGAATATCATATTATCTGACGCCATATATTTGGACATCTGAACCATATTTTTGGTTTGGTACCGGACAAGCCAGTAGTAAAGTAAATTTATTTTCCAATAAATTGCATTACAATTATTTCAGAAATACATATTAATTTACAAAGTACTTGGTATATATTATTAGCACGAGTGACGTATTATACAGTCCATAATAAAACATTTTTCTATATAAATAATTAAATAATATTATAATAAAAATGTGTAATGATATTACATTATATTGATGTTGAATAGAAAAAATAATAGTATCATTGTTTCCGTTATATGATTATAAAACAACAACTGAAGCTATATTTTATAGTAAACTCAAAACAAGGGAGCCAGAGATATCTTCCGGCGCTCTTCAGATATTTATACAAGTTAATGTAATCTCCTCAGTTCAGGATGGCTATTACTTGGCTATCCCTGCTGAGAGTAATTCAAGCAAATGCTTCAAGGCGGAACTCACGGAGAATGGAACAAACGGCGAGGAAGTGATAGGTGACTTCAGAACAGGACAGAAACATACACCTGAATAGAAACACAACTCCTCAGCCTGAGAAGAAGCTCTGATGAAGCGAGAAGTATGTCTAGCGAAATGTCGCCAAGAAACATAAAGACACGGCCTTTACCCGAAGCCCAATTGCTATATTAATTAGAATTTGTTATCAATATTAATACCGCTCGATATATATATATATATATATATATATATATATATATATATATATATAAAACATTCATTTTTAATTTATTGACACGCTTTGTTATTTGTCTTAAATTTATTAAAGGATGACATACTCCAAAGTGATGAGAGGCCGATTTGTTTGTTAACTCTCTAGCAGTTACAATTTTAGTTTGATCGTTACCGTTTTGCGGTATTGACTCAAAATTGTTTATTTCACCTATACCATACACGACATTTAACTTGTTCAGTGAAGACGAAAGATCATATTAGTAAATGGTCTAAATCGGGCGTTGAAATGTGGGGATTAGAAAATTCAAAATATCTCCGTTATTATGCGTCGGATCGAAAAATGTTATAGGACCAATGTTGTTATACTTTTGCTGTTCTACAATTGTTGATATATGCATTTTCTCTTAACTCTAATATTAAGAGAATTATTCGTATGTTATTGTTTTCAGCCTCACATTAAACACCCACTATTATTCCTCGAAATGTGACTTGGAAATAGAGAATATGTGGTGAGATGACATTACTAGTGTGTCATTCGAGTACTTGCGAATCTGTTAAGTTTACGCAGCCCCTGCAAGACGGACTTTTGTTTCACAAACATTATTGTTTGGACATATATATTGAAGGAAAAATCTCTCTCCCAGTGTTGATCAGAGTGGCGCTGATTATCCAAGGGGCAATGACTTGTGAAGATAGGAGCCTTAATGAGGTATTAGTGTATTATAAGGGTTGAGGGGAGGGTAGTGGGGCAGGGGTTGGTGGGGCGGGGGTGTAAGGGGTGGTAGGGAGGCAACAGGTGGGATAGGGATTGGCCAGTAGCCCTTAGGCAGTCAGGGAGCTACCATCTCGTCGCTCTCTCCCAGGTCAGTCTCAACGTATATTCATGAATGTGACCAATTATCTACGAACCCCTACACCCTCTCTTTACACTACCTTAACTCTTCCCTAATTACACCTGTATCAAATTAACGCCAAGAATTCCATCTTCGACGTCGTCTATCAATGAAATAGCATACTTTCCTCTATCTGGTATTAAAATGCCCTAATCCAGAATTATTACGCTAAAATAATTATAGTTAATTACGTAAATGTATGTACAAATATAAATAAAATATTTGAACCTAGTTAACTTTCTAAATTTTGTTTGACAGTTAATTTTTAATGAGGAGTTTGTGGACCTCGAGTAAAGTGAAATTGTATTTAACAATTTACAATCGCGTTTGGAGACAACTGGTATATCCCAAATATAACAACCATATTATAATTTCAAGATTGTTTCTTTAAATCGGCATTAAAAAACAAAAACAAATAAAAAGTCGACTTTCCAAGGAGAGTAGCCGATAGAATCCTATTAGGAATAAAAATAAATATTCACTTTTAGTAGTCTTAAAATAATTCAAAGAAATAATCTTCTTTATTAAATAAAAGTACTATGATCCGATCGGCCTCTCAAGTTTTAATTTATAAAATTCAACTTAATTTTCAGTATTTAAGTTCCTATTAAGCTTGAATGAGTTTAAAAATAAGGAATTTGTTTAGTTTTTACTTCCCAGTATATTACGCCAGATTGTGTGCGAAAATGTTTACGTCTTTCCACTCTTCATTACAAAGAATAGCAAATAGAATGATTTAAGTGTATATTAATTCTATATATTGTCATCTTATTAGGACATCTCATATATGATTGGTTATGAAAGAAATATCTTCAGTGATTCAAATTTTGAATAAGCACATACGTTTTCCTTGACTACGGACTCAAGCATTGAAATCTTATCGGAATATTATAAAAGAAACTTATGAGATCGACTGGATTTCTATTTTCTTTTAATAACAAATATTAATTTTCTTTTTTCAACATTCCGAATTACTTTACGTATGTATCTGTGAGATGAATTTGTGTCATCATGAACAAGGAAAAATTAAGGGAATATTACTTAAAAATATTAACTTAAGAAGACTAATAGATCATTACACTTTTGTTTATTCAAACCTAACATACCTATCTTGTTTAAAACGCCTTATAAAAAATACTATTTTGTTGGAGAATGTTCTAGATTTATTTCTTAAAAGGGACTTTGTAAATCTTACTCCAATAGGCTTCATGTACATTATTGATTTAATGTTTCAGGATTTTATTTTTCTTGGATTCACTGCAATTAACTGTATACAAAATTACTGTAGCCAATTTAATGAAATCCTCTCTTGTAAATAAATTGGCAAATACTTCTATGAAAATTAAAGTCAATTAGAAATAATGAAGCCGTAGACATTTGCCTAAAGAATGAAATGTGAAAATCTAAATACACTCTGAAAATGAGGAAACTCTGTAAATTCTGCCATCCATAAATATACTCAGATTAACTTCATAAAACTTATTTCCTAAAGACTCACTAATGAGATAGTGAACTTTGCCAATTAAATATTTTTGATGTTTTAGAACGAATGTTCTTTTCCCATTCTCAATGTTGAAGATATGGCTTGAAGTAAATCGATAATGAATGTTAGTAAGATTGAATAGGAGTCTAATTCTTTTTCATTTCGAGAAGTTTTATATGTCGTTTACGGAACCCGCAAAAGAGAAGGAAGAAGACATTCTGAAAACTTAGATTATTTTCTATATACATGATTTTTTGGGATAAAAAAAGAAACGAAGAAAATGTATTCCCACAAACGTTAACTATGTTATGATTGTAACTAAACATTTGCTTTGCGATCTATCAAATGTTGATGCTGTAAAAAGAATCATATGAAAGACCAATAAAGTAATTCTGATAATAAAAAACTTTATAATACTGGGTTTTAATTATTTTTATGCATTAAGTATTGCTAAGAATGGACAATATGGCCCAACTTATTTTCCCTAAAGGCTTAATTTTAGTTATTGATTTACTTCTTTTTTTTTTATATAATTAGCATTATATCGAATTTCACGCATGATCACGCTCCTCAAAATAATTTCCAACGACCTGGCATGCAGTGCACTAAACATAATTAAGCTGGTTTGAAGAAGTAGAAACCTATAGATATTATCAAAGGCAAAAATAGGTATTCAGGACTCAGGAACTTAGTTTTTATTAACAACAATGTTTTGCCCTTCTGGCCATTTTATATGCCAAAATACAGGGAGAAATATATGTTATAATAAAACCCTTATTTAAGGGGTATTCTAAATTTAAAAGTTATTTTTGAAAGACTGTGAAATTTTAGTTAGAATTAAATTTTGTATTTCGTTGTAACCGAAATATTTTACATATAGGTTGGCAACAATGATAAAGAATGTGCCAGCTTTTAGATTATTGGTCGTTATTGATGCATATCTATTTTGACCAATTAGTATAATCATATTCACTTTCTGCCTCTAGTTTTTGAAGATCTCTTTATATCGACTAAAGAATATTGCAAGATATGTAAGCGTTCTTATGATTTATAAGAAAAAAAATATAATTGTTACTTATAAGAAAAATCTGTTTTTAAATTAGCATAAATATTTCCTTATTCATATTAACAATGAAAATAACCAGAAGAGCGAAATGTTGCTTATAAAAGCCCACAAGTCCTGACGACCAGTCGTTGGTCCTTAATAATATAATATGCTATAGGTTTCTACTTAAACCTGCTTAATTATTTTTAGTGATTTAAAGGTGTTGCTTAAATGTTAATTTAAGTTTTAAAAATACCATTTATTTCTCTGCATACTTTTCTTTGATTGTATATATACTTTTCAATGTTATTTAGAAGAAGAAGAAGAATGAAAAACTGAAAATAATAATGAAATTGGCTTTCAAAATTTCTTATTTCAATGAGTTAAATATTTATGTACTGTTACTTTCCGATGTTACCCAATAAGAAATACAAGTTCTGTTCTATAAGCTGTATTTATGCATAACTTTTTTATTGATGCTGTATTTAAATCAGTTATTATTGTTTAGAGTTCAACGGGTGATTTATTGTTTAAGACCCAGTACCATATAAGCACTAATTTAATATAAAAAAACGTGAACTAATTTTTCTTCGTGGTTTCTTTAAATTCATGTTATTTCTATTTACGAATTTAATTTTAGGACAAGCAACATATTGCGGTGAGATTTTAACACATACATAATGGAGATCTATTTATTTTCATTTTGCAATGGTTTGCATTGTTCATGAATTACTAATCTGCCTTTGATAATGTTAAGCTATTTGCAATTTATGGCCTTGTGATTTAGGATTGGGCCAAGAAGTGTTTAATATTAGCATCTACAGTTTAAAATTACCAATTAAAACAATTTTAATCGTTTCAAGACGTATTTTTGATTTCAGACAAAATCTTGATTTAAATAATTAATAAAATATTTAAATTTAAAGAGAATTATTGTTAATACGACACGAAAACGCTTATTTATATATTGCTAAAGGTAAAAATCTTTTCATTATGCTCTTAATATAGAGGTTATAGCGAAACCTTTAAGATTTTTCTTTGATTTACTAGCGCATCCGTTGGAGTAAGTCCATGTGTCAATTGGAAATGAATGCATAAGTGTGATTTAAACAGTTGAGACACATTTAGCATTCAATGTTTAACACGCCTAATGTTGCTCTAAACACATGATAAAAACAATTATAAAACCCAAACAGATTTTTCAAGTGAATGTATGGATTAAAAATAAACTAATTCATAGCCAATAAAAATATGACCTTACAGCTCCAATGGGAAAATAAAGAGAAATGAAAGATTCAAGGACTGGAGTTTATTTTAATTAATATTCGTAGAGTAATACGAAAAAAGGAATTCCACGGATAATTTTCCCTGCTGTTCAAAATGTCAATTACTTTGAACTCCCTAATTAAATTAGTGGAATATTTTTTCCAAAAATTCTATTTAAGGACAGAAATGTTCAGTTAATGATATTTTATAGTCTCTTCAAAGTACATAGAAGATTAGAAAGTAATTGTTTAGTATAAATTACTTGATTGTCGATTTTGTGGTTGATATTTGTCACCAAAAATAGTTCCATTCTCGCAATGTTCATATTATTAGTGAATATACGTTTTTCATGATTTTTAGAGAATTATTCAAGTACAAGTCACATTCTTTTGCCAACATATACACAAAAGAGTTGTTTCATTTTGATTTTTTAATAATAATATGACACAAAAAATTTAATTTAAACATATAAAAAAGATAATCGATTTTATTGAACTCATTTTTATTAGAGGATAGATTCTGAATGTATCATTAATAATTAATTTTTCCTAATCACAAAAGAATCTGAATATAATTAAACATTTTGGACAATTGTGTTTTTGAGAGAATTATTGTAAAATACTCCATTTTCGCTAACATTGTAAATTATGTCTAAATTTAAGAATTAATGGTCTCTAAAGAATACGCATTTATATGTTATTAACTGCAATGTGTTAAGAGTTTTCATTATGATATAATGATATAAGGGGTTTCTTGGTGAGGTATATGCATAAATGGAATTAATTAGATAATTAAATTGAATCACCTTTAAGTGAAAAATTATTCTGCTATCGAAGAAATTTGATATGAAGTTATACGTTTAGTAGTTCTTTTTTTTCTATAATCGTATGATTCATTATAGTTATTGTTAAAGTGTAAAAAGGAGTAAATGTATAAAGCGAAGGAAAATGTATTATGGTGTAATTATTGTTCTAATCAATATGATCTAATAGTAAGAAAATACTTGGGTGAAAGTGACTATCTGTGAGCGGATAATCAAAACGGTATAAGAACACATTTTATTGCTAACCCTACTCCATTTAAAAATTGATTGTCACCTCTAACAAAAAGCTAATAAATCATGACACACTGCAGACCTCATCTCACCATATGCTCTCTATTTCAAAATAATGATCCGATAAGTAGAAGTTGGCGGTCAATAAAATTTTAATTGATGACGCCATCACACTGCTCATGTATCTCACCTACTAAATATCTGCTAAAAACAAGGGTGTTTAAATTTGGAATAAGGCGTTTTACGACATATTTGCTTATTGTGAAAGTGCGATGACAAAAATTCGGGGTTTACTGAAGGCAGAAAATAAAAATAAAAAAAATCGGTCAATATCCATGACAGAGCAAAAGTGTGTGAAACAACACTATTTGAAACTTAAATTTGCAAAAAGGTTGATCATATACGATTTTTAAGACTCAGTTATATTTTGTATTTTAATCTGTTAAAATACGAGTAACTCCGTTAATGTTCGTTTTAGAGAAAAATTAATAAAATAACAATTGTAGTCAATCAACATGATTAGTTATATAAAATTTTCCTATCCAACGGAATATAATGGAAATATCTAATTTTGCATTTTACGCTCACGCTAAACCCTCTTCCTGGCTGGATTTTAGCCATAGAAAATCACTTAATGGCTGTAATTCCAATTGCCTTTTTCACCTAAGGAATAATTTTAGGATAGGAATACCAAATTTTAGAAACTTTTCTATATGGTTTTAAATTTTTTTTTTTTTAGTGAATTAGGACTTAGAAATATAGGTAATAGATCATTTAACTTGAAACAATAACTAACATCTACAATTAAATGATTTAGTACAATGATAGAAAATTTAGTGTTAGCGTACTTGTTCTATACATATATATTTTAAATGATAACGTTTTTCAAAAGTAAATTATTAATTCCAGGAATCATTTTCCGTTCTATTGAATATACATTATATAAGGAAAACCCAAATTGAGATACAAATAAATTCTACATTTAATTTATAAATTTAATTAATAAACCTCCTGATAACTACAGTTTAATAGCAGCAAAGGACGGTGTATGTTTAGTACTAAATTAGGAAAACATAAGTCTAATTACATGTGATTTTACAATTTTCAATCTTGAAGCACTTTCACTGTTTTCAATAAACATCTATATAATTAACTTCAATCTATCCCTATAATTTGAGCCCTATAAAATCAATTCATTAATTAGGTTTTTATGTCTCTTGTATAGATGGAATCAATTATGAGGTCGTGCATCTGACAGTACTTAGTAAGGATAATAATTTCGGATACCAGCCCAATGAAAAGGATTTTTTTAATAATTATGGAAAACATTGTTTTCTATCTGTATTATATTTAACTTTTATTATTGGCGTTTTTTCCATTATACCATAATATTAATTCTTTAACATTATTAATTTAGTTAAAATATACTATTTTATAAATATAATTGATGTCATTTACTTATGTTTCAGACATCAGGAATTTAAGGAAAATTTATGAAAATCATCGTGGATTATAGTCTATTAAATGAGCTCTTTATTTTGTTTTGTTTTGAAGTGAGGGATGATATAACTTCATCTTTTTTTTTAATATATTACGATTATTTTTATTGTTTTGCAATAGTCGAAACTCAGTTTAATATTTAAATTCCAAATGCTGCATTCATTATTAACTATACTGTTAATATGAATGATACTGAACAGATGTAATTTATCTATTGGGTGTAATTTTGGGAAACCCTGCACATAGTATATTTCTGCTCCAGAATCACTAATTTTTAAGTAATTATTCATATTCTTGTTTCTGAACACTAGTGACCTTTACCTAGGCTTATATTTATTGAATTTCAAATGGTCAATATATAGATGCCCATTATGTTAGAGGCTGCACAAACTAAGCAGATTTCCCACATCCTGCAATGTTTTGATGATGTTATCTCACATTCCCAGGCTTGAGGTTTAAGCTGGATATGAGGCATTTAGTGGTAGGTTAGGTTTAAGTAAAACTCGAATGGAAAGGAGTAGATGTTTATTGAAAGCTGAATGCTCAAAAATAAAAGGAGTTTCATTATTAGAGATAAACGTCTAATGTAGCAGTTATAGAACAGTTATTAATCAACAAGATTGGCTAAATTACTATTAAATATTTATAGGTTCTTGGCGGACTCAAGTTTTTAATAGTTTTGTTCCAACCGAAGTTGGGTTTATTCGAGTAACTTTTTAACGAAATGAATGTAATACTGTTATTTTCCCACTATCTGTAACTTACAAAAAACACGAATGTTCAGTTATCCGTTATTCGACTATATGCGTTAATTGCATTTTATTTTGTAATCACTCATTTGTATTCGTTATTGTTTTTTTTTCTTCTTCAAAGCATATGGTATATATAAAATAAAACATGCTATTATAAAACTATTAGAATTTGATGACATCACACTTGCCTTCTGATGTGTCCCCTACCCAGAGATTAATACTATTTATTTACCATATGAATCTTTTCTAACAATCAAAAATTATACGTGGAATAAAACATTTATTCGTCGGATGAAATATTTATTCATCGGATAATATTTTCATCAGTGAAATGGAAAACTTTTTAAACACCTAAAAGATATGAAACAATCTATAACAGAAATTATTTGATAATATTTTCGAATAACAATTAACGGATGTCCAAGATTCGCTGATAAAAATTAAAGAATGGCCTCGTTTACCCGTCATCCGTTAGCGAAAATAATTTTAGCCCATATTTGGATTCATCACAAGTATCAGCAGACTGGTGTTCATATGAGTAGTACAATTGGTCCGTTCCCACAGTTCCTAAACCTAAATTAAAACTGATAATCGTCTGTTCCAACCCATGTCGAATGAAGTTTTGGGACTAGTTTCGATCCGCAGGAAGAAGGAGAGACTGAAAGTCAGAGATATCGGCTGATATTACCATATTAAAACAGCTGTTTCTATAGTGGTCTTAACAATAGTTACCGAAAAGCTCCTAAAACAACCTACATATTTTACATTTTAAAATTTAATTAATACTGCTCAATTTGAAAATTGACATGTACATTTACTTCATTTTTTATCTTCATACTTCATGACTTTAATTTCGCGCCAACCTGTTTCAGAATAACTGTTAGGAAAAGGCAAAATTTACAATTGCTGGTAAGTTTGTTTAGTGTAATTGTCACATTGGCAAATGTTTGTCTCAGTCCGTTTAATTTTGTGTAAGTTAGAATTTGTAGGCTTCACTATAAAAAAAATGTTTAAATTTCCCGCCCGCATTTATTACATCTTTTGCCTATGTTTGTATCTTTTGCCTAGTATGTTTCTAGTAACTATAGTGACTTTTTGATATTTTACACTCTAAATATGCAGGATTTCAACAATAGAACCTGTTTCTCTTTCTATGGAACGGCTTCATTAATGGGATAATTATATACATGTTCTTAGAATATGGGAGGGATGTGTATATATACTCACACACATCTCCAATATATAATATATATGTTTTTGCGCCATTGTAGGTCCAAAAATAATTTCTTCAATTCACTCACATACACACATTTATTACCGACGCGTTTCAAGTGCCCACACTCCTCAAGATTTCTTTATCTTATACCCTACAAATATTTAATACTTAAAATATCTGTTTCTACTTATATATAATATATAGAGTCGTTCTCATTAACATAATTACTGGTAAGTTTGTTCAGTATAATTGTCACATTTGCAAATGTTTTTCTCAATGCGTTTAATTTTGTGTAAGTTAGAATTTGTTGATCCATGTCCCGTCAATTACTTGCTGTGTAAGAGAAAATGTGTTAATTGACGCATTTAATTTGATTTTTCCTCTAAAATAGGTCTGAGATGCAATTTTGAAATTTTACTGCATATCATTGGAATGTCTTTATCATTTAAACTGACTCAGCTAAAAACCCTGCAACCTCGCTACTTCGCTACCTTTCAGTCATAGTTATGATTTTATCTATTTCAAGGTTATAAAATGAAGTTATTTTTGTTTGTTTTTTTGTAGCTCGTATATTTTATTCAAAATTTGTTCAGGTATTTAGTCATGTTTTTTGTTGTCAAAAAATCTTTCTATTGATGTTTTCCTATCAGTCCGTAATTCAATCTTGGAATTTTGGGGGAGAGCATTATTGTTATTGTATTCTAATAATTTTATAATTCCTAAATTCAACACGATTGTTAGTGCAAGTTCCTGTGTACTCTTTTTATTTCAGTAATAAGAGGTGAATATGTACGATTTTGGAAATGTCAGTAGGCTCCATTTGGTTTTGTATAAGCTACCATAAGTGTTTCTACATTTTCATTTATTTTTTTATTTAATTTAACAATTGGTTTCTGAGATACTTGAATTCTTTGAAAGCACGTAATACTAATTGTGCTTGTTGGGAAGCAAGTATACTTAGTATTTAATTTTAACTTTATAACTCAGACTAATATATTCTAATATATATATATATAAGTTATGCCATAATTTTATAAATAAATATGTTTGAGAATTAGTCGTTTATTATTAGTTATTTTTATATGAAGCTAATTTCATCTTTTTAACGGAGGCGTTTGCCATTTTAGAGGTACTAAAAGAGACTAAAATATCAGGTATAACAAATATCAGACAATATCATAATAATTAGTGATTCACTAATGTCTATTAAAAATGAATCTCAAAATCCTATAACCTTTACTATACAAAACTTATGTTACGTGATGAGTGACGAAGAAATAATTTTCATGTGGGTGCTGTCCCATAAAAATGTTATTATCAATGTGAAAGCAAACTACAAGCCAATATTGCTCGCAATTCTATTATAAGTGTAACCATTGACAAAACATGCCCAAACGACGTCCAAAAATATGTTCTGAGAGTGCTGAACCGAGAGTGGAAAACAAAATTGTTATCATAAAATTCCAATTTAGTAAAAATTAAACCAGATATTAGGAAATAGGAAACAATCATGAAGTAACCACCGCGACGTAGTAGTCGTACTGACTCCTATAAAAATTGGTCACGCGACACACACACACACACACATACAAATCTCCTAAAAAATCTTTACTATCCAACCTGTAGAAATTGTAATTCAAAATTAACAGTGTGCCTACAAAAAGGCTAAAAAATGTACAATCTAGTATTTTCTCAACACCAAATTCCGAAGAATGAAGAAAATACTGTTGAAGACCTCTTTAAGTTCCTTAAGATTGTAAACGTTTTTAATGTAATATAAATTTGTTTGTCTGCTTATGACCCTTCGGGTAGAAGCAGAATAATAATAAAAAAATAAATAAATACTATTTATTTTATTCAATTTTGGAACTTCAGCTGAGTTAGAGTGGATTTTGGAGGTAAAATAGCGTTAACGGGAAGAGGGAATCTTTCGTTTACTCTGAATTTTATCCCTGTACATACAGAAGAAGATGCACGCATCCACCTACATCCCCTTTGTCCACACTCCCACTCTACCGCAAACCCCTCCGAGTAGTAATTTACTAGAATTGTTTTGGCAAATAGAATCTAAAATGGATATTGAATTTCCAGGATGTACCAAATTGAAATGCATAATGGTAAAAACAGGTTGAAAAGAAATAGTTAGCGGCAAAGGTATTTATATATATATGGCCGCATTTTCGTAATAACCCAAATAGATAATTAACTCTATTTTGAATATTGACATACAATTTAAAGAAAAAAACAAACCGGATTACGAAAAAAATATAAGTAATACACTCACTCACGGTCGGGCAAACGCAACCATAAGGGTACCATGGGGGACAAACAGTAAATAATAAAAATTCATGAGGTTTAGGTCACTGATAAAACTTTTTACTAGCACAGTCAACATAAATGTGGTTAAATTTACAAAATTAAAGTTACAACTGGTTTATTTCAAGTAAATTCTATAATAAGTGCAATATGGTTTTATTTAAAAAATAAATAAATTGAAGTGTGGGCTCTAATATACGCCATCCAAATGTTTGGTTCTGTCATTCTTGTTAATGTTACTTTTCTGTTAAAATGTATGTATAAGATATTAAATTTTTTATATAAGTCTATTACTTCTTTTCTCTTGTACTCCCATAAAACCTAAAGAAAGCTCATATTTTCACTTCCTTGTACGAAATAAATGAAAGTATTGTCATCGCGAAAAACATTTCTGATTTCAATGGAATTTTCGCCTCACTGTATTCCTTTTGACTAATTTCGGCGTGACGTCTGTACGTTTGTAGTCTTGTAGAATTTTTAAATTCCATATTTAAGACTTTTGTAACATCTAGTTGTGCACCTCCTCTTAGGGAATTTGGGGGGGGGGGGGCTTAGAAGAGGGAGAAAACAAAAAAGTGCGAATTTTTCAGTTTCTATTAGAGACACTGAATTTGGTGCCATAAAGATGTTGAACTGTTGCAATTACAACATTGTTTCTATTAGATATTCAATGGATTCTAAAGAACATTAATGCTTCCAATGAAAAAATAAAGAATTTCAATTGTTCATTAGACTAACCCTTTAATGAACACAATGAAAACTCTAAGCGGTACAATTACCTTTTAGTAATAAATGACTGCAATTTTTGTAATAAAAAATTATATTAAACAAATTTTATCCCCCGAACATAGCGAGGTGATTTGTTATTCGACCACTTGGTATTTCGTTTATCTATCTCATGATCACAAGTAAACGTGTTTTCTGATTTTCGAGGAAGGGCAACGTCCACTTTTCTCACAACAACAGTTATAAATACAACATTATGCCTACCCGCACTGAAATGTTTTGAACAGAAATTAACATTATTTGTACAATATGAAAGCGCCTAAATATTCTTATGCAAATCACTAATGTTGTATTAGTTCTTAAATTTTTAAGAAACTATTCTTAATCGGCGTGTATATAGGAGAGCGTAGGACAGGAAAGTGCTTTAAAATTCAGCAGTGTACGTCATTTTGTACGTTAAAACCATGTTATTTTTTTCCTAAAGTGCACTCAACAAGAGCTTTCTATATAACATGTCATATATATATGACACTACGGAGGTCACAAAAACATGCAGAGCACTTGGGTATGGCAAATTTTACAAAATCAACTATTGGTCACAACGAAGTATAACAATGTACTAATGCATGCTTTATTTTGTGAATTAACTTATATTCCATAAATGATGTCATGAATGTGAACGGTGGGCGGATGAGCGGGCACAAATGGACTTATTAGGTTTTTATGGGAGTCAAGGGACACTGAAACGATGGGTTGGGACAAATGTTTAATATTGCATCTATTTCATTAAATATATGTTAGCATGGACTTACATAAAACGTTAATATGACTGGATCACCCGCCATCTATTTTGAACCTAAATAAATTAATTGACTAATATGATATATTTGCTCACGAACATATTAATCTGAAACTTAATGCCGCCATAACCGTAATTATATTTTGATACGACTTTGGTAGATATATATTGAAGTGTATTAAATTTAAATTAAAATGCTGTCTGATACGTTGGATATGAATGTTATTAAATGTTTGTTTTATCCTTCTCCTTAAAGAGAGAAATATTTGCCTAATTTATATCTACCTTACGGCAATAAAATGCCAGACCAGAATGGATTCTTACAATATTGTTAATATCACATTTATTTTCAAACAATTATTTTAAATGTATTTACTTTTTATCTGTCGGTAATTGGAAAAACCATGTAGTTTTCAAGCAATATTGTGTGGGCCAAAGATCAAAAGAAATGAATGAAATGTATTTATTTTTATTAAGTGTTAAAAAAATATAATAGGATTGTCAAATATTGTTGCATTTCTATAACAATGTTACTAATATTATGACAATTAATTATATTACATATTGTTAAATGGAACACGTATGTAATACATTCATTATAAAATTGTCTCAAATTATATTATAGAATACATTTAATAAAATCTACCAATTTGTTAAATACTGTGTAAGATAGCCGGATTCCTACACTGATTTATTAACCGGGTGTCTTAGCTATTATTTAACAAATTGGTAGATTTTATTAAATGTATTCAATGAATTTGAGGCAATTTTATAATGAATGTATTACATAAGTTTTCTATTCAATTATATATAATAAAATTAATTGACATAATATTAGTAACATTGTTATAGAAAAGCGAACATATTTGACAATCCTATTATATTTTTTTAACACTTAATGAAAATAAATACATTCCTTTTGATCTTTGGTTCACATAATATTGCTTGAAAACTACTTGGGGTTTCAGTCATCTACTAAGTATGGTCGATGGACATTTCGGAGGAAATATTTCGAAAATCGCGTCATCTATACAACCTCAATAGCTGACCCGATAAGGAAATCTGCTAAGAATAGCACATTCCCCCGTATCTATTTGAGATACAGTAGATTTGTTAATGACCTATTGTCATAAAAAGATAGATAAGTTATAGCATATAAAAATTTTTAATCCGATACTTTGGAATTGCGATATCGTATATCACGTTAAAATTAAATAACAATAAATTAATTGCAGGAAATGTTTATTTCATTTAACAGGAGTTCTAGGGGATCATTTGGTGTTGGCATCGTCTCCAATATATATTTCAGTTCTGTTATGCCGTTCCGTCAGCAAATGTTTATTGAACATTGCCAAATTCAATGGAAATACATTTTGTGTATTTCTGAAGTTTGTTAATAACTGAAATAGGTCTAAGTATTCATGTACTACAACTACTGTTCTATACATTTTTTCAAATATTAACCAAATTATTTGTATTTAAATCTTCTTATTTGACTGATCAATTTATTTGTATTTAACAGAATATTTTTGAAAGTTTACTTAATAGCGTCATTACTATTTCCAAATCTTATGGGTTTTGTAAAGAAATTAAGTAGAGCTGTCATGAGATGAAACATTAAATCGTAAAACAAAGACCACATGATTCCGCTGAATATTTTTCAGCTTAAGCCCCCCTTTAAAGAAATTATGTCCGTTTGTTTGAAAGTGATAGGAGGATTTTGGGCTCGTTAAATGTAATTCTCATGACGCGAATCGTGTTGCCTCTCCCCTATCTTTTGTTTGCCTCTCTTCCATTCTCATATATAGAGAGGATTTAGCCTGGAAAAAAGATATTTATTGGGAGTGAACATACATTAAAATATGAAATGTGGCACATCTCTGTAAAAGATTTCTCATAAAGTAACGAATAAAGGAGCGAAAAAATAAGTAATAGCGTTCGCTGACATTCTTCATAGCTTGTTATGAAAATTGTCATTGTTTCCTCTTTTTTTTCATGCTAAGATTTTATTTTGATATTCAAAAGTTTGCCAATATAAATTAAATTCCTGCAGTTTTGATATGGGTGTGATATGATGGTGTTAAAGCAATTACATACAGGCACAATGTAATTTATAATTTGTTTGAACCAATTTCGAACTGTACTATCTCCTAGGCGTTGTTTCACTATTCCTCCTAGCATACCCAGTTGTGTGTAATAGATAAAACATTTCAGCTACACTTGGCTTCCATCGTGAGATTTTCTCTGTTAATAACTTAATCTCTAATTAAATGCCTACAGGAACCTTGGCCCTTATCAGATATCCCCATTAACCATTCCACCCTTTTCCTGAAGAGCCTAGGAACATAAACGTTCCTCTTAAATGATTTAGCTGTCATCTTCAGCCTAATAATTCCTTTCGAAGGCAAATCTTCCTTCCTACCCAAAAATCTCTTGTCCAACAAATGGATAACGATTGAAGTGCTGTAGGGATCCTACAGGGTATGGCCTGTGTGGGAGTAGCAGCTGGCAACGACTGGAGGGACGAACCAGACACGCAGGACGGCCTTGCGGATTTTGTGTTTCCATAGTGAGACCCTGCAGGTTGGGAGTCCCTAGAAGATGTGTCTTAGGATAGGAAGGCTTCCAGTGGCTGGGAATGACATTTTATTTTGTTATGTATTGTTTTATTTCAGTAGGTTTAATTCTTTTATTTTTGCGTGTAAGTAGTGTTTTTAATTTTTTGGTGGTATTAGTTAATATGATATGAAATTGTAAATATATTAGTAGTGTTTACTAGTTTAAGAGTAACTGTTTTAATGTGTTTATGTGTGTGATGTTTTATTTTATTTTGTATTTATTAGTTTATTAATATAGGGTATATATAGTAGATTAGTCTCTTAGCTTTAAGGTCCTGTATATAGTTCTTGATAGCTCTGGAGCATAACTGGGCATTGTGTCCTATTTGGGCCAGGTATGAGCCACATTCCAGTGGTTAGGGTACCTCTTGCGTCAAGTAGTATTGAATTTAAGTGGTGTAGTTGTGATGTATTTGAATTGCAATTGTTTTTATTTTATTTTTTGTAAATACTTAAATAAATTGTTAATATATATATATATATATATATATATATATATATATATATATATATATATATATATATACACACACACATGCATACATAAGTGGTCTATTTTGTTCTATATTATTATTTTCCTAAATATTCAAGGTTTAAGTTACCCAGAAGTTATAATTGTCATGCTTTGCTATAGTTTTTGAAAGATTATTTAGAGATGATGTTTAATTTCATAAATTAAGGAATAATTAATCATTTTTCAAATATTGGAGAATGAAACTTAATAAAAGGTAATGGACAATGAAAGTTAATTCTGATAAATATGCTAAAGGATGGCTTTGAAAGTATTCAATATCACTGAAGTAATTTTTAACCCTGCATTTATTATTAATATTACCCAGTATAATAGAAAACTTTTTCCAGCTCTGCATTTTTCCTCAAAGTAATTTTATTAAAGAATTCATCCTCATTTATTTTATAAAGAAGTGAAGGAATATCCTTGCGATTAATAATGATGTAACTTGTTTACTATATCTGAAATCATCCATTTTTTATATAACTTAGTTTAGAAACATTCATCTGGTAATGGGTGACGTTCGAACAACAAAATAAAATGTCTTCGCCCACGGGATGAGACATTTTTGGTTGGCCGACAACATATTAATTTTAAGGCCTTTGTTCCTAAAATGGTCTGAAACGTGGAAAAATGTTTTACTGCTGAATTTAAATAGAATGTAATATTTTCCTTCAAATTTTATTTATAGATGGTCCGGGTCTGCAAGGACTGCAGTGTTGTGCAATTGAACGATTTAAACTTCTAAAATATGTTTTTTTTTTTTAAAAAAAATTACGTTAGCATTTAAATAAGTAATATCTTTTAGTTGAGATCTTAGTCTTCGGAATATGACTTAACAATAAGTGATTATTAACATCCAATTACATATGGAAATTTGAAAATCCAGGTAGTTTTTCGTATGTGGGATAATATAATCCAACAATACTAGTTGACTTACAATGTAAGCAAAATTGTGAATGCACAAAGACAGATGAATGGCTAAAACTGAAAGGAAGGTAACATAATGTAAGGTAGAACACTTCGACAGAAAACTGTAGACAGTAGAAAGCAGTGGACAGGGAGTGTCCAGTACATTTGCCGAAGCATACAATCGTCATATACTCAGCCCTCAGTTCTTGGAATATCTTCCTAGATATTCTCTTTCAATGGAGTCTGGGCAAACAGAAGGAGAAATAAAAACACAGAAATGATATAAGGTTATCGACGTACCTAGCCTAGCACAATATTAGATGGGGTTGATTTCACATCTAGGAACTCTCCATAAGACAAAAGCAATGATATTAGTTTACCTGCTAAATAAAATTTGAATGTTTTAAATCTTAGGCGCTATATTATTCTTATGTGTTCATTAAATTCACTTACTCACAACTGAGCACTACAGACACTGAAATATTTTGGAGTTCAAAATTAAATCAACTAATCGGTTCGTAAGAATTACCAATACTGGATTTCCAGCTGCTGCAAGTCCATGCCACAGTCTCTTTATGTTTTGTCATCTGTAAACAATTTTTGTCTTCTATTGACAGCAATTCTATTGAGCTAGAGACAGCAATCTTCCGAATATATCTTGCTCATTCGTTACTTCATTATTCTGCCTTGTCCTACATCTGGTCTCAAACATTAAAACATTTTCTCAGCTCTCTCCTTACTCAGATCTCACCTCCACCTCTCCTTGTGCCTCAAGACAAGCTAGAGACCACTCAAGCTCAACCTTGTCTGGGATTGGCGAACTGGCGCAAGTTCATTTATAGATTACTTATTTACTTCAAGCGGGCAATATTCAATCAACCCAACATAAGCAATCTTCTTTCTAAAACAGATGATGCCAGTTTCACCATACATATCGATTAACTGCTTCTGATCGTCCATCTGTAATGTTCTCTCAAATCACCAAATATTTATTGGAGATCCTTTCTCCCAGGCCAATAGGTTGCCATAGCTACTTAAGGATCTAAGTTTACTATAACGCTTTACCGTTAGTCTCATTAACGTTCTGTAAGTTTGTACTTAAGCCTTCGTTGGGAGGCTCATGTACAGGAGGTGTAGAGATTTTCCAGGCCATAGGAATCACTTTTAAGGTCTGCTTTCACAGCATTGCTGCTTCCCTAACCCTCTTGTAAAAGCACATTGGTTAATTTTTATGACTAATTACTTTGAAAATTTATTGAAAGCAATGCATGTTATTAGTACAACCACAATATCTGGTTTTCCTTATGGTAAATATAACCACAGAATAATAAACACATCTTTAATGTCACCTTGCCGAAGGATTTCATAACTCCAATTCACTCCATTGGACCAAACTACACTACATGCAATAACTAAACATGTTTTTTTCATACAGACACCAAGCCAGACACAATCATGACTTGCTTGTAAACCTATTACAACTACATAGAGAATATATGGGCCAGCAAGTGATTGGAAATGATTCTGGAATTATCGAACTATCTAAATGAGAAAAGCGATCAGAAAAAAATTATGTCTGGCTCGCCAAGATACATTCAACTACCGTCTGGTTACTTTGGAATTTAACGGGAAACGACTCAATGAAGAAATATTCTCTACCCTCACATAAATATCCAATGTTTTAGCAGATTTCCCTTAATGGAAATCAGCTATTGAGTACGTACTCATGACGCGAATTTCGACATTTTTCTACAAATGTCTATCGATCCTACCTAGGAGATGACGAAAATGAGGTCTGTTCAAAACTGTATATATATATATATATATATATATATATATATATATATATATGTATATACACATACATACATATATCTATATATTTGTCTGTTACCGCTCTAGCTGCCACTATTTTTGTTTAATCGTCACCAAACTCGGCATTTAATCGTTTTATGTAAAACGAAAGATCAAGTTCGTTAACGGCTGAAATCGGACCAGTGGGAGGGGGGGGGGTTTAGAGGAGGGAATTTCGAAAATTCCAAATATCTCTGTTACTATACGTCGGATCGAATAATTGTATAGAACCAATCTTATTGCAAATTAAATTTACAAATAATAAAATTAAATTTACAAATAAATTTATAAATATTGTTATATACATTTATTCTCTATCTTGAATATTAACCGAAATATTTGCATTTTTATTAAGTGTAACGGACGAGCTATTGTCGCTTCTATTCGTTCCCACGGAAAGCTCGTTCAGCCGTTTCCGTAACTTTCGGCACTCGTATGGAGATCTCTCTATTGTATAACTTTACGTGGGAAATCTGTTTAGTTTATGCAGCCCCGGCGTGACGGACTTTTTATCCTCCTCGGTGGCACTTCTGATTCACTCCCGATCTGTCTGCATATTCCAACGACACTCTATCTCTCTCCTAAACCATTTAATCTACGAGATGCAAGGCACATAATTCATAACCTCCTCCCTTAAGAATGCCCCAGGTTATGATCTCATAACTCCCCTTTAAGTAGCCCTCGAAGAAAGTTTTTCTTTACCTAAATTTATAATTCCTCCCACAGAACCACCTAGTTCTCCCTTCTTTACAAATTATCCATTGGCCAAATGATCCACAAGAACGCTAAACAAATCTTTCTCCCCCTACACCCTTATTTCACTTCAAATAATCATTGGGAAATTTGTTAATCAAACGACTATATTGTTTTCTAAACTCATTAATCAAATAAGGCCATTTTAGTTTTCAAAAATCCCACCAATGCTATCATGTCACCAATTAAGTATTCTTTTCATGGGTAGATAAGGTACTTCATTACCTATTCTCATTATTTTTCATGGCACATGATTACGACCGGGGCAGGCATAAGTGGTTGATGTCTAAATTTAAAAAAAAAAAAATGCAAGCATTTCAGGTCTAATGATGTTTTCATTCCATCTCCAACTAGCGAAATTCCTAAATGGCGGAATCCTAAGCCCCATTTTATCTCTGAACTATAAGGCTGATTCTCATCTCATCAAGACACATGCCTTCCTATGTTCACAGATGACATCGCTAACATTCCTCCTCGCTTCTAAATCAAGTTTCATTTTTCGTAAGATGTCTAAAAGGCTGACATGACGTGAACGCTGGTGTTTGTAAAGTATTCAACAATATCGGTTACTCCAGAACAATTCTAAGAATAACCATGACTTCTACTATAAAAAAAAAACTACTTACTTATAGGCCAATAGTAAAACATGAGTATTTCGTCCTCCCTCTCTCGCTCTCTTTCTCTCTCTCTCTCTCTCTCTCTCTCTCTCTCTCTATATATATATATATATATATATATATATATATATATATATATATATATTCAATACACGATCACATGCATACTTAACTTTAATTTGAATATTGACATACCATTTAAAATCAAACCAGAGTACATAAAAAATATAAGCAATATCCACACACACACACCACCTCACTACACATACACTCACTGATAGCTGAAAGCGCAAAAAAATAAACCTTAATATAAAACACAAAATTGCAGTGAATTACTTCATTCAGACCACTTTTATATGAATAGTTTTAATAAAGAGTTTTGTAAAGAAAAAATTACCCAATCTAGACAACGCACAAACAGATATATAATAAATCTATGGTTGAAAAAAAAGGCCAACACCTCTACTAGCTGTTAAATGTTTATTTCAGAGTCATCTTTCGAGGTCCTGCCTCATCATTAGTGCTCATTCTTTATAAATCGGCTATGTTCACTCACACCTGCCCCTGAGTGGTCTCTCAGAGATTTATTATATGTGTGTGCGTGTAGGTGAGCCTATATACATATATTAATTGGAACGTACGTCATTTTTCTCATTTCCTAAATGGGATATACGGACATTTGAAAGTTTTTATTTAAAAGAGTACAATCTCAATAGCTGATTTCCCTAAAGAGAAATCCATTAACATCCATCACATTCACCTCACACTCGGAAAGGGGGAGTTTCTGAAAATGCTTACTGAATGCTATTAAAATGTGAATTTTCGCTGACTCAGTGAAAAAATAAGAGGGAATTTACCTGCATATGGCTGACCCCATAGTCAAGTATTTGATGTTGCATATGCATTAAATTCATTTATGCAATGATGGAGAACAACTATAGCAAGTAAGTGGAATACATTCCATTCATATAAAGGATTTTCTTTAGGTAGCTCTGTATCACAGTATGAGTAGAGTACGAGTCAAAATAGGTAGGTTTTCATCCAATCATTTGCCCTGAGATTGATGACTATCATGGAAATGTCAATGTCATTTTAAACTCGAGACGTCTAAAAAGTTAATTTAGCACAATATGAAATGGAACCCTTTACAATTCAGGAAACTAATTGTTTGAAATTGAAGCTTATGATGTAGTTCTTAATTAAATGAAGTACATTATCTACATTCGAATAGCAGCCATACGTGAGCGGGCCTTGACTTAGGCTATTGTTAAACGGCCAATATCGGTTTCATTTGCTCTCCTTACTCTAATGAAAATATCGTCTCACATCAGTATATAGGTCCCTGGTTTTTATCCAGTGACGTTCCATTTACTATAACGTATGCTTTCCAAAGCTAACTGATAATTTTTCAAACAGGCCTATAAGTATGGATACCAAAAAAAAAAAAATGTTTGTTAAGTCGTATGTTCGGAGTGTACTGCTTTTTGGGAGCGGATGTTATGCTCTTCAAAAACGGGAATATAATATATTAGAAACAGTAGGAAAATGGGTTTGCCACAAGATCGCCAAAACTTAAAAAATCATAGGTGTTCGTAAGTTCTATTTTTTTTTTAATACCCCTAACTCCATTGTTTAATCTACAGGTGTAGTCTAATTAATAATAGCATTTTTCTAGTATTTATTTAGATAGTTTGTCTGGAAATTGAGTTTCTATTTTTAATACATTTTAATAATAATGCTTATTTTAAGAAGCTTTAAGTTTAATGTTAATTTAACATTAAACTTAAGACATAGTGAGACATGTACGCCACCGAATCCTAAATAAATGGCAATCAGAATAGATGGAAGTAAAGAACCACCTCCGCAGTATCAAAAGTACTATTAAGGAGTGGCCATCGAGCCATAGGAGTACTAGACGGGAGGACGTTGTTCTTGCCAGACTCAGGATCGGCCACACATACCTGATACATAGACACTTAATGACAAGGACTGATAACCCTATATGCAAATACTGCAACAAACACCTAACGATAAAACACATACTGACAGACTGCATCCAACGAAAAAACCTTCACATACCCCAGGATATGACAGAACTATTAACTGACAGCAGCCGATATATTCCACAAATACTAACATATTAAAACTCATCAACATTTACAAAAACATATAATACAAAATAGAATAGGCCTACAGCGTACCTAAAAAGATTTAAAAGGGTTAACTTATATTATATTCTTTAGACAAAGCACGGATATGAGAAAGAATCAGATATTAAAGAAATATTTTCCATAAAATAAAAGTACAAAAAAGGTAAGCACATGAAGGAGTAAATATACAAAACTAAATAAAAAAAAATAATTATATAAACGTGCTAGTATATAGGAATAACATAATTTTTTTATTAAAACCATTTTAAACTGTTGTCTTTATTACAAGTCTAATGTTTATTAATTGTCTTTATAACCAGTATTTAATGATTATTTGTTGTATTTAATTTTTTATTTGTTGTTTCAGTTTTTGTTATTTTTCTATAATTTTGTTTTCATTTTACATTGTGAAACATAGACCCAATTCGCAAAAAAAAATAATGTTATTTTAAACAGTTTGTCTGGAAAATAATTTATTTTTATTTTTAATACTTCAATTGAATACGTGTGGTAAAAAAATAAAGTGAAAAAAATTATATACTTAAAAAAAAGGAATATATATATATATATATACAAATATCGACCTAGCGTACATGTGTCTGAGACTTCCCATGGTAGGGGAACTCTAATACGGTTCGATAAGTGTTGGACATTGATGAATGTGATGTTTTTTGCCCAAAATCCAACAAACAAACAACAACTAAGTTCTAATTGAGGTAAGTGAAAGAAAAAGGCATATAAAGGCCATGAAAAAAAGGATAGTGAACCTACCTTAGGCATATCATAAGACAAGACAATTTCATCACAAAAACATTTGAGGATAACGCTATTGGGGGTAGAGAAAGAGGGAGGCCTTAATTAAAAGCCATATAGTTATATGGAAAGAGTTGGTTCCGAACAACACATCAATTGCAACTACAAGGTATAGCCTTCTGATGGCGATGATGATTTTATATATATATGGAGACGGAAAGGAAACATAAAGAAAAAAATCATGTACAATTGAAATTCCTATAAGAATATGGCATCATAATTTCAGTTGTCTCACCCGGGCGAGAAGACCCATATGAAAGGCGTTTAAAGATCTAGGCAAAATTACAGGGCAAAATCAAATCTTATCATGTCTGTCAACTTAAATTCTTTACCAGGTCTTCTTTTTTAAGTTTTTTTTAACATTCAATATGTATAAAGGTGTAGGTACATACTACATTTGATAAACTGCTGTTTTTGGTGATCGGGACACGACAGGCCAAAAAAAAAACACCTATATGAAATCGTTTTAAAATTCAATTTTCTATAAAAATCCTTCATTAAAAGTATGTCTTTTAATTGTATATTCCAGATTTAGACGCGCTGGAAAAGAACTGGGAGATGTTCGAAACTTGACCTCTTCGAAAAGAAGCTTAATTCTTCTCAAGCTAAGACCTACCAAGTTTCATTTGGTAATTATCAAAACTCTTGAAAAAAGCGTGCAAGGAGTTTGTGTGTGTGTGAGTGTGTATATATATATATATATATATATACTAGCTTAGATACCCGGCTTCGCTCGGGAATTCATTTGAGGCTGAATGGTGATGGTATATTTTTGGCAAGGCTTTACATTGCACAATATTTTGACATTTACCCGTTCCAGTGTTTAGGGTTAATACCCGTTGTTGGCATTTGTTAATAATAAAATTATTTTTTTTATGTAAAACTTCACTGTCCTGCATATTGTCATATTTCCCGTCTCCTGTGCATTATGCATAGATTTGAATTATTAAGGAGAAAATATTGATATACATTTGAATTAATTTTTTCAGGTGAGGTACCTGGTAGTTCATATTGAAAAGAAGTGTTGAGCAAATTTCTCTAAATAACAAAATAAACAACTTTTGATATGTGCATATTTGCCGAAAACCCAATAGAAAATCATTATTATTAATTTCATGCCTCCCTTATAACCACCACTCCTGCCCGTCCCTAGAAATGTTAGAATGGCTTATTATAAGGAAGGCGTTAGTGCTAATACACATAATGAGTGTTTTATTTAGTTCGGTTGAGTCTTTTGTGCCAAATAAAATTGTTGTCTCCCGCTATAATTTTTAGCGTATAACGTCTTAATATTTCGGTATACGATGATAGTGTATATATAAAAAAAAAAGTTTCTCTAAATAACAAAATAAACAACTTTTGTTATGTGCATATTTGCCGAAAATGCAATAGGAAGCGAAATATCACTATTATAAATTTCAGGCGTTCCTTATAACCCCCACTCCTGCCCGTCCCTAGAAATGTTAGTATAGCTTATTATAATGAAGGCGTTAGTACTAATTCACATAACCAGTTTGGTTTAATTCGGTTGAGTTTTTAGTGCCAAATAAAATTGTGGACTCCCACTTTAGTTTATAGCGTATAACTCATTTATGCTTCCGTATACGGCAAAAGTGCATATTACAAAAGTTACTCTAAATAACACAATAAACAACTTTTGTCATGTGCATATTTGCTGAAAAAGCAATAGGAAACGAAATATCGCTATTTTTAATTTCTGGTCTCCCTTATAACCCCCACTCCTGCCCGTCCCTAGAAATGTTAGTATGGCTTATTATAAGTAAATCGTTAGTACTAATTCACATACCGAGTTTGGTTTAGTTCGGTTGAATCTTTTGTGCCTAATAAATTGTTGACTCCCGCTATAGATTTTAGCGTATAAGTCATTTATACTTCCGTATACGGCAAATGTGCATATAACAAAAGTTACTCTAAATTACAAAATAAACCACTTTTGTTATAGGCATATTTGCTGAAAAAGCAATATGAAACGAAATATCGCTATTTTTAATTTCAGGCCTCCCTTATAACCCCCACTCCTGTTCGTCTTAGAGAACATTAATATAGCCTAAAGTCTAAGTTGGGCTAGTAGTAATATACATACCAAGTTTCATAAAATTCGGTTCAGCCGTTTATGCGTGAAAAGGTAACAAACAAACAAACAAACAAATAAACAAACAAACAAATAAACAAACAAACAAACAAACAGACACCAAAGAAACAAAATGCAGTTATGGTGTCTATGACATGTGAAACGAAAAGTTATCGTGAAATTTCGCGAAAAAAATCAATGTACAGACAGAGGTTACAATTTTATATATATATAGATATATATAATTGTGCTGATGTTTTCGACCAGGTTGTATTTATATAGGGTGTGTTATTCTTCTCGGAGTTTTGGTCAATGTTGGTGAAATAAATCTTAGTTTATGCCGATATTTCGAGAATCTTTATTTTCTCTTCTTCAGGGCTGTAAAATTACATGTACTATTTTATAATATTGCACTTTGTTATTACACATTATTGTAAAAGGTGTTTTTTTCTTATTATTCCTTGCCAAGACTAGATAATCTATAAACTATTATACATTCTTATTGCACTATGACTAGGGTTATAGTAACCTTCCTTGTTTTGTTTACATAGCAGGGTCACAGACTTTTGTATATTTTATGTATTTATAGTATGGTATCTTTGATTGTTACTATATAATAATTGTTGTACTGTAGTTATATTATTTTATAATAGTTATTGCTATGCACTATTACAATTATTGCTATGTTTTATTAAATCTATGTTATTGCCACTTACCACTATGTTATTGCAACTTATATTATTTTACAATAGTTATTGCTATGTAGTATTACTATCATTGTCTTGTTATTTTAAATTATAATTATTGTTGTGTTGTGTTAAAGTTATTCCTATGTTGCTATTTCTATTCTTATATTTATAACATACTATTTTTATTCTTATAGTTATAACATAATAAATATAAGAATAAAAATAGCAACATAGCAATAACTTTAACACAACACAACAATAATTATAATTTAAAATAACAAGAGTAAGTCAGTAATATTCAAATGTGTCCTGTGTGCGGTCATCATTTAAGGTTTTATGACAATTTAGGATATATGTATATATATATATATATATATATATATATATATATATATATATATATATATATATATAAGGACTAGATAGATCTGATTCAAATTTTAAGAAATCGTAGAAACTTTTGCCATGAGAACAACCAGAGTAGCTTTTTTACCGTTTGCAAAACATGTTAAAACGCTGACTCTGGCATTTTGTTCAAGTTCCACCTAGACTGAATACTGAATTTATGTTATGGAAGGAATCTAACCATCAATCATCATATAAATTAAAATTCAACGAGGAAGGACAAAATATATAGAAGTTTCATCCGTCTAAGATAAGAATTTGATAGGATGAAGAAACCTGATTGTAGTATATTGAATTGTATTTATCAAAGGTTACGGGGAATAGTGTAGACGGCATGGAAGGCCTGGGGTTGTAGACAGTACCTACCTATTTGAGCCTTAACCCTCACAAAACTCTAGGCATTGGCGTAGATCGTTTATTGGAAAAGGGCTTCTTGTTCATTCTGGCAATTTTTGTTAAATTCTAGCTCAATGATCTAATTCTCATTACTAATTACACGAAAATAGACATCTGATCTGGGCACCACATGACTTCCTTGTACTCCTATTAAATGAAATAAACAAAATGTTTTGATGCACTTCATTCTAAGATAGTTTAATTGAGATCTCCGTCCTAATGCATTGGATCGAAAACTGTTATAAAACATAATTTATTGATATTTTCACAATATTTATTTATGCATGAGCACCCGCAACTAGGCGATTTGGTTCAAAATTTAGCATTGTAATAAAATCAATATAATAGAAAAATAACAAAAACTGTGTCAACAAAAAAATATTTAATTAAATGCGATAAATAAACATTAAATACATATATGTAATAATATACATGTAATAATAATACGAATAATAATAAAAACAACAAATATTGCATTAAACTAATATTAAGGGTAACAATTTAAAATGGTTTTATTATGATATATATATATATATATATATATATATATATATATATATATATATATATATATATATATATATATATATGTTTTCCTAGAACATTTATATTATCTAAAATTATATTAAATTCAAACAAAAAGGGATGTCAAAATCAAACAGAAGAGAAGTTAAATTTTATAAAATGAATTCAATATTTTAATGTGGTTTAGTGTTTTGTCGATATGTGGGCTTTCCGTAAAACGTTCGTACATGTTATGTGGGGTACGTAAGTATGTTCCTGCAGTTAGTCAGTATGTGTTTAATGGTTAAAGGTTTATGACATGTTCTGCAGAGAGGTCTTTCTGTTCTTGTCATGAGGTATGAGTGCGTTAAATTTGCTTGTCCTATCCTAAGTCACGTTAGTGCAACTTCGTTTGGTCTATTTCCGCGTCTGCTGGATGGCCACTCTCTTATATAAGGCTTTATATCTCGCAGATGATATTTTCACTATAAAATGTACATAAATCCCGTGAACCCACGAGTCCCTCTTAATTTCAGAGGAAAACTCCTGAACCTGGTTTATACCAAGAGAGACATCTTCCCCTAAATAAAAAGGGGTATCTACGACGCTGACCCTAGACACTCAAGCCTAACACAAACAAATTAGCAAAGGGGTAGTCTGCCCGCCCTCAGCGCCCACCCCCACCCGAGCGTTGACAAGTGTTAAGAACCCACATGGCCCTTCCTATCTCCGTGGGAACTTCAGACATGCTATTCAGCTTCATCATTTAAGACAAACATAAAAAAAGCTGAGATCTGTTAGCCAATTAAGAGTATCAAACTCAGAATTCACCAAACTTGAATCACGAAACAAAACTTTCTCATTCGAAGCTCAGGAACCTTACACTTTTTGTAATCAGTTTATCCCTAACAGCCTGTCATATATACGAGGTGTTTAAAGAAAGTTCTAAGCCTGATATATATATATATATATATATATATATATATATATTTTCAACTTACATATTTTTATTTTTCAATATAGTCCCCCTCAACAGCAACGCACTTATTCCACCGCTTTTCCAACATCTGTAATCCGGTCAAAAAAAAATTGTTGTCAAAACCTTCCAAAACAACCTTGACAGCTGAGATCACAGGCGATCTCAGCTGTCAAGGTGATCTCAGCTGTCAAGGTATCAAAATATGTAAGTTGAAAATATATTTGTATTTATATATCAGGCTTAGAACTTTTTGTACACCCCTCGTACTTCTCTACTGTGAGAAGCTCATCGAAGACTGAAACAAACACTTTCTTCAGGAGTCAGTGATGTGCATAAAATTGAAGAGATACTTAGTATCAATAGCCTCGAAAAACTACACAAGCCACACTGCTTCATCACGTTAGCATGCAATACTCTGGAATCTATAAGTGCTGATGGACCACACTCCAGTTAAATGTTATATTAAGACGGAAAAGGGTTTATAAAATGCTTTTAGTTATATTTTATATACTATTTACACTATATTGCTTTTTTTTTGTTTTCTTTATTGTCATATTATTGTTGATCTCAAGAACTTCGATTTAATTATTTATTTAAAAAAAAACAGAATTGTTATTTGTTTATTTAATTTGTACAAGATGTAAATCTTTAACAAATAAATATATATTCTATTCTATTCAGCTTCATCTATGAAGTAATATGCTTCTAAGTGTTTTAGTAGTATTACCTGCTTCGTCCAATGATAATCATTGCGTCTATAATATCAACATACGCTCTGTAGCTGACACCAGATCTACACCAACCGCGACAAAACGGCAACAGACATAGTATTGGAGATAATGCAACCAACAGTCGCGGAGGAGAATATTACTTAAGTGCCAAGGAGGAGAAAAAAATCGGTTCTAGAGTCTCATCATCTAATTTATTGTGTAATGGCCGAGGAAATCATATTAAACAATTATGCCACGAAGTTGATATTTTAGGCAGGTAATTCAATTCTAAGGTTCAAAGAATGTACGTTCCCCCCTTTTGGACACTAAACTGACGCACACAAACCATATCAACACTCAATGCCATTGGGATCAGTTTTCTTTCATGAATAGACACTCTGGGTTAAGTTCAAATAACCAACGTAATTACTAATTATAAGCCAGTTTTATTGCATGCGTTTACAGCATGACGACATGTAAAACAAACAAGAGAAAATTACAAGTGACTCAAAATCAATGTTTAAGATTTATTGTATTTTTTTTTCGACGTTCACCAATCTTGCATAAGGATGAAGTGTTAGATATTCTCACGATCAATGAAAACATAATTAAAATTACGGAAGACTTTTTAACGCCCATATAAATAGCAAATATCAAGATATCGTAGGTATGGTTAATTATAATTGCAGTAGCTTAGATTACAATATATAAGTGAAACCAGTATAAAAGGCGTAATTATGCAACTTCTTAACTATTTCTGAATTTAGGTTTTTTTTTTTTGTTTTCCCTGATTATACTTTTAATTGCTTACTTATTAAGAAGAATAAATATACTTTAAATACTTTTTTATTTTACTTTAAATTTCAGAATCCATTCCTTTCCCCGTAAACTTGTTTCAACGATAATTTCGTTGACTACAACTTTCTGTCTTTTTGAATAAAATGTACCGGTTCTGAAATAAAGGTTTGTGCATTTTACTGCAGAAGGATGCGTTAAATAGTAAAATTCACTTATATAAACACATTTAAAAATTTGAGTTTCTACAAGAATCCGTCGTAAAAAGTTGGGCCATTCCATTGGAAATTACAAAGTTATGGACACTGGAGTAGTACTGGAGGAGGTTACGAGGTTGAATATGGGCTGAAAGGGTTTTCCAGGCGTCCCAGTTTCAGCCTTGTATTAAAATAATTGGAGATTTGAAGAGGGGTGGCACGGGAAGTTGGGACACCATGTGTATTATATATGTCTGTTACCGCTCTGGCGGTAGCAATTTTGATTTGGTAGTTATCACAAACTCCATATTTAAACGTTTTATGTAAAAATAAAGATCAAGTTCGTTAATGTATAAAATCGGACCACTGGTAGAGGGGGGAGGGATGAGAGAGGGGAATTTCTAAAATTCGACAAATCTCCGTTATTAGCAGATTTCCCTTAAGGGAAATCAGCTATTGAGGTTGTACTCATGATGGAACTTTCAAAATATTTTCTTCAAATGTCCATCGATCCTACCTAGTAGATGAGGAAAATGAGGTCCGATCAAAACTGTATATACATTTATATATATATATATATATATATATATATATATATCATTTTACATAAACAATACTCTGCTACATAATAATATATATATATATATATATATATATATATATGTATGTTACCGCTCTAGCGGTCGCAATTTTTGTTTGATCGTTACCAAACTCGATATGTAGTCGTTTTATGTAAAAAGAAAGATCAAGTTCTATCTCTGGAATATGCTGGATGGTAGAGGAACCAATTGATCAGGATCAATAAGAAGGCCAAGTCCTCTACAGTTTTTTAATATAATGCAGAGTGCACTTTCGGAGTCAATGCTCCATCCTCAGTGCCTGCTGATTAAAGCTGCGTTGCCTGGACCACGACTGCCGGGCGACTGCGAAAGTGCACTCTGCATTATATTAAAAAACTGTAGAGGACTTGGCCTTCTTATTGATCCTGATCAAAGATCAAGTTCGTTAACGGCTGAAATCGGACCTGCTGGAGGGGGGGGGGTTTAGAGGGGTGGATTTTCGAAATATCTCCGTTACTATACGTTGGATCGAAAAGGATACAGAATCAATCATACTGCAAATTAAATTTACTATAAATATTGTTATATATATTTATTCTCTATCTTCAATATTAACCGAGATATTTCCATTTTTATTAAATCTGGGCGGCTAACGGACGAAGGGACTTTCCCGCCAAAAGCTAGTTCGGCCTTTTCATTAACTGTTCGGCTTTCGTGAAATTTCTCTATTGAAAAACTTCACGTGGGAAATCTGCTTAGTTTACGCAGCCGCAGCCCCTGCGTGACGGACTTTAATACTTCGGATTAAAAAATTGTATTGTTGAAAAATTGTATATATCGATGTTGTTCTATACATATTTTCTGTATCATGAATATTAACAGAGATATTTGGATATTTTAGATTTTGGCTTGAAGTAAACCCCCACTCCTACTCATGTCATATTTATTTACAATTAATATGTTATATATAGCTGTTATATTTTGAACTACAATACTTCATTACAAGGTTAAATACCAACTATGGTTTTCATTGAACTTTTATTTTGTATGATACTTGCAAATATGGCGTGATGACGTTATCAATTAAGATTTTTCTGTCTTTACTCGAAAAAGTTTATCTGATTTATACCATACTTTATATTTAACCGTTTTAGTCAACACTAATGGTCATATTTGTTAATCGCTGAAATCGGAACTGGATTAGTGGGGGTTTAGACAGAGGGGGGGGGGAATTCGAAAATTCACCTACCTCACTAACCAATCTTGTTAAATTATTGACTTTCTACAATTTTTGTTCTACGTATTAGCAGATTTGCCTTACGGGAAATCAGCTATTGAGGTCGTACTCATGACGCGATTTTCGAAAATTTTCTTCAAATGTCCATCGATCCTACTCAGGAGATGACGAAAATGAGGACCGTTCAAAATTATATACATACATACATATATATATATATATATATATATATATATATATATATATATATATATATATATATTTGTCTGTTAACGCTCTAGCGGTCGCAATTTTTGCTTGATCGTTTCCAAACTCGATATTTAAATGACAGATCAAGTTCGTTAATGGCTGAAATCGGAACAGTGGGAGGGGGGATTTTTGAGAATTCGAAATATCTCCGTTACCATACGTCGGATCAAAAAATTGTATACAACTAATGTTATTGTAAATTAAATTTACTATAAATATTGTTCTATGCATTTATTCTCTATCTTGAATATTAACCGAGATATTTGCATTTTTATTAAATTTGGGCCGATAACGGACGATTGAGTTTCCCGCCAAAAGCTAGTTGGGCACTTTGCCGTAACTGTTTGGCTCTCGTATGGAGATTTCTATATTGTATAACTTCAAGTGGGAAATCTGCTTAGTTTACGCAGCCCCTGCGTGACGGATTTGTTTTTCGTTACTCAAGCTTTTAAGCGAGTTATTTTTACTTTCTTTTTCTATGCCGTCAGTATCCCCCTCCCGCCTTCTACTCATCAGTTTGTTGCGTTATACTAGCACGAAGGGAAATCTGCTTACTTTATCGGCTAATTACATGTTTCTGTAAAGGCTTTGGCTGTGTAAAGGAGTCGGAGCATTTAAACAATAAATAAGCGCAAAATATATAAAATAAATAGAGTAAACGGCTGATGGGGTAAGGGGGGGAGGGGTGTATGGGTGGGGGGAGAGATGGTTCATGCTTGGTCAACCGTTTCCGGCCAGCCTTTATGCCAGATCTCTGTTATCGGGCGGTCACTCCTTCACGCCTACCTTATTTCCTCTTCCACCCCTCACCTCCCCATATCATTCCTTCTCTCCCCGTTCTATTTCTCACAACCTTTTTAACCTTACAGTCCAACCAGTCCTATTATTTCTCTCCCCAGACACTTCCTCATTTTAGTACATTTTCCTTAAGGGAAATCATCTGTTTAGGTTCTAATCATGATGCAATTTTCGAAACATTTCTTTCAAAGTCTATCGATTCTGCCTCGGAAATGAGGTATATTCTATTACACACACACAAACGTATATATATATATATATATATATATATATATATGGTGTTGTTGTTTTTTGGAGTTTTGGTCAGTATTGGTGAAAAAATCTTAGTTCATTCCAATATTTCGAGAATATTTATTTTCTCTTCTTCAGGGCTAAAAAGTACAGGTACTACTTTATATATATATATATATATATATATATATATATATATATATATTGCACATTGTTATTAGAGTGTAACAGGTAGTGTTTGTGTTAATTCTACTTACCAAGACTAAAGACACTTAAAAACTATTTTACATAACTGTTGTACTTCTGGTTACATTAGGACAACTGAGTATAGTGGAATAATAACAACATAACAATTTTAAAAACCATAGTGATACAAAGACATAAGGCAGTGACCATGCTCAATGTAACAGGCTTTGGTAGGTTATACTCAGTTGTTCTAATGTAACCAGAAGTACAACAGTTATGTACAATAGTTTTTAAGTATCTTTAGTCTTTTTATACAATAGTTTTTAAGTATCTGTTACACTCTAACAACAATGTGCAATATATATATATATATATAAAGTAGTACCTGTACTTTTAGCCCTGAAGAAGAGACAATAAAAGTTCTCGAAATATTGGAATGAACTAAGATTTTTTCACCAACACTGCCCAAAACTCCAAAAAACAACAACTATATATATATATATATATATATATATATATATATATATATATATATATATATATATATCTGTATATATTTATATATATAGATATAAAACAACGTTTTTAAACCACTATAGATCAGAAATATTTTTTTTCAATTCAGGCGCGTACACAAATTTATTTTATCCCCGAATTTAGAAAAAAAAGGTTAATTACATTATAGAGTCCTAATTAGCATTCTCTCTTACATTATAATATATGAAAATTGATGGTAATACGTTGCAACAAAACTTTTAATTAGTTTAAACTAGTGGAGACATTGTATTGGGTTGTAAAATAAGTTAGTTTATCAGTATTTTAATATAATTTAATCCTATCTGTGTTTATTAAATCCTGTTTACTCGGTCATGAATTTTACATATTCTAAAAAAGAATTAGTTATGGTGCTTTTATTCATCAGTTTCAACCAAGAGTCCTTCTATAAGTGTTATGCTTGCTCAAAATGGAAGAGAAAAGAAAAAGCATAGTTTTCATGATCACGTGTATTTGCAGACTCGGCAGAAATTATTGGAATTTGGCTTGGATGTGATCCTCCACCCGCCCTATTCACCAGACCTTGCCCCAACAGATTTTCACTTATTTCGGGCCCTTCAAAAATGTCTTAAAGGAATAGCAAAACGCACATAAAGTAGTACATTACGCAAAAATCTGGGAAGATCTGGGAATTTAAAATTTACTTCAAAGATTCCAACATTTAATAGATCAAAATGGGTCATATATAATTGATTAAAAATATTTCCAAAAACCTGAAGTTTTTATTGAAACCACCATTAAAAACGCGACGAACTTATTTTACAACCAATTAATTAACAAACATTTTTCTAAATTTGTATAAACATAACCCCCTTGAGATGAAGTATAGACTCTCGAAACGCGTCGAGGATACAATAATTAATGTGAGTAAGTGACTGAATTGACGAAATTCTTTTTCTGACCTATAATGGCTCAAAAAAGTTTGATAAATAGAGACGGTCAGTGTATAAATCGAACAATATAAAATTGTCTGTTAACGCTCCCAATTGTTTGACGGTTACCAAATTCGATATTTAAGTGTTTCAGGAGAAACTAAAGATAAAGATCGATAATGCTTGGATTAATTGGACCAGATGGAGGGAATTTGGAAAATCCAAAATATTTCCGTTATTATGAGAAGGATCGAAAAATTGCATATGATCAACCTTGGTGCAAATTTAAGTACCATTTTTTTTTTTTTGTTTTTAGCCATAAGTAAATGTCCACATCTAGGGACCTCACGTTAACAACAAGGTAATATAAAGTGATATTTGTTCTCCTAAGCTTAATTACCGAGTACTGTTTTCAAAAGATATTTATTATGTGTCATCAATGAAAAGATCTTATGTGTTACGTCAACAATTAAGGTTTTACTTTCTATACTCGACAATTTTTATTTCATCAATACCATATACGATATTTAACCGTTTCGTTAGAACTTGCTATTTTAGCGTCTAATGTAAAACTAGATCGAAATTTCCTATCCATATGTGGGCGACCACCGACCCGCGAGACATTTTGAAAAACCCAATTAAACAAAAATATTACACCACTAGCTCCAAATGAGGAAGATGAGGAGAGATTTATGCGTTTGGCAGTACTTATAAATGCGAACAACTCTTTCAATGATAAAAGTATAAATCAAAACATCGTACAAAGCTGACTGTCGATAATTTGGAAAATTCTTTTCGTCTTTGTATCAGTGGAATTAATCCAAACATTGCTGGATTAGTTTCCCAAATTCAAGCTCATTGATTTCGCTGTCGCTATTTAACTTTTGTTGTTTGTTTTAATTACATTGTCGTTAAAATTTCATGTCTGATATCTATCGTTAAAAATTATGAACACCACTTTAAAATGCACTACTTATAAAAGAGGCACGGGAACGTATTTGCACACTAAAGTTTGGCCCGCAACATGTCAAAGGTTGCCCATATCTGCTCTAATAGGAATCAAGACGAGAAGAGAATTTTATTTAATACTGTTTATTCAGCTCACCTGACAAGGTTCCTTAAGGTAAATGAGATATTCAGGTGTGCTCACGATGCGACTTTCTGAAAATTATAGTAAACTTTCAACGATTCTAGAATACAATAATGACGTCCGTTCCAATATACGAGTATATATATATATTCAAAATTAATAATACGATTAGTCATAACAATCCAAAAAACTTAATATTTCATATAGTTTAAATTAAATTACATAAGATTAATACCTAATTGTATTGTTAATTTCGGAAAAAAATATTTTAATTACTATGACTTAATGTAAACATCTTTGACTGTATATTTTTTCTATTTTGTGTGTTATTATTTTAACAGAGCTCTGGCGATGAGGCTATGCCCTTGAAAGCAAGCTCTGGAATTAAGAATTAAAACCTAGATGAGGTATTTTTTTCATCCATGAGCATAGTTAGACCGGGGGAAGAAAAATTATAAATACCTCTCGTAATTTGAGTCGTATCAAAAAATGTTATATATCCAATATTTTTCAAGTTTAATTTTTTATAATTTGTGTCCTATACTTTTTAGCGTATCTCTAGTTTAAGAGAGTTGTTAGTAGTTTATTTTTTGGTATTTTACTTTCTGTGAAACCTTGCTTATGCTAATATCCACAATAATCCACTATATAATGGAAAGTCTCATTAAAAGCTTAAATACTAAATATTGCTTTCATTATATTTACTTTTATTATGCAATATAGAAGCTAATATGTTTGGTATGACGTTATCATTTACGTTTTTATGTTCTAGATTGCATTTTTATTTTATCAGTAACGTTCTGGATATTTAATCTTTAAATACATAACTAAAGATTATATCTGGTAATGGCTAAAATAGGACAAGCAATTTTAAAATTATTGTTATTCGAAAAGTGTAATTTGTTATGAACGGATAGAGAAATGAAATATAATCGATCTATTTGTAAATTTAATTTAAAACTACCCAAAACCATTTCTATGCGTGTTTTCTTTCACTTACCGAACTTAACTAAAGTTATTTGTATTTTTTTTTAATAAACCACCACTTCTACTCAACATATGTTCCCTTTCACTAGCCATCGCAAGAACCTGTTTCATTTCAATTCCTATTTAAATAGGCATTTTACTGCTGGAGAAAAAGAAAACAGATGGTGAGATGAGATCATCAGTGTGTCATACATCAGCAAGCGGGAAAACTGTTTAGTTTACGCAGCCCCTACGCGACGGGACTTGGACCGTGGATAGAAAGCTGTTTCAGTTTCGCTAGCTCTCCAAGAGGCATGTGAGAGAACGAGCTGAACGAGAATTGACCATCGAGTAGGTAGCAGATGGCAGTGTATTGTGAAATCTATTCCCAATTACCTGACGGAAAAAAAGTTCTCATGAACCAAAGGGAATTTTGGTTATACTAAAGATTCGGTTTTCAACAAATTTCCTCAGATGACCATCGGCCCTACATAGGAAATGACGAATATGAGATCCGTTCAAAAGTGCATCTATCTATACTTATCTGTTTCCGTTTAGTAGCGAGGAATTTCGAAAATTCAAATTATCACCGTTATTATACGTCGAATCGGAAAATTGCATAAACTGAATCTTATTGGAGATTTAATTGCCTATAAATGGTCTTATATACGTATTTTATTTATCATGAATAATAACCAAGATATTTGCCATTTTTTTAGTTTTCAGCCCTCAGTAAACCTCCACTCCTACTCTGCACAGTTTATGCAGCCCCTGCGATTCTGTTACAATCATTGGTTTCTTTCAGAAGATACCTTTTCCGAAATAAACCATTGATTGGAACCTGTAGGCTTAGTCGCCTTTTAGATTTCCATTTTCTAATCAGAAATAGAATCTTAGTGATCTGCAGGCTACTTGGTGGGCTACCTCAGGTTCACTAGTACTATCATCTGCTTCTAGAAGACTTAATGCAACTGGAAAAGCTGACTTCTAAGCGTTATATTACTATGACTGCCGAAATCAGGAGATAGTTCTTGTCTTTGGGATAAGTTTTAGGATCTCTATCCTCCCTACGCTTTATAATGTTACTTTCAAATAAATGATAGTAGCGAGGATAGTTGTGGAACAGCTAAAAGAAGTACTCGAGCAGTCACAAAGATGAGTGTATTTTATTGCTGACGGTTTCGGACACCGTTGGTATCAATCTTCACAGATACAATAAACGAAAATTCTATAAGGATTTGGTGAACATGGTATATCAATAACTTTGTCAAAAATAAAAACACTTACATATGAAGGGTGTGAAAACATGTTGGAATTGTGTGGATTGACAAAAAGTTTGATTTAAAAAAAAATAAGACTATGGGGTATAAGTGTAAAATAATATAATACAATTAATAATATGTTACATACTAATATTGTTGTCGAGAGAGGCAGGAAGAAAACAACCGAACTGTGTGGAGGTCACATCTTGAATGAGGAGAGGGCAAGGGTAGGCAAGAGTGGAAATGGGTTTGGGGGAAAACCAAAAAAGGAAAGAGGTCGTTGAGCCAGTAATATTTTTAAAATTGTGCATATATCACAGATATTTTTTGCTTGTCCCTTTTTATAATTGATAATGTTAGGAATCAAGCTTATGTGGAAAGTTTCAGAGATGAGGCGTCTGTGGTGATTTTTTGTGTATGTCTAATATGAAGGTGTTTTTGAAATTATAAATGTGGTTATTGGTGATGGCATGTTTTGCGAAGGCAGAAATGCTTATGTCTTCCTTTATAATTGTGCGCGTGTGTTGGTAAAGTCTGCTTTTGAGGTGTCGCTTCATCTCTCCTTTGTATACTGTATTCCATGTAGGTATAGAGTAAGGCACTTGGTAGATGACGTTTGTGGTTTGGTCCTGAGAAAGCGGGTCTTTAGTGTATACTGTATGTAAGTTTAGTGTATGCTGTATGTAAGTTTAATGTATGCTGTTTTTAGTCTGTTTATGGTGGAAATGTTTCATTTAAAGTTTTGTTTAATTGTGCCGTGACATTTTGTTGAGATACTAAAGATTGAAAATCGGATGTGGCGTTCATTTCATTCGGCGTGCTAATGGGTTTGTTCTTGAAATTGGTGATAAGATTATTTATTAAGGCTTGGTGGTATAGGTTTTCGGTGAGGATTTTGTTTTAATGTGACGATGTTTCGAGGATAGTCTTGTGGATGGGAGATGATAAGGGATTGGGAGGAAAGAGGCCATAAAACGTATCCTAAAGACAAGAACTATCTCCTGGATTTCGGCAGTCATAGTAATATAACGCGGAGAAGTCAGCTTTTCCAGTTGCATTAGGTCTTCTAGAGAGATGATAGTACTAGTGATCCTGTGTTAGCCCACCAAGTAGCCGGCAGATCACTGAGATTCTATTTCTGATTAGGAAATGGAGATCTAAAAGGCGACTACGCCTTCAGGTTCCAACCAATAGGTTATTTCGGAAAAAGTATCTTCCGAAAGAAACCAATGGTTGCAACAGAATCGCAGGGGCTGCATAAACTCTATAAAATTGTCTGTTAAATTTACCTTTTGGTGGTATGGCTAAGAAGGGTGAAAATTTAGAAGTCGTCCGGACTAAGATGGTTTGGTGTACGTGTCAATAATGAGGATAGAATCGGAGTTGTCTAAAGATTAATATTTCAAGGTAAGGTAGTTTGTTTTCGCTTTCTGTTTTGCATTAGTTCCCGATTTTTTTTAATTAAAATATTTTTTATTATTATCATTACTTAGGATAATTATTTGTAAGAGGCAATCAAATGGATCCCCTGTTCACACACAAGCTGTGTTTTTCTTCTCTAGCCTGCCTAGACGGAAGATTGGAGAGACACCTTATTTCCTTTAGATCTTGTTCTTTACTTCTTTTCTTTCTCTCACCCTTATGTGCCAATTATTTCTTCGGGTAAATTATTCAGAGCTAAGACTGATTTATATCAATATTTTTATTTATAGACGTATTTGTATTCTTTCCATTTTTCACTTATTTGTGCTCATTAGAGCCTATCATATTTTGTTTTGTTTATATTATTTCATATGCCACAAGTTAGGCTTGTTTTTATAGCTATAGTCCACAGCATGTGAATTGGAGAAGTGAGTGGTAGCAGTTAAAGGATTTTAGGATTACCGGGAGTCATATAAAGAGAAAAAGGAGATGCCGGTCGTTGTAGAGGGGGACTATGTGGTCAAGGAGGTCATTAAGTGGAATGGAGGTTTCTCTACCATAACGAATAATTATAGAATATAAAGATGTAGAAAATATTTTTTTTTAGTATCCATACTTATATAGTTGTTAGTTAAAATATTTCGGATAGAGCAGACAGTAATATATAAATTGGACAGCCGTTGTGGTAAATGGCACACCAACAGGTTGGCAAAACATTCCCAGGCACCAATCTTTCGTAATCTCCGCCGACATCTATAGGAAGGATAATTTGGATTAAAACTCCCCCTTTGTCGTAAATCATAGCAGATAGAAGACCTGGGAAATGGATATTTGTGAATACAAAAATTCTTATAAAGTAAAAATCTTAAAAGTCTTAAAATAATAAAATCTTAAAATAATAAAAAGTCTTAAAATAATAAAATCTTAAAAGTCTTAAAATAAAATAATTTTAAAATAACGTCTTCAGAATAATATAAAATGAAATTGAATTCCAAATGTATTAACTTTAAAATGAAAAAAAAGAAAAATGAAAGGAAATAAAACCCATAATAAATGCCAATAGAGCACTGACCATTGTTCTCCAAAATAATTATTAATTTATATAAAATAAATTATTCATACTATGTCATGTTGACAATATCTCGACCTTTACGCTGTTATCAAGTCTGCGATAAGAAACAACTTGTATGTCAGGTATCGAAACCATTTTTTTCAGTGGGCTCACCTAAATTTCAGCTTACCATTATACTTTATGATCAACTAGCTGAAAGGTGTCCATTCCAATCTCATTATTATGTTTGTATACTAGCTCCTGTTAGTGACTCATAAGATACAAATCAAAATTTGTTTTAGAGACCTAAGTAGGATGAGTTTGTATCTACAAAAATTAATAGATCCAATTCAAAACTCGAATTAATATTTGTAAATGTTTTACTAAAATTAGTGTGTTTATATCGTTAAAGGTTGTTAAATATCTCAATTTCCAAAATAATATGTGAAACTATTTTACCATGTGTTACATATGAGTCACTTATTGGGGGGCTACTGACGAGGGTGAGATTGTACTGGAGACAAATCAGATACCTGATTATAGTAATGGTAATCCAAAACTTTTGAAAACCAAATCTGACGTAAAAACCACTTCCTCCTTATACTTTTATTAAGGAGGGCAGTGGGTTAGAGGTGGTTGAAAATAACAAAAAAATGGACGTTGTCCGAAACTATTACAGATGCAAAATATGTACCTAGAGGCTTGTTTTTTGGCCATAAAAAACTCTATATATTATGGCCTATGGCATTTTTTAATCCAATGCACCCAATGGGACCTAGAGACTACTTACAAATGACATATTTTTAAAGTGGAGTAATATGTTTTATTTGTTTAATGGGAGTATTACTGACTTGAGAATGGCGGGATGGTTCTAACAAATTGTGGAAGTTCACTAAAGTCAGAATATATAAATCATAGATTCGATCTGTTTTACCATACGGCTCCGAAACCTGGACCTCATTCGAGGTCTCCGGAACTTGAACTGGATAGTATTGAAAGAAAGATCTTGAGAACTCCCGGAACTGTGGGTTTTAATGGAGATTGGCGAAAGAGAACAAACCCAGAGCTAAAACACAACGATTTAGACGTGGTTAAGCTTTCCAGACTACCTCGCAGAATCCTGAGGAAATCCCATCTAAAGTCCTGTTGGAGTGCATATTTGGAATAAGGAATGTTGGACACTCTAGGCTGCGATGAGAAGATTGTGTAGTTACCGATGCACTAATTGGAAGGCATCGGCACAAAATAGAGATAACTAGCTGCCAATAATAGTGACTCGACGTAATGGGCTGTATAGACAAAAAAAAAATAACGGCATAATGGCTGAAATATTGTTAACATGACATAATATAAATAAATATTTTTCTTCATCCCTAGATGCAGAAAGGAAAAGGTCTCTGAGGAAGTATAGAAAAATAATTCAATATTACCAATAATTATTTTGCAATTAGTTAATTCAAAAAAGGTATTTTTGGAACTAAATATAATTAATTCTCTTCCCACAAAATTCATTCTTGTAATTGGAAACGGATTAAACGAAACTATTTTTTATAATGGTTGCGTGTAGCTGAGCTGAACTCAATAATACATTGAATTGCATTAGTTGTACCATTGCCAGCCTAAGAGTTGGCCTACTCTCCATTCCACTCCAGACAGGATCGTGAGCACTTGTGTAGAACTTTGCCTATAATGCCACAAACATGGCAGGAACTATCATATGACCGCATTTCCTCCCATCAAATACCTTGTGGCAAATGCCTTTAGCTCCTCTTGGGCTATTGAGGCCAATATATAGCAGATTTGATGTAGGCACCATGTGACCTTCTTGTGATCCAATTATGTTAAATAAACATAATGTATTGGTGCTCTTTATTTTAGATAATTTCATTTGAAAGTAATATTGGGTTTCTCCGTTCAAATACGTTGGAACAAAAAATGTCATAGGACATAATTTATAGATCATTCATGCACATTTTTTGTATCTCTAATAGGCATAAAGAAATTTGCAATTCTTTAACCACCCCCTCCCCCATTAATCGATTAAAGTCAAAAGGTGGCCAACTAGACTGTACAGCAGACAGAAATATGTAATTTCAATATTCTAAGGCAAGTAGTTTTGTGAGCAAGGTGAGATACGTACATACAAAACAACTAAATATTAATTTTCAGCAGATTTCCTTGAAGTAAAATTAGTTATTGAGGTTGTGTGTGGGATGAGCTAGATGTAGAGATGGCCGTCTCGGCAATGAATAAAGATGGAGCACCTGGAGGGGACGGAACCAGGGTGAGGCTAGTAAAAGAGGATATGCCAGTAATAGGAAAACAACTGACCAAACTATTGAACGACTGCCTTGCTATAGGACATTTCCCGGACATTTGGACGAAAACGGCCGTCGTTGTTTTTAAGAAGAAGGGGACTCGTGACCAAAGCATAGCTGGGAGTTACAGGCCGATATGTCTGCTGCCGGTGCTTGACAAGGTGCTGGAGGTTCTGATTAAAAAAAGAATTGGTTCTAAAATGTTACAGTCAATTAGTAGTAGACAATTTGGAGGTATTCCAGGCAGATCCACAGAAGATGCTATTCGCAAGCTGCTAGAAGACTGCGATGAGGGAGAGCCGAAATACGCCATCGCCATCTTTATCGACATTACAGGAGCTTATGACAACGCGTGGTGGCCGCGAGTTATGGAAACAGTCCAAGAGCTGGAGCTGCCCAGTAACATCCAGCCCTCGTCAGCAGCCGGCCTACCTTAGAGATGTTGGAGGGCCAGAGGCAGAGGTGGAAGTAATTAAAGGAACCCCGCAAG